>JARFXV010000132.1:0-600000 GCA_031761425.1 Cosmopolites sordidus
GTGATGGATGATTGGAGAACACCGTGCCTGAAAGAAAAAAGGTCACTTAATATTAAAGTAAAAAATGCAATGATGGTCATGTTATACAAGGTGTCCAAACTAAACTGAACTTATCCGCCATAGAGCAACTGGTGATAGTAGATATCAAAGTAAGAGGATTTAATCCAAAAATTTGTTGAAAAATGTTAGTCATTAAAAAGATACAGGATGTTGAAAGTGAAACTAAATTATCGAAAAATTGAGATAATTTTAAAACGGTTGAAGATTTCATGTTCAAAATCGGGGTAGTTGGATTTTCAAAGCAACAAATCCGAATTTGGTACTAGCTTGAGCCTAGTTTCTAGAGGGCGATTGCTTCCTACTTTGTGAGAAATTAACTCGCTCATAGTTTTTACCCTATAAAGCTGAGAATATATTAACTTCAAAATAGAGAAGAATCATAATTTCCACGTAAAAAATATCCTTGATTAATATCGATATCTCACGCCGTTTGCGAAATATTCGGGTTCGAATATTCCATTACATATATTTTCGATGCAATTCACAAACTATGCCTAGAATGTTGTCTAGAAATTATAACGTTTCGACTACAACTGTCATTGTTTTCTATATCTCCTATTAAACGTAGGTGGAAACAAGTTTCTCCAATCTTGAGTTGGTATTAAATAATTTGTAAAAAATGCTGAGACTTTATCAGTTTCCTAACCGTGATTTAAGGGATAAGCTCTGCGCTTATGCACAAGTAAATTACGCGTAAATTATATAGTCGCGCTGCAGTTTGAAGGTATGAAGAGCTCTACCCAACCAGAATCATCCCAGATCGACAATTTTTTCAAATAATTTTCAATCAGTTAGGCGAAACAAGTTCGTTTTATTACAACAATTCTGGTGGACGACCGAAACGTATAATGATAGAACAGATGAAATTTTGATAGTATCGCGGAAAATCTTGAACTAAGCACTAGGCGTTTGGAGACATCTATAGAAATTAGCAAATCTGCCGTTCCAAGAGTTCTCATCATCATCATCTCATCTCATTATCATCAGCACGTGTCGAACCACTGCAGGATGAAGGCCTCTTCAACTTCACGGGCCTGGACTTTCCTCAACCACTCGAGTCCAATATACTTAACGATGTCATCAGTCCCTCGTGCTTTCGGTCTTCTTCGCGGACGTTTGCGATCAAGCGGTATCCACTCGAGGATTGCCTGGGTCCATCTATCATCCCATCGCCTCGCTATATGACCTCGCTATATGTTTTCATTTCAATAACTTTAACTGATCTATGTGCAGGGTTTTCTATCTCGTCTTGTAATATCAAGCATACATCTTTCTATTCCCCTCTGTGCTACCCTAAGTTTCTGAATTGATTGCGGTGTGAGTGTTCAGGTTTTACCTCCATGTGTCATAACGGGCAGGACGCACTCACCGAAAACTTTTCTTTTCAGGCAAAGTGGGAGTTTGCTCTTAAACACTATGTTGAGCCTGCCAAATGCCTGCCAGACACATTTAACATGCCGTTCCACCTCCCGGGTAGTATCTCCTTCCATTGAAATCCTCTTCCCAAGATATATAAAGTGGACCGATCTCCAAATCCCTTCCTAAAACTTAAATTTTTCTGCCTTCAGCGAATTTATTGAACATAACCTAACTCTTTTTGAGGTTAATTTTTAAGCGCAATGGTTTGCAAGCCCTCTGCAACTCTTGTATCCGTCTTTGTAGCTCCTCTGGGTCTTGTGAAAGAAGAACGATATCACTTGCAAATCTGAGATGGTTTAAATGTGCACTATTGATCTTTACATCATCCTGTTCCTACTTCAGACTACGGAACATTGCTTTAAGGCAAGCCGAGAAAAGAATAGGCGATATTGCGATTTTCCAGTATATAAGATAATTACAGAAAACAATATGATCGTTCAAGTGATTTAGAGGTGACGCGTTATTAATATGGAATACCATTCGAACATTACTGAACATATTTATTGCAAATACCAACTATACCAAGTACAAATAGAACTATACCACTCTTTAGGACATAAGTTCCACTTATAAATACAATTTTCAATGATTTTGTCAATTTTGATAAAATAAAATTAAAAACCCTATGGAGTAGACAATAGTCATATCGTAAAATCGAAAAGAAAAAGCTTTCCCGGAGGAAAAACTTTCTCGCTGGCGCTTCAATAAAACAGAAAATAAACTTTATAGCCTATAACTTTACAGTACACTTCAAAAATACGTTTAAACGTTTGATTAGATGTTCTTAGTTTAATTAAATAGGATTTTTATGCCTCAAATCAAATTATAGAAGGTCGTAAACTTGAGAAAACATTTAAATTTCAATTCGATTAAATGGGTCAAGGAGAATTTTGTCTAAAAAAAACGAGTTTGAATTATAACATCGAAAAATATCAATGACTTGTGGAATCATCATGACTGATTTTTATGCGTGTCCGAACTTCCGATAGGGATCGCTGCCAAACGAACTGTGAGTTTGCGCGCCTCCATTATCATAATTATTCAGTATAGTCTGGCAAATCATTAGGGGACGTTTAACATCAGAGCAACGCTTGCAAACTGTCGAAATTTATACAATACTTGAATTTGACATCGTTGAAAATCATTTTTTCTGAATTCAACGATGTTAATATTGTACGAATTTTTTTTTAAATACATTTTAAAAAATGGTTAAACATTTTTTCTTTACTAGGCTATGAAACTATGGATAACAGATGAAGTGTTTGATTACACTTGGCAACTGTTAAAGCAAATTTCTGCATATCAAATTTCTTTAACTGAAATAGAAAGAATTGAAATACTAACAATTGTTGGATACAGTAATAGAAAAGGCACTTATGTTGAAGTTTGTCGAGTATTTAATAAAGTACATCCGAATTGCAATGATACAGGCAGAATTAAAAGTCGTCCAAAATCGTCCAAAAAAAGACGAAAAACAAAAACTAATGACGAAAAGTCGTTGAATGTTTTAAGCTTTAAAATGTTTTAACTTTAAATCGTAACAGGTATAGACGCTCAATCCAAAAAAATAATAAAAAAATATGTTTATCCTTACAAAATACAATTATTGCAAGAATTAAGTGAAGATGATTTTGGTCGAACAGTTGAATTTTTGATGTAAAAAATAAATATCAATCCAAATTTGGTTTAAAATATTATTTTCAGGGATAACGCAACATTCTGCGAGATGATGCAAGTAGTGTTGCCGTTTAAAAAAATAAAGTTACCCTTAGATTTCAAATATGCGAGAAGACAAACAGTGAAAATATGCCCAAAAAGTGGCAAACATTTCTTGATATTGATGTACAAAATTTTATTAAGAAATCTCAAAGCGTTCTCGAGATATTTGAGCGTTTCCATGCATAATAACGACCCTGTGTGTAGCGGATTCAACTCCTGCTCTCGGAGTATACGTTTATGAACGTTTCTAGGCAAGAGTGTATGGTACAATCTACAAGAAATCACCCCTCAGTCACGCCAGTTGAATTCTGGGCACAACATCACAAAGTTGTTTTCTACATTGTCAGTATTGAAGTAATTCTTGCACAGCAATGATTGCATCTTCGTCATCAATATATAGAGTTATCACGTGTGCACCTTCAACTCAATGTAGAAGGCAAATTATAATCTCTGAAAACCAGATGAGGAAAATTGAGAGGCTGCTTAATAATTTCGATTCCAATATTGCAAATAACAGCCATTGAAACAGTGGATATCTATTTAAACACTAAATGTGTACTAAATTGAAAATAAACTGAAATACATTATCCTAATACCATAATTTATTTTAAAATCATCCTATTTTATTTTTTAAATAACCAATTCCAAGCAATAATATGGTCCTAGCTATAAATATATATTGCCAAAATCAATAATTTGTAAAAGACATTGTACTAAGCTTTTATTAATAAATGTAGTGGATTGTAAACACGATCATTCATCACACGATATTTTTATAATGTTCTCTCTTTACGCTAGTTTAAACTTTATTCAATCTTGCCCATATAAATGTTCTCCTCTTCCTCTATTATTATCTCGCTTGTACAACCGCACTTTGCTTTTTTTAAATTATAAAAACTTTTAGTTTTAGTAAAAAGTCGTAGTTTAGTCTGACCGAAAACTTCTAATGAATAAGTGATTCTAAGACAATAAAAGTCTAAGTATCGAATTATTGCCCTTAAAATGGAACAAAATATCTAGAAATAATTATATTTTCTAACGTAATCTCTTAAAAAGAAGATATATTTGAAATATCAATAACGAAGGGTTTTGATGTCTTTTGGAAAAGGAAATTCCCTTTCTCATCTTGCTCGTCACAAGGAATATATCTTCGTCCTAAGAAAAATGAGTTTCTCGTATCTGTTCGTTCAATTCTGCCAGCAAGATCTGGGAAATTTCGAAACAAGTATTGTAGATAACAGTCAGTGAAACAATGGATATCTATTTAAACAATCTCATGTACTAAATTGAAAATAAACTGATATAAATGATCCCAATACCATAATTTATTTTAAAATCATCCTACATTATTTTTTAAATAACCAATTACAAAGAATAATATGGTCATAGCTATTAACATATATTACAAATAATAATAATTTTCAAAAGGCTTTGTACCAAACTATTATTAAGATATGCAGTGCGGAACCCCCATAAAAATTCGTTAAACGTTCCGAAATTAACAGATGAACACTATGTATTAAAGAGCACTCAAACTACTCCTAAACCAAAAGCTTTATCATCGCTAATTTATCTTCAACATGAAATAAAGGCACAAAGTTGGTGTATTAAGTGTATAAATACATTTCAAGGAATAATATGGCCATAGTCGCAAACATATATTGACAATAACAATAATCTGTACCCTCTGTACGCTGGTCTGAACTTTATTCAATCTTGCCCATATAAATCTTCTTTTCCTACTCTCTTATTATCTCGCTCGCATACCTTACACTTTGCTTTTTTTTTAATTTATAAATTTGAAGCTTTAGTTTGCGTAAAAAGACGTAGTTTCAGTGTCAGTTTTGACATCAATTAATCTGACTGAAAAGTCCTAATGAATACGTGCATCTAAGACAATAGAAGTCTAAGATCAGAGTTCAATTTTGAAAGAAGATTACGAATTATTGTCCTTAAAATGAAAAAAAAAATAACTATGACGTTTGAAATAATTCTATTTTCTAACATAATGTCCTTAAAGAAAAATATATTTGAAATATTAATAACGAAGGGCTTTGATGGCTTTTGGAAAAGGAAATTCCCTTTCTTGTCTTGCTCGTCACGGTGAGGAATACATCTTAACAAAACACAATATAACATCTGGGAATAAGATCTGGAAAACAGAGAGGTGTTCAATAATTTCAAAGCCAGTACAGCAGATAGCAGCCATTGAAACATTGAGTTTCTTTTTTAAACAATCTGTTGTAGGCTAAATTGAAATTAAACTTTTTGAAACAAACTCTCCTTATACCAAAATATATTTCAAAATCACCAAACAGGTTTTTTTTTAATACATACATAATAAATACATTTCAAGGAATAATATGATTATAGTCACAAGCATATTGACAATAACAATAATTTTTAAAAGGCTTTGTGTTAAGCTTTTATTAAGAAATGTAGCTATTTCGGTGCCAAATCTCCAGAATAATTTAGTAAATGTTCCGAAATTACTACAGAGGAATAGTTTGTATAAAAGAGCAACCAAACTACCTCTAAACCCGGTTTAATCGCGGCTAATTTATCTTCCGTATGAGACAAAGGCACAAAGTTGGTGCATTATGTTCTCTCTGTAGGCTGATTTAAACTTTATTCAATCTTGCCCATACAAATGTTCTCCTCTTCCTCTATTATTATCTCGCTCGTACAACCGAACTTTTTGTTTTATTTAAAAACTTTGCGTTTTAGTTTTAATAGAAAGACGTAGTTAGTCTGACCGAAAAGTCTTAATGAATACGTGCATCTAAGACAATAGAAGTCTAAGCCCAGAGTTCAACTGAAAAAGAAGATTAAGAATTATTGTTCTTAAAATGGAACAAAACGTTTGAAATAATTCTATTTTCCAACATAATTTCTTAAAAGGAAAATATATTTGAAATAGCAATAACGAACGGATTTCATATCTTTTGGAAAAGGAAATTCTCTTTCTTGTCTTGCTCGTCACGTCAAGGATTACATATTCGTCGTCAAAAAAAATAGCTTCTATGTTCCTTCACCTTATGGAACATTATATAACATCTGGGAATAAGATTTGGAAAATCGACACAGTGTAGGTAGCAGACATTGATATATTGAATTTCTTCAAAAAACAACGATTGACCAGGGTCTGATCAGCAACTGAAGGATTGACCAGGGTCCTGATCATATATTTCGGCCAAGTCGGACATAAGCAGCATTGAAATGTATCGGGTGGTTTGTAACAGTACCACTGTCTAAAAACAGTTCAACTCACCCGCTTTCAAACGTTTTTAGCTTAGATGTATTTTTAAACAATCTATTCAAACTGAACTGCTTGAACTAAACTCTTCCAATACCAAAATTTAATTATTTTTTAAAAATACTAAATTTCAATTAATAATATGACCATAGTCACAAACATATATTGACAATCAAAATCATTTTAAAACGGCTTTGTACTAAACTTTTATTAAGAAATGTAGGGGATTGGAAACACGATCTTTCGGTGATCTCCAGAATAATTTACTAAATATTCCAAAATTACTATAGGGGAACAGTTTGTATAAAACAGCAACCGAACTACCTCTAAACCGAGTTTTATCGCCACTAATTTATCTTCAGTATGAGACAAAGGCACAAAGTTGGTGCATTATGTTCTCTCTGTATGCTGGTTTAAACTTTATTCAATCTTGCCCATACAAATGTTCTCATCTTCATCTATTATTATCTCATCTTCATCTATTATTATCTCATCTTCATCTATTATTATAGAAAAGTAGTGGTTTCAGCATCAATTTTGACGTCAATTAGTTTCACTGAAAAGACTAATGAATACGTGCATTTAAGATGATTGAAGTCTAAGCTCAGAGTTAACAAGATTACGAATTATTTTCCTTAACATGAAACAAAATGTCTAGAACGTTTGGAATAATTGTATTTTCTAACGTAATCTCTTAAAATGTATACGTATATATTTACAGCAGCAAGGGAAGGAGTGGAATTGATAATAGCACCAGACATTTTGAAAAATATCATAAAGGAGAAATATGTTAGTAGCAGAATAATGGCGACAGATTTAAGGTTATTGGGTGAGGAATTATGGACAGAAATCGTAGCATATGGAGAGAATCAGAATGTAGCGAAAGAAGGAAAAGATGCATTTTTTGAAAAAATACAGAATGAAATCGATGACGGGGTGGAAAATGTGTTGATTATGTGTGACTTGAATGGACGTGTCGATGATCAAAACGGGAGAGTGGAGGAATGTATGAAAAGGGAAGGAGAAAGGACAAAAAATAATAATGGAGACAGAATAATAGAACTAGAATATTCAGAACAACCTGATAATATCAAACACCAAGTTTAAACACATGGAGATACACAAATACGCTAGAGTAGAACTGGGAAGGAGAGAAAAATCAATAATAGACTATTTTCTGAAAAGGAAACATAAATGGAGAAGTGTGAGGGATGTGAAAGTGACAAGACGAGCGGAGATCGGGAGCAGTCATTATTTGGCGATGATGGACATGGAAAAGAAGAAAGAAGACGGACCAGATAAATGAAGAAAGAGAGTAAAGAAGAAAATAAAAAGCTATAGGCTCAAGGAAACGAGTTACCAGAGGAAATACCAAGAAATAGTAAAAAGAAAATTTGAAGAGCAACAAGAAGGGAGAGGAGTGGAAGAAAAATAGGAGTTTTCCAAAGATATAATACTGGAGGCCGCAAAAGAAAACTGTGGAACGACAAAAATTGTAAACAAAAAAATGAGGAAAACCGAATGATGCACAAAGGAATTACAGAGGAAGATTAGGACAAAAGGAAAAAATGGAAAAGATATCTGGATACAAAAAAGATGAAGATCACGAAATATATAAAGAAAAACGAAAAGAAGTAAAGATAGAAGTGAAGAAAGCGAAGCAGCAATCATAGATAAGATTTGGCGAAAAGATGACTAAAAACTACAGAGAAACCCAAAAGTTATTCTACGGAACTCTAAAGTAGCCAGGACAGAAAAATGAGTACAGTATGATGAATATAAAAGATAAGAACGAAAATGTAATTACGGAGGAGGACGAAATAATGGAAAGATAGAGAGAATAATTTGAAGAGCTGACTGACACGGTAACAAGTATACCAGAAGAACAAGAAAGTCATATAGACGATATTAAAAAAATAGATATGAGACAAGAAGAAAAGGTATATGAAGCAATAGAGAAATTAAATATGGAAAATGTACCGGGTGGAGACAGTAACATTTACCAGCAGAATGATAAAATATATGGGAGAGGAAGGAGTAAAAAGCCTAACAGGATTGACAGGACATTATGAGAAAGGTAAAAGTCCCAAAGGAATGGAACTCTGGAATCATATTACCAATTCATAAAGGGGGTGACAAAAGAGATTGCAATAATTATAGGGAAATAACGTTTACCAGCATGACCAGACTATTGGAGAAAAGGACAAGGAGCAACATCGAGATGATAATGGAGAAAACACAATGTGGGTTTAGAAGGGGAAGGAGCACGCAAGATGTAGTGTTCGTGATAAGACAAACAAGCGAAAAACTAATAAAAAAAGAACAGAGATATACATATTTGTTTCATAGACCTCCCTCCCTTGTGGTACCCACTTGAGCACCTCTTAGGGTGCTTCAAGAAGATGATACTGAGACATGTATATAAGTGAGTTTTAGAAAGTGGTTTTTAGCGCAGGTGTTACAATTTTAAACTATATAACTTATACAATGAGCCTGATATAGTAACAGTGGCGGCTCGTGACGGAGGGCGTTGGGGCGCTCCAGCATTTATCACAGTAAACACTTTTTTCAGAGCAAAACACCATATTTTATTTCCGTTTAGTTTCTTTCCTTTAACGCATTTTCCTGGTTCACCTCCTGTATAGGGTTTCAATAGCACGAAAAGTAAAAAATGAGGAAGGGAAAAGCAAAAATAAATATTCAGCAGCACTATTTTCTTCTACGCCCTACTCCTTTAAAAATCGATGAGCTGATACTGTATCGTAAATATTATAAAAATTAACAGATTGAAATGGAAAGGGTCTGTTGAGAGAAGAGGAAAGATAGAGCCAGAAAAGATATATATTGCCAACTAACGGTGGGCAACGGACCTAGAGGAAAACCACACAGTACACTAAAAGACCAGATAGAGAAAAACAAAAAGAGAACCAAACGTGAGAAACTGCGAGGACAAGGCAAAAGATAGCAACCAATCTTGTTGCCAATGGTTGTTGAGCTAATGCTGATGATAATTTACCAACAATGTTTTTTCGACAACTAATCTTGTACAAGTGCAAAAATTATTATCCCACCCTATATTTATTCATGTGTATTTATCTTGTTCATAACTTGTTTCCATTTATGTAAATTTTCAAGGACACTTCATTAACAACGGCCAAGTATATAATATAAAACATCATACTTAAAGATGCATAACATTTAATCCTCCTGAAAGGACTTTTTTACTGTTACGATCCCTTGTTTCCAACCAAGGACTACAGTTCAGTTAAAACGCCGCCATAAAAAAGGCATTAAAGATAATGAAAAACCAAAAACGATTCTCTTCTCCTTTTCTCATAAAAGTTTCCAAGTGTCCAACATTTTAATAAAAGGTTAAGGCATTTGTGATGATTCGATAGACGTTTCGAATGATTATTTGCATTACTTACGCATCAATGGTAATTCCGTATTATATTTGGTCCCCAACTCAACTTTCGGCCTCTACGTTTCATCAACTGCAGAAGCTGTTCGTGTAATTCTTTTTTCCAGTCGAATAAAAATTTTAAAGGAGGTATAACTTACAAAGCTACAGTAAAAATGAGGTGAGATCGGTGACAAAAACGATGTTACTCCAACTGTAACATTTGAGGCACTGCCCTCTTCAGCCTATCATCTCATACATATATATATATATATATATATATATATATATATATATATATATATATATATATATATATATATATATATATATATATATATATATAAATCTGGTCTGGCCCCGATCTTCTCTCTGAACTGCTTTCCTTGCGTTCGTCTAGAGCTCGGCTGATGACGGCTGAAAGGCTAGAAACCGGTCCCGAGAGACACGTGACGTCGCATGGTTGACAGTTCGGCGAAGCCGAAGGCGATCGGTGGCACCACGTGGAGAAAGGGTGAAAGATTTCTGTATATATATATATATATATATATATATATATATATATATATATATATATATATATATATATATATATATATATATATATATACATATATATATATATACATATATACATATATATATATATATATATATATATATATATATATATATATATATATATATATATATATATATATATATATATATATATATATATGTTTTGACGAATATTTCCCCGGGTGTGAAATGTAACGATAGTTTCTGGTGGACATATAACAAATTGACGGAAGCACAAAAATGATACTTTCGAAATCCACATTGATAACTAATTTATCGCATACAAGGTGTCCAAAATTTAATGACCAAATACATTCTTTCCAAAGTTAAAAAAGTTCGTTCTTTCAAATATAACACCCTGTATATTATTGAATGGTCGGATGCGGAATTTGATTCTGCTTTCATTCGCTGTAATTTTCCCTATACCTATTTTCAACGGTGTTCTTGTTAATCCATATGTACTTTTTATCAAAATTCGATCCAACTTCAAAAGTCCTATCTAGTAAGCCTGGATTATGACAGGAATTAAAACAATGTTGATATGATGTCAAAGCAGTATCAGCTCACAAATTCATGAGGTATCCACTTACAGTTTTAATGATTTTGTTAATTTTTCTTAATTCAAGTACAGTTTCTAATGGAGGAGAATATTCCAATACTGATTTGTTAAATCTGGTTCATACGCATGGTGAATGTGGACGAATTATCAGACAAAGAGGCAGATTATTTAACGAACGATATCCGGACCTACCAACAATGACTACCGAAAAATTCGCAAGAATCGAAGCTCGATTTTTGGCAACTGGGAGTGTAAAGACAACACGAAATCACCTAAAGCCCGTAATAGATAATGAAGATAACGAGGTGAATGTGTTGTTCAACTACAGCAGCAGCACTGGATTTGTATATTTCAAGAGCATCAATCCACAGAATTTAAGAAACCACAAAATGCATCCGAAAAGAGTCGATTATAAATCGCCGAAATAATCACTACTGGACACAAGACAATCCACATGTCATAAAGGAACATAATCACCAGGGCTATAATCACCAGGACAATAGAGTGGCATATCAAGTGTACGATGACAATTTGAATGGGACTAGATATCTAGAGATACTCAGAAAGTTTGTTAGTGATTTTACAAAATGTTTTACCTCTACGTGACGGGGCAAATAGTTGGTATCAGCTGGATGGTGCTCCAACACAATCCACTATAGTCGTACACCAGCAGTTGACCTTGATGTTCCAGGATCGGTGGATTGGCCCACAGAGAATCTGGAACTGGAACCACCCAGATCACCTGATTTGACGCCCTTGGTTTTTTACCTCTGGAGCCGTATAAAAGACTAGTGTACTCTAGGCCTGTACAAATTAGAAAGGAATTATTGAACCGCGTTCCGGATGCTTTTACTAATCTAAATCCAGGCGAAATTCGGAGATCTGTTTCCAGTGTCCAGTTCCAGAGAGTTATCCAGTGTTGGAACCAAAATGGCAGTCATATGGAACAATTATTATAATTTTATATTCACTTATTATTTCTTGTAGTTATGTTCCAATATTTTTATATTTTTCATTTGTCATTACGTTCTAAATTTTGTTATGTTCCTGTTTTGTTTTCATGTTCTAATTAAAGTAAATGTCTGCCGTTTCAGTCATGTTCATTTTGTTTCGAAAAACAAACGATGGCGATGTATCGGTTTCTGCCAAAATAGGTGTACAAAAAGTGATAGCGAATCGATGCAGAATCAAATTCTGCATCCGACTTTTAACTTTGAAAATAATGTAATTGGTCATCAAATTTTGGACACCCTGTCATGGACACTTGTCAATGTGGATTTCGAAAGCATCATTATTGTGCTTCCGTCTTCCCCAGAAGCGCTTAGCACCAGTCGAAAATGGGTAAAAGGCACAGTTCAGCGCAAAAGAAACTGTTCAAAATAGGTATATGAAAACCTGGTGAAACTCATCATGAAATTTTCTCAGAAATACAAAAATTAAATAATATACCCGGTGGTCCGTTTAAATTAAAGATGTTACTGGCGTCTTTAGGGATAACCGGAACTGCTATGACCTTGAAAATATTTTAAAATTAAAGAGAATTTTAAATAACGCCGAAGTCCGAAGCCGAAGTTTTTTCTAACCACGAAAACTTCTCACGAACGTCTACCGTGAGAAACCCGATATATATATATATATATATATATATATATATATATATATATATATATATATATATATATATATATATATATATATATATATAGTATGTTAAAAACTGTATAAATAAATAGTCATTCAACATTCACAAATTGAATCAAAAATTCGTCAATTTCTGGTTCTGTTGTCAAACAAAAAATTACCAAATCGATCTGACTTACTTATCAGGCAAGAAATAATCCACGGGCGTTTATTGTCAAAGCACCTGACGCCATTGTTTCCCTCACCATTATAAATGAGTGACCCTAGTTGAACGTATTGCTTCCTGCGAACGCATAATTCAACTTCCAACTAACATGGATCTCGGCGTTAAACAATGGCGAGTCAATCAATCCCCTTCACTTCGCTGGAAAAACGAGTTAAAGGTATGCATCCAGGCTACTGCAGTTTCGTTTTATCTTGACACGACATTTTATATCAGCGGAATCAATATGTCAACAGTAAATGAAGACCACTGGACGCAATGTTATATCAATTGGAAATATTTATGGAAAACGCAGAAGAAAAAAATTAAAAAACAATCTAAATTGTATTATATATATATATATATATATATATATATATATATATATATATATATATATATATATATATATATATATATATATATATATATATATATATATATATATATATATATATATATATATATATATATATATATATATATATATATATATATATATATATATATATATATATATATATATATATATATATATATATATATATATATATATATATACAGTGCTTTAATTTTAAAAGTAGCCACCCTCATTATTTCTTATGAATAGCAATGAAAATTAGCTCTAGACAAAAAACATGTCAATTGAGATATCGAGGGGATATTTTAAAACCAATGTGCGTTATATATTTTGTTTCACCTCCTTACCCCCAGCCACCTTTACCTAAAAATTTTAAAAGGCAACCCCTATCTTGTAACATATCATTTTAAAGGTCTAAAAAATTGTGCATTTACAAAACTCTAATCGATTGTTTCGTTCTCGTAATAAACGGAAAAATGAATGTTTAACCAAAACACAAAACTAAATTAATGAAATAAATGTACTTTTAAAAACACAATTTAAAAACTTACTTTATTGGGTGCTCAAAATGCACCATCCACCACTGTTAGAGAAACAATAGCATAATCAGTTTTCGAATTATTTTCGGACGTTTTGAAAGATGTTATAAAAAAATCTTAAAGTATTAGCACCAGAACCATAAGAGGACTTTTTCAACAGAAGAAGTAGAGTAGCCCGAAAAGTTCTGTTTTTTAAATAAACAGAAAATAAAGTAGCTGTTAAAATTTGCAAAAAGAAACTATATCGATCGATAAATTCATTCTGGAAAATTAATGTTGTCTTAGAAACAAGGAAAAATTTAATTTAACCACACACACACACACACACACACAGACACACACACACACACACAGATATATATATATATATATATATATATATATATATATATATATATATATATATATATATATATATATATATATATATATATATATATATATATATAATGAATCCCGGGTAATCGGTCTGTATATTAATATTAAAACAAAAAATTTTCTTTATATACCTCTATATTTCGTCAGAAATCTCTGACTTCTTCAGGAGGATTATTCAAGCTACACAGAAATCCATTGCACAAAATTAAATTGATGTAAATAAATTTCAAATTCCATAACTTAAAATATTTTTTAAATACTGAAGATATTCAATCACATAGTTTAAATAAAATTTCCCAAACATTAAACACGCACATGAACAACTAAAACACATTTACACCGCGAAGGCATAGTTAAAACTGTAGCTGGAATCCTTCAATCGGGCCTATCAATAAAAAAAACTCTTTTTTTTTAATATATGGAAACTATAAATAAATCAGTCGCCGAAGCACGTACATCAAAAATATGCACCGTACGATTAGTAAATATAATTTTGTTTTTAAAATATTAAAATAAATTGTGCTAAGTTTATCTGGTGTATGTTCGATCTGGAATTAACTGTGTTAGTCTCCTTACTGATGTAGATCGTTTGTAAGAACAAACGTTTTACAAAATTGCTTTCGGTCCTAATATTTTGACTTTATGGTAATTAAAATTATCTTCGGTTTGATGACTACCGATAGTATATGCGCATTATTTTTTATACGTGTGTCGCTTTTATGTTGTGTTATCGGTGGTTTTAAACTTTGTGATATTTGACCAATGTGAAAACAGTTGCATTCCCACAGGGAATCCTCTACATTTACATAATTTTATTTACACCATGTGGTGAATAATATTTTGAATATTAAAAAATTTAAGTTATTGATTTTTGAATTTATTTAAATTAACTTTAGTTTAAATTGATTAATTTGACTGAAATGTATTTTTAATTAATTTTTTTTTAATCAATTTAATGTTGCAAAGTGTAATGGAGTTGCAATGCTTCACAGGCTTATAGTTTGTATTGCACAAAATGGTAAACATATTGAACATTTAATTAAAAGATTGGAGTGACTTCTTTATAAATGTTTGTACTTAAACTGTCTTACTAAAAACTAAATATTTATGACGTTCTGTTTAGTATAACAATAAGTTTTGTTACTCTATAATAATTGCTTTGTAATCAAATATTAAAACGTGATGATTTAAATTCTTAATTTATCATGACTTATCATAAACTAAATGAATAGTCTAATAATATAAAACTAAGGTAAACTATAGGTAACGGACATGTTGAAGAATAATAAAAGTATTTTGTCTTAGGAATGTTGTAAAATAAACAAAATAATAGACATTCCATTTAAAAATATTGAAATATGCTTTGATTTTTTTTTATTTGTCACTTATCCTGGACGTCCTATATAACGTAGACAAATTTTCTTTGCATTAAAACTTAACTTACATAAACTAACATTACTACCAAAAATGATAATCCTACATCAAAAAACAAAATCATATATGACACTACAAAATAGAGTCTGCACTTGTAAACATTTTCTTTGACATATTTAATCGTCGTTACATTTTCTTAACATCAGTCCAAAAAAAAAATTCTACATAAAATTTCATGAAAAGATAAAAAATCGCCGATAAAAATGTCTGACATTTACGAAAAATGCTCTAATTTCTAACTTAACAAGCAAAACGACATGAAACTTCTGTCAGATGTCAAGAACAGTCATACTAGCTTAAAATGCAAATAATTGTATACGTACGTCATGCGCGCTAATTTTGAAAACAAAAGTTACCTTACATTTTTATCATAGTAATACTTTATGATAACTACTGGTATATTTTTAGTTTTATCTATTTTTGAAGAAACGCAAACACCATTACATAGTATTATACAATGAATAAATCCCTTACGAACGTGTCATTACTGGCCGGAAACGAAGAAAAAGAGCCAGGAAAGGCAGAATCCAATCTCACCACACCCAGAAAAAAAAACAGAATGAGCAAATCAAAGATCAAAAGCATATAGATTTGCTTTTTTTATAGCGAGGGGATCGTCCATTAGGAATTTCTACGTCAAGGACAAAAGGTAAACCAACATTTTGGCCGAGAAGTATTTGAAAAACTTGTATTCGAAAATGGGTCGTTCGTGTGAGACCAAACATCAAGAACACCTGGATGCTGCATTACGACACGATTAGTTTTGTTTATGTTTCAGATTAATTACAAACCATCCTCAGAACAACTCTAGAATATACATTATTTTTATAAAAAATACAAATTTATGTCTAAAAGCCTACCATTACATTCGAACAATTAATGTCCCAAACTTGTTTAAATGAAATATGACATTTTTTGCCAATTTTCAATTGACAGATTTTTGACTAGGATATATTTAACAAATTTTTTCCTTTATATTTTTTGTTTTTTATTATAATCTAATAATTTTGGATTTTTCACATTAATGGTACTAGATGCAAAAGCCGGCCTCGGTGGTCTGGTGGGTTAGTCGCCTGCCTGGCAATCCAAAAGTAGCTGGTTCGATTCCAGCGCTCGGATGGCTGTTTTTCTTTAATTCTTCTGTCCGTCTTAATTCCTACCCTACACACACACATATCCACACCTAAATGTCTGTGATTGTTTCTAGGCAAGAGTGTAAAATCCGACAACGAATTACCCCTCAGTCACGCCAGTTAAAGGCTGGGTAAGGCCGGATGCCTTCTGAGAAGTATTCTACGTTAGTCACTCGCCAGTCGGTAGACTTCCTGATAGACTTATGGGTAGGCACATAACCAAGGGTTTATAGCCTGAGGGGGTGCTGACCTAGCTTTGTCATTTTTCGGTGTAGCAATGGGCTCGCCAATACCAGCACCTAGTGCTAATCTAGTTAAGGAATATGATGAAACAAAAGTTATTAATACTCTCGATTTTATGCCTTATTTTTATAAAAGATTTGTAGATGATTGTATACTATGCATACCTAAAAATAAAATACAATAATCCTTAAACAAATTCAATACTTATTGATTGATTTGTCCGTTACTTTGTGATAGTTCCTTTTTAAATTCAATACATTCCGTAAAAAAATAAAATTTACTCACAAAGAAGAAAAAAAATAAAATAATAAATTTTTTGCATATTAATATTAAGTATGATAGGGATGGCTACATGAAAACAATAATAGAAAAATCTATTATTTCAATATTATTTAAAAAAATTTAAATATCATTTTTAAATACAAAACCGACATGGTCTAGAAGATATCTCAATTTTAAATCTTATACGCCAAATAAATATAAAAAAAGTGTTATTAATTCTTAAATTGATAGAGTTGTTATTCTAACTAATCCAAAACATAGACCAAAATATAAAAATAAAAGCAAAAAAACACTAGAAGATAATAACTATCCAAAAAAATTCTACGAACCGGTGATTAAAAACAGAATTCATAGAATATATAACAATAATAGTATGACAAATAAACCTAAAAATAAAAATTGCATACCTTTACCATACATACCAGAAATAAATAATAACATAAAAAAGTTCTTAAATCATATAATATAAACATAGCAGAAATACCCAATAATAACACTAAAGAAATATTTACAAAATTAAAACCACAAACATCCAAAAAGGAACACACAAATTTAATTTACAAAATCGATTATTTAAATTGCCCAAGGTCATAGATTGGCCAAACTAAACAATATTTAGAAAACAGAATAAATGAACATTAAAAAGAAACATTAGAAACCTAGAATCAAACGTAACTGCCATTTGAAAACATGCTAACAGATAATGACCACAACTTTAATTTTAACAATATAAAATTTTAGACTTTGAAAAACAATAGAAAATAAGAAATATAAAAGAAATAATTTATGTAAAAAATTGATAAAATGATACTGATAATTAAGTTGTATATATAATGACATCATTAAATAATAAATTTTCATTTTTTTTTCATCTAATACCATTACATGTGAAAAATCCAAAATTGTTAGGTTATAATAAAAAACAAAAATGTGTCAATTGAAAATTAGGGAAAAAAATTTCATATTTTATTTAAAAAAGTTTGGGAAATTAATTATTATTGAATTAGATATAGTGGTAGGTTTTTAGATATAAATTTGTATTTTTTATAAAAATAATGTATATTGTAGAGTTGTTCTGAGAATGATTTGTAATTAAACTGAAACTTAAAAAAAAACAATAAAAAAATAATGTAATAATTGACCGAAAATCAATTATTACATTATTACAAGAAAAAAAATTAAGAAATATTATTGCCATTCCATTGGGAACCCCCTGCTTTTACAGCTGTCCAGTCATTATTCAATTGTGAATTTAAAGAAACTGGTTTGAAAGATGCAAACATGATATATTAGTGGGGGAGATGTTGTCTTTTCAAGCATATTTGTCAGTCATGCTTTAGATAGCATCACCCCAATATGGCTTTGAACTGGCTGCTCATAAAAAAAAGTTTGTATTATGATCGGAAATTGCTGGTAGTTCATAGTTAGAAGGGAGATGACTCTATTAGATGCATTGTTTCCATTTTCATGTGCGCTGCTTCCTTTATCGTTAAAGAAATGCGAAAAAGGGTACGAGGAAAATTCAAAATCATGGTTATCAATTCTTCCTAAAGAAATTAATTAGCTGAATCATCAGAATAATATCAATCATCTTAAGTTTTTTTACTTTGGACGCTATGAACCTAGTGTACGAGGGAATGTTGATAAATTGTTGGCCTTTTCTGTTTTATCCAACCTTTCAAATCCGTTCATTTAATGCATAGATCAAAATGACATTTTAACTCCCTAAAAAAATGTTATCCTCTACGTCAAAGAATGCAGGGTGACTAAATACAGTAATGAGACTATTGGCGTAGTGTTCAATCAGGCAACTCTGTTCGCCACCCCTTTGAAGGGGAGACAAGCCAATATCTGTAAACAACAAAGTAAAAACCTCACCGTGGCTCCGTAACCCCCTTATTCACCAACCTTGAGTTCTAGTGACTTTTTGCTTTTCTCGAGATTGAAAATTCACATCAGATTACACCATTTTGGGACACTGAAGAACATTGAAAAGGCCTAGAAAAATCGGATTCACGAAAATAATTGCGACGAGAGAAAGCAACTCACTCTAGAGAATTCAAACTCGTAGTGAAGACGCATCAGATATTGACCTGCCTCCCGTCCAAAGAGAGAGTCAACCAGATCGAACGCTACACCAGCCTCATTACATTATGTATATACCTTGTATCTTCACACCATCAATTAATATCTTATTGTATTTTTAATAGTTTTTTTTGAGTTATGCGAAGAGATAAAACTTATATACAGGTGGGATTAAATCAGGGAAACAGGTCGATAAATTCAAGTAGTAAATGAAAAACTTTTAAGCAGACGCATGGCCCTTAAAAAATACAACTGTCTTTGACAAATTTTCTTTGTCAGTTAAAAGACATGAGTAACAACATCTTGTAAATAAAAGGACCGACACATCTAAATGTCCAATATATTAAAAAATATATAATTGTAAGCATGGCTTCATAAATTAAAAAAAAACGGCTGATTTACAAAAAACAACAACCTTATTCTTAAAGCGTGTATAACTACTAAACACTTAACCTTCCTCTTCTTTTCTTAACCTAACCTGCCAATGTTAACTAACGTATGATACATGCACGAAATACGAATTAACATTATAAACTCTTACAACTCGGCCATTCCTGACACGAAGAGCATCGTCCACAATCGCTTAACCCAGCCTAAATAAAAGTATATACTCTTAACCACACGAAACATAAATATTTACTTAAACAAATTGTGTTTACCGCATAAACTCGTTTTTTACATAAAATAAGTTCACATAAAGGCGTACATAATACCTCTCATAAATCTAATAACTAGAAATCAGATATAATTACTAACATAAGCAGTAGGCATAATAGGTACATAAGTATTAACATAAAACAAGAGTTGCTTAAAGAAGAGATATCATAAATGATACAATAATTGAGGATGATTGCGGCGTTTTCTTGATGGAAATTCATACTAAATTGTATAAATTAAACAAAGTTAGTTTCCAGTTATATATAAGTGGAAATTAGACAACTTTGTACAATAATTTCTTTATTGAAGGTTAAACTGTCAAAAAAAAAAAAGTTTTGTAGTCGTAACACTGATAGAATTACTTAAATAGGCTAAATAATGAAAGGTGGACATACGTATAAAGGTTCCCTTTTTTTAGTTAGAAGATCTAGTCCACAATTGAGAAAAAACTTGGGTCACTTTCTCCGTTAAATTTGTCTATTGACTTAAACCAGGGGTTTCTAAACTTTCTAGCCGTAGGGCCATACTGATTACTCCAGTAAGTTCCAAGAGCCAAAACCTTTTTAATTTTCCTGTCATTATCTATAATTTTTAAACTAGTCGCCAAGTACACGGCCTAAACGAGCATACACTTGCTAAATTCGCTAGTCGCGGGCCGAATTTGGCCCGCGGGCCATAGTTTGGAGACCTTTGACTTAGGAAGATCGGACATTATATTAAAATTTGATATGCATCTATGTATTTTATTGCAACAGCGTACTTACTAAATTCATAAATTGAAGATTTCCACTGTCACCACCATTACCAGTAGAATTCACAAAGTTTTCAAAGCCTAATCACACTTTTCGTTAGAACGGAATCATTTTCAGAAGCCATTAATTATAATTATCGAATTATAATGTAGACCTCTAACCTCAAAATTTTAAATTTAGCTTTTCATAATAAAACACGGACGATTTTTCCGCGTTAACTCCTAAATGAATTCTTAATCCCACTTCTGAAGTTGTAAAATTGGCTTCATAAATTTAAAAAACGGCTAATTAACAAAAAAAACTAACAATTTTATCTTAAAGAGAAGACAACTATTAAACAATTAACGTTCTTCTTCTTTTCTTAACCTAACTTGCCAACATTAACTGGCGTTTGCTACAAGCGTGAAAAACGAAATAACATTATAAACTCTTATATAATATTTTTTTCGGCACACAGTACCTTTTTCAAATTCTAAACTACAAAGATTTGTAGTCGTATACTGCAAAGATTTCAAATACGAAACTACAAAGATTCGTATTTGAAAAGGCACTGTGTGGAAATAATTGTTATACTGCGTGATTTATGATACTGAGGATTTACGCCACGACTTGTGTGAGTTCCAGGCCGAATAGACTAGTCGACATTGGTTGTCAACGTTCAACCTTCCGATAATGATAGGCCCTCACTATTCAAAATTCGGTAAACATACTTTGTGATACTTCAACTTACCTACTAATTCCACGTACACTGATAATTAGTTTCCTTGTAAAAGCATCAACCATTAATTCACTAAAGTCTGATAGCAAATTCACTCAAAAAATTAATCCGCATTATCAAAAATGTCTGTGTTCTTCCAGAAATATTATAATTGGTCTATTTTGAAACCGACGTCGGTATTCCGTAATTACTTGACGTGTAATCCCGTTTCAATAACCACAAACGAAATAAATAATATAAATTCAAGTTTACACACAATAAAACACTAATTCATTTGAAACTACACTACAAATTCACATATTCACACTGCTATTGTCAAATAATTTAATGTGCGTGGCGTTACTTTTTTCTGGTGTGGTTGACGCAGCATGGCCACCTAGATATTCAACATAAACATTCCTGAAATATGATAAGTTTTTATATGATGTACGAATTTAAATCTGATTATTTACCGTTTATAATTTAATAAACATGTAAATTTAAAAACGAATAAAGATACCTAACCCTATTGTGTTTTTTAGTTTTAGAATCTTAATATTATAAATATTGTTTATGGATGTATGCAAGTATAATTGTTTGGATGTTTGTCGTTCAATCACACTCGAACGGATGGAAGGATTTTAATGAAATTTGGCATAGAAGTCTATTATGTCGTGACATAGGACATGGGATATTTTTTATAAAGTTCCGGCGAAGGTTTACATCGATACGTATGTATATTATATAGACAATATATATGTATAAAAAAAAACGTCCTGACTGACAGAAAACGATTTGCCTTGCCACAATAGAAAGAACGGAAATTAAGTTATTGTTATCTATAAGTCTTTTTCAATTAAAAAAAGTAACTCTTCTGAAGAAGTCAAATACATGAAAACATTTTTGATAATTTTTAAAACGTTGATTCCTTTGTATAAAAAAATAAATTGTGTAAGTAGGTAGTAAGTTTTGAGTAGGTAAGTAAGTAATCTGTAATAACATGGTATGCCGTCTCTACAGGGTCGTTGTTATATATGGAAACGAAATGAAATTTCGCTCACAAACATCAAGAAATCTTTGCCACTTTTTGGGTATATTTTTTTCTTATCGCATATTTAACAAAATGTCTTGTCGTATGTAAAAATATATGTGTGCCGTAAAATATATGTCGTATTTAACAAAATGTGGCATAAAACAAAAACTAATGATGAAAATTTGTTGAATGTTTTAATTGATGTAGTAATATGTGTAGACGCTGAGTCCAAAAAATAATAAAAACGTTTTTTATCCTTAACACGTTGGCTACCACCATAAGTGGTTTTTTTCAGTCTATATGGCCCGCGGTCATTTGGTACTTTGGCGTTAACACATATTTGTGGTTCGAAATCGACTCGCAAAGAAATTTAGGTAGTACACTATTGCGGGTTGATTTCGTCTCGCAGTGGAAAGAAGCTAACAAAAAAGTGAGAGTCGATATAGTGGCTCACGCTAGTGCTTCTCTTATGGCAATTTAAAAATACTGTGCCACAAAGGAGGATATTGTGTCTTGGCTACTGCCTAGTGTAAAGTGAGACCTACAGAATGGTATAGTTGGGCCAAGGAAAAGTCTTGTAGTTTTTGAGATTTTTAATTTTAAAAAATTTATAAAAAATACAAAAAAAATTCTTTTTATATATAAAAACAAAACTATGTATCATGTTTATCAAAGCATTCTAGGCACATAGATGGTTCCCCTGGGCATGTCACACACTTGGTAACAACCTTAGGGCATTTTTTCAGTGCCTCTTTTCTGCCGAGATGTTTGCTGAGGGTGGCGTAACAGTTAACGCAGCGACGTCTCACAGAGTGGTTTTTCTTATCTTTTTGGGTGGTTTTTTGTAAGCTATGCTTGTCTTTCTTGGTAGAGGTAGACGGAGTTGCTGGTCCTGAAGTGCTTACGAGATAGTCGATCAGAGATTCTCGAAAATTCGCAATGGACAGTTTAGATCCTGTCAATTTTTTGAAAATTAGCCACGCGTTTACAACAGATGTTCCTAGTATCAGCAAGAAAGCAACTTTATGGAACCAACGAATCGTTTTACGCAGCGGTGAATAATAAGAGGTCATCTGATC
The DNA here is from genome assembly GCA_031761425.1 of Cosmopolites sordidus. NCBI lineage: Eukaryota > Metazoa > Arthropoda > Insecta > Coleoptera > Curculionidae > Cosmopolites > Cosmopolites sordidus. The sequence continues at coordinate 23,491 of JARFXV010000132.1, forward strand.
AGAGAGATCCACGCCTTGCTTCCTCTTGTTGTAATATGTAATGGCTGTTGGCTTGTTTACTGTTTCGCCTTTTCTATTTTTTCCAACAGGTACCATTTCCAAAGTATGCTTTGTTGTTATGAATCGCACATCCCTTTTATCCTTCCAGCAGCCGACAACAATGCCGTCGTCGCTTTCAAGTCCAACAACCTCTCCCCTTTTCAATTTCGCATTTAAAATACTTTTGGGAACGTCTTTCACTCTCGCCCGCATTGTTCCAACTAAATGTGTGTTGGACTTCAAAAGTTCTGTTGCTATTGCGATATTTGTATAAAAGTTGTCGACCACTAAGGTCCTCCCTTGGTTTAGATAATTCTGCAATAAGCCCAACACAACTTTATTGCTGTGCCGCAAATCCGCTGGATTTTTGTCATCTTCTTTACCAGAATAAACTTTAACACTGTATGTATAGCCGTCTGCTCCACAAGCCTTGTATAATTTTACTCCATATTTGTGTGCCTTTCCTGGTAAATATTGGCGAAACTTCAGCCTACCTCTAAAAGGCACCATGGTCTCATCAATTATTACGTCCTCCTCTGGGTTGGAGTAATATTGAAATTTTTTATTCATCATGTGGACTAAATCATACACTTTCTTCAGTCTATCATCTGGCCGGCTGTCTTCGTCTGAGAAGTGAATGAAGCGTAAAATTTCTTCAAACCTATTTCGTGGCATGGTGGTGCGCACGAATAGATTTACGAATTTTCTATCCCTCGACCAGTAATTTTTTAATGACGGATATCGGACTAAACCAAAATAGAGCAACAATGCAAGAAATTTTTTCAATTCCAACTCAGTTACAGTTTTCCACTGGATTTGTTTATTTTTAGAAATAAAATATTTTTCTCCTGCCTTGTTTGTCCATTCTAACATTAGTCGAATGACCTCATTGTCCAGAAAAAGTAAGTAGGCATCTATTTCCTTACTTACTCCGTTAATATTTTTTAATCCGGAGTCACCGGTAAAGGCAAATGTTTTTAAAAGTTCACCAGTAACGCTATTCCATTTTCGAACTGGAGTTGTTGATACTGATGGTCCTGGAGACTGCGGATCAGATAGGACACCATCATCAGCGTTGTCGTCACTTTCGGAAATATTCTCTTCTTCATCTGGTTCGTATTCGCTGATATCAGAAGAGAAATCCTGACCCTCCCCTTCATTTTCTGAATCTTCTTCTAATATTCGCTGAATTTCAGATACTGTTAACCTTTTGCAGCTTCTAGGTATAGAACCATTCATCTACAATAACACGAAATAATAATAATAATAATGAATAATATTTACTTCAATAACAAGGTGAATAAATAATGAAAATTCAAAATTTCATTTTTGTTTTCATTGTAAAAAATTGATAAGAGAAAATTGAGAGTCGAAATCGTCTCACAATTTTTTTCGTTCGAAATGGGGTAATAATAAGCTATAATAACTTACCTTAGCAGCCAGATCACTAAAAATCACTTACAATATTTAAATAAAATCAATTGACTAATTGGGCCAATGCACTTGATATGAGGTTTATTGCACAACTGAAGTAAACAAGCATGAGACGTAATGATTCGTGTGGGCTCGTGTTCAGACTTGTCGCGACCCGATTTCAACCCACGCGGTAGATTTGGCACTTTTTCATGTGAGTCGATACCGACTCGTATGGTAGCCAACGTGTTAAAAAATAACAATTACTATAAGAATTAAGTGAAAATGATTTTGATCGAAGAGATGAGTTTTGCTAAAATATGATGGGAAAAATAAATACCAATCCAAATTTTGTTTCAAATATTTTCACGGATGGTCATGTTAACAGACACAACTGTAGATACTGGGCTGATACTAGGAGCAAGTTCATACACGGTATCCTCACAAGCTAAATGTTTGGATGGCATTTAGTAGCAAGAATACTATAGGACCTTTTCTCATTGATCGCAACTTGACAGAAGATAAGTATTTAGATATATTGAAAGAAAATATCATCCCTCAACTTTTACAATTGTTTCTAGCTTTAATTAACTACATCCAGGAAATATGGTTACAGCAAGATGGTGCACCAGCACACTATGGCATTAAGGTTAAAAATTTTCTTAACACTACTTTCCCAAGCCGATGGGTCAGTCGACGAGGAGCTATCCGGCCGGCAAGGTCACCAGACTTGGCATCATCTGATTTTTTTATGTGGGGCTATTTAAAAAGTCGAGTTTACGAAAATCTTGAAGATCTCAAATTAAGAGTTCGACAAGAAATTGCCGATATACCTCTTATCTAGTCTTATTAACACAATTGAATATTGTGTTTTCCTAACAATTCCATTACTGCCAGGATGTTAATGAATTAATGAATGATGCGTTATTGTCTAACAGGCCCAATTATAAGACAATTCAAAACACAAATAGATGTAACAAAAATAATTTGAACTTAACCTAACAATGGTAGAAAAATATTTAGATAAAAATTAAAAATGAATTCTAGGATCATTACGAAAATAATTTCCAAAGCACCGCATGAGCTTTCAGCACCCTCTCAAAAGCTGATTTATACTGAATAAGCGCGGACTGAAAGATATCTATAAATGACACAGAAGCGTTCCGGCTAATGACATATCTGTTATGGTCTCGGCATGCACGTAAGAGCGATGCGTATAAGAGCGAGCGAGCGTGCAAGCGCTGCGAGGCCAAGTTGGTGCTAGGGGTAGGTATGGAGGAAGTACCTCCAACTCGGCTGTTAATTCGAGGGACATAAAACCGAATCTCACTGAGGAGTTGATCACAATCAATCAAGCCACGGCAGAGCTTTAGCAGGAAAAGCTGAGCAGCAAAGACTCTACTATCCTCCGCGGACTGACAGGAGAATCTCTCCAATAACAGAGTGTGACTATAACCTCTACAAGGGTAGGCACCATTCAGCTTAAAAAACAGATACTTTAGAAAACGCCGCTTTTTCGCCGTAGAAACCGGTCTTGGGAGACGCTTACTGGCACTTTAGATGGCGGATGATGGATTTGCCCTGATGGAACCCATATTGCTCAGGTATGATCGAATGTTTAATTTAAAAAATGACTTGAATATAAATAAAGGTTTCAAAAAATTACAAACAAACAAAAAACAACTTTCAAAACAACTAGCAAAGTTCCACATGATTGATATGGGGCGATAGTTAGTGACATGTGCTTACGGATTGCAATCTCGCAAAACGGGATCACGCATTCCTGCGGGATCCCGCTGCTTTCATTAATCTGTTGGATCCCGCACCTTCAAAGCGCGGATCCGCGGATCGGGCAAATTAAACTTTAACTTTAATTATTATTTGCAGGTAACGAGTAAATGAATCATGTCTAAGTCCATTGAAACTGAGAATCCCGAGAAAGAGAATAAAGGCGACGGCGATGCCGATATCAGCCAACTTGGAAAAGGCCTGTGGCGTTATTTCAAGAAAAATGACAAAGGTGGCAAATGTCTTCTGCGTTCAGCTGAACTAAAAATTAGTCAACGTTCTACCAAAGGCTTGAAAATACATTTGAAGACTAAACACAATATCGATATCGGTTCTCGAAACGATGACACTGAAGAAGAATCCTTACCAGTAAATCCAAAAACAATGGACAGTTTTCTTATCAAAGAAAACCCCATGCTTAACAGTGCTTAACAAGAAAAGCTGGAATTTTATCAAGACCAGCTGTGAGTTTATCCTTTAACTTTTTAATAACAACTGTAGTGTCAATAACGTTAAGAAGCTGAAGCGTGTACGATTCATTTGTGAATGTATCATTATCAATTGAAGTAGGAAAGTCCGTAGAAGAAATAAAAACATTTTTGAAAAAATCCGCAAAACCATCCACGATGTGGCTCGCGGTTTTCAATTTCCAAACCTGTATCCAATAATGCCAAATTCAAGTACTGTTGTCATTTAAAAAAATCAAGTTAGCCTTGGATTTCAAGTATGCGACAACAAAAAAAATGCAAACACACCCAAAACGTGGTTCTCGAGTTATTTGACAGTTTCCATACATAATGGCGATCCTGTATATCAATTAACAATTCACAGTTTTCTTATCAAAGAAAACCCCATGGACAAAATGATCTCTAGGATGGTATGAAAAGACGGATTCACTTTAAGTTCCTTTTGCACATCTACGGATTTAAAAAATTTATGTTTTATCTAAAAGCGGTCACAAACTGCCCAATTCGCCAAATACAATACGATCTATCGTAACAAATTTTTGTAACACAGTTAAAGCTAACATGATTATTGAATTTGAACGTCTCAAGAAAGGAAAACAGAGATTTTCATTTACATTTGACGAATGGACGTCACAAAAGAATCATCGATACTTAAATATCAACGTCCACCAGAAAGAAAACCATTTAAATCTGGGTTTGGTCCGTGTAGACGGCTCGGCTACCGCAGGACATTGTATTAGCTTGGTGAAAGAACGCCTCACGAGTTTTGGTCTAGACTTAGACACAGATATTATCGAATTACAACGGACGGCGCTAGCGTGATGGTGAAGGTTGGCAGACTTTTGCGTTGTTCCCAGCAGCTTCGTTTTACACACGGCTTACAACTAGTGGTGGCTGATGCACTGTATAAGAAAGGCAATTCTTCAATATCAGAATGCCCAGCAGCAGCATTTACGGAGGAATCTGATGATATAATGATGATAACGATGATATGGACGCTAATGAACAGGGTGTCACTGTAAATATAACACTTGAAATGATTTCTATAACATATGACGATCTATTGAAGAAAGTACGGAAAGTGGTCAAGTTTTTTACCAACTAAAACTGACGTCTTACAAAAATATGTGAAGGAACAAGAAGGCCCTAAAAAAGAATTGGCATTGATATTAAACTGCCGTACTCGCTGGAATAGCCTTTTGAATATGTTATTACGATTCTACAATTTGAAGAATTGTATTGATAAAGCATTAATCGATATTGAAATTGAATCTGAGATTAAATTTAGCGATAATGAGTGGTTTATAATTAAAGATCTCATTGCTAACTTGCAGCCTTTTAAATTGGGAGTTGAGGCACTTTGTAGGCAAGAGTCAACTCTTATCACTGCGGACACAACAGTTCGATTTATTTTGAATAAATTGCAACAACAAAACACGGTGATGACTAACCAGTTGTCTCAGTATCTACATGAACGTATTCAAGAACGCCGCACTGATTTAACCGGAGTTTTGATTTATTCTCAGAGACCGAAAAAGTACGACGAAGAAGCCAAAAATACAGATCGTACTTATACATGCTTCATGCCAAGAAAAGTTGCAATACGCCAAGAAATAAAGAAAATAATAGAAAGAGTCGTAGTTCATTTAAAGATGAATCTAAGAAACTAGATTACTAATTACTTATACTTAATTAATAGAACAGAAATAATTTCTGTTGCTTAATGTAAGAAATGTTTAATAAAAGTTGATTTTTAAACAAAAATCTGTAGTTTCAATTTGAATTTATAACATAATTTCAAAGATGCGGGATCCCGCGTGATCCCGCGCGGGAGTGAGTAATCCCGCGGAATTGCAATCCCTACATGTGCTGGGTTGTCTGATTTGTGAACAAGAGTGATCTTGGAGGATTTCCATGTACTGGGAAATGTGCTTGTAAATGATAGAGCAGTGCTTAACAAGAAAAGCTGGAATTTTATCAGGACCAGCTGTGAGTTTATCCTTTAACTTTTTAATGACAACTGTAGTGTCAATAACGTTAAGAAGCTGAAGCGTGTACGATTCATTTGTGAATGTATCATTATCAATTGAAGTAGGAAAGTCCGTAGAAGAAATAAAAACATTTTTGAAAAAATCCGCAAAACCATCCACGATGTGGCTTGGGGTTTTCAATTTCCAAAGCTGTATCCAACAATGCCAAATTCAAGTACTGTTGTCATTTAAAAAGATCAAGTTAGCCTTGGATTTCAAGTATGCGACAACAAAAAAATGCAAACACACCCAAAACGTGGTTCTCGAGTTATTTGACAGTTTCCATACATAATGACGACTCTGTATATCGATTAACAATTCATTTTTGAAAAACCGACGTAAACTTGCAAAAAAACCAAGTAAAATTTGGAAAAATAAAGTGATCTGGATATAGGAACGAGCATCAATAACAAAATATGAAGAAAATATGTAACAGGTAGAATCTTATTGCATTAAGTTTATTAAACGTCAAGCGAAATTATCTTCAAGAAAACATTTGTGTGGGACGTTAGTGATAAATCATCTAAGAAATGAAGAAAAAAGCGTTATAAATTTGTGTTAACGTCTATAAGTTCGATATTTATTAGCCAGAACGCTACATAAATCTTATCAATGTACATATATAAGGCAATCTGTAATAAATCGGATATTCCCCTCTGTTTCTGGATCCGTACTCATTTATAACAATCTTAAAGGGCAACAGCACAGATAACATCGCAGAAATTGTTCACGGCACATTACCAAATATTTTGCAAGATTATCCTACAACCCTCCGTTCGACAATAAAAAAGGGAGTCTCGCTCGACAGACTGACTAATAACGGCATCTCTGTTAATAGAGTCAATAGATAGATGGTCGGTCAGAGGGACGTTATCTATTTCCAGTCTGCTTTTAAAAAGGGAGGATCAAGCTAAATTATCAACAAAAGATTTATATTGATGGAAAATTTTCTTCGTTGGACTGTTGAATCTTTTGTTGTCTTATGGATCTGTCTTTATCGGTATAATTTGTTTTTGGAAATTCAATTTTGATTTCATCTATATTTGTCCATAACATTTCTGTACTATCAAGAATATTAAAATAAAATATTAAAGATATATTATTATTTTTTTTATTTATTGGGTTTTTCGGTCAGTAATTCATTTCTAATTTTTAATTTTTTTATTAACGTTCCGGGTTTTCGGAAGCTGATGACCGTGGTTCGGAACCCACGTTAAGCTGTAGGTCCAGTCGCTAAATAGCCTTTTCAGTTGCTGATGCGCCTCTAACCCCAAAACTTTACTTTACATATTATTTAAAAAAATTTAAAAATTAATTGTTTATTTAAATATTGGTATGTTTTTAAATGTAAGTTTGTGTTTTTTATAAAAGTTATAGGTATTGTAGAATTATTCTGAGGATGGTTCTTTGTTTGAACCGAAACGTTAATAAAAAAATTAAAAATCAAAAATTTATTACTGACCAAAAAACCCAATAAATAAAAATAATAATAATAATAATAAACGGTCAAGAGAATATATGTAATAAAAATTAAAGATATATTAACGAAACTACCCCAAAACTAACGGCATCTCTGTTAATAGAGTCAATAGATAGATGGTCGGTCAGAGGGACGTTATCTATTTCCAGTCTGCTTTTAAAAAGGGAGGATCAAGCTAAATTATCAACAAAAGATTTATATTGATGGAAAATTTTCTTCGTTGGACTGTCGAATCGTTTTTTGCCTTATGGATCTGTATTTATCGGTATAATTTGCCCGTGGAAATTCAATTCTGATTTCATCTATATTTGTCCATAACTTTTCTGTACCATCAGGAATAATAAAATAAAATATTAAGGATATATTAACGAAACTACCCCAAAACTAATATTTGTACAATTCTATTTGGTCCTCATCTAAATTCTCGGTCCTTTTGACAGGCTTTGACTTACTTAATCCTTCGTCTTAATACCCGGGGGCGTCGAGGTGGAATTACACTTCACGTGTTAACGAAGTTTCTCCATAATTTACGGTCATTGACGAGGTTAACTGTTTCCTACCATGTTTTACCTCTTATTTGAATTGTTTCTCTGATATACTTATTCCGTGTCTTACGCAGCCTTCCTCTTTTGTTCTTTCCCATTACTCCAGCTTCCCAAACTGTCTTGGTTTGCCTGTCTTGGTCCATTCTGCTTAGCTGGCCGAACCATCTCAGTTTTTTCTCTTCTATATTTGGTGTTTCCTTGTTGTCTCTGACTATGTTATTCCTGACCCTGTATAATCGTTTTATTCCTTCAAGACCCAATTTTCTCTTCCATATGTTGGTGTGGGGATACTTATTGTTTTATATATTGTTAATTTTGTTTTTTTTTATATTTGTTTGTTGTTTAAAAAGCCTAGCTAACTGATTGGAGTAATCTCCCTGCTTTAACCAGTCTATTGTTCAGTTCGTCGTCTTGATTTCCTCTATTATTAATAGAGAGATCTAAGTGGTTATAATTTTCAGTGTGTTTAATTTCCATGTTATAAGGTTAGTGTTCTCTCCTTCCTTAGTTAGTGTTCTTGGTTACTTATCAAGGTTATGATTTCATGGTCAAATTTGAATCATGATCAAATTTTTTTCAACTGCTTCGTTCAATACTCATATGTTGAATTTTAATTTTTCCTCAGATTCTGCCATGAGAATTATATCGCCAGCAAATATACACATTTCTACATTAACTGGTTTCATCTTTGCCCATCCCACATAGTATTTCTTAAATTAATTCTTACATTTTTTGATTATTTCGTCTATTGTGTTTATAAACAGTAATGAACTTACACTTCCTCCTTGTATCACGCCTTCCATTGTGGTGAAAGGAACAGATACTCTATTATGCGATCTAATTTGGTTTGATGTGGTTTGGTACATGCTTTTGGTGGCTGCGATAAGATGCTTGTTTATATTTTTATTTTTCAAGCTCTTCTAGATAGTTTCTCTTTTTTTTTTAACGAAAAACTTTTTCCGTATCTATGACGCATAGGCATATGGTTCTGTTCTTCTCTATCGCTTTTTCTACTATGTGTTGAAGAGTCTTGGTACAGAATAGTTTTTCCTGAATCCGCGCTGCTGGTTTAGTAGTTTATTGACAATTTCCACCCTCAATCTTCACTATAGTATAATTTTGTACATGTTTTCTATTATATGTACCTAGTAGTGATATACCTCTGTAGTTTGTACATTCTCTTTTGTTTCTTTTCTTGTGCATTGGTATGATCAAGGAATTAGTTCATTCTTTTGGTACTTTTTTCTTTTTCCATGCCAAGTAAAACAGTTTCAAAAGTGCAAAAGTTGCATGTGGTCCCATGTATTTTAACATTTCCAGGATGATTTCGTCGCCCCCTGGTGGTTTCTCAGTTTTAGTTTTTTTAGCTTAAGTTAGTTAGGTCTTAAATTTTCACTTGTTGCTGGATTTTTATTATCTATTACTTATTCACCTTTGTCTAGCATGTTGATGGTGTTCAGGTTTAGTAAGTTTTCGAAGTACTCTCTCCACCTTTCGAGTAGGCATTCGTCATTCGTCAATAGTTTACCTTATTTGTCATTGAGTCCCACTCAAACCGAGTGGGACTCAATTATAGGAACCAGAAAACTAAGGGAAATCCAAAATTCATTTTATCCTCCAATCTCAGAGACTTCTCCAAATAGACTGTGGTCAGTAACTATGCACCGCCTCATGATAGGACACACTAAGCTCACTCATGAGCACTTATTAAATAGTGATGATCCCCCAAGGTGCAACTGTGTAACTGTCCCCTAACAATTAATCATCTACTAATAAATGTACACACACAACAAGTTCTCTCGAAATGAAGAGAGAACTATCAGCAATTTTCTTACCAGAAAACTATCAAAAACTAATAACATTCGTAAAATCCTCAGGAGTCTGGGGGAAATTATTATAAAAATAATAATGTATGTCAACAAGCAGCAAGTGCCAAGAGAAAGGGCTCATTGCGGCTTAAGCATTTACTTTTGATTTGTCTTCATTTATATCTATATTTTTTATATTTTATGCTTACTTTTATTTATACATAATTATCTGCGCGTTAGTCTAAATTGCAATATACAATTCAATGAATATTACACATGAACAATGCATGTTTTTACAATCTCTCTGTTAGTGTATCTAAATAGCTTGTAAACGTACTTCACTTTTTAAATATATTCCTACCTATCCTATATATTCCTACCTATATACACTCCTGATCATGAACTCCGTGGAAACACTAAAAACCGGATTAGATGCATCTTCATCTACAAGCACAGCGATCTGACCGATAATATGACCTAAGGGTTGAAACGACCTAACCGTCTTAAATTGTCTCCCTCTCTCTCTATTTTGATTTTTTTATGTTATGTAGATAGCATCCACTATACATATTTGAATCAAACTGAAAATATACACATATGGCCTAAATTATTGCATCTAGTATTATTTTTATTTTCTTTTTGATTTCATAAAACTTTTTTGTATTGTTAGACAACTAATGTAATAAATAAGGAATTAATAAAAAAATAACAAATTTAATTGCAACCTTTTTATTATTATAAGTTCAAAACAAACATTTACATTATATTACAAAATCAAATGAAAATCAACACCAATAAACTTCTATTCTAAATAATACAAATTACAAATAATATGGTTTTTATTTAATAAATTAATAGTCAGTATTGCCTCCGTGATTCTCAGTGCAAACTGTAAGACGATGCAGCTTGCTATCTTTTAAGTTGTTCAGCGATTTTTAACTCATTTAAGTTACGGGGTGGGTTATTTTTCTTGGAAATGCAACGTTTTAGTAGGACACAGGCATGCTCGATAACGTTCATATCTGAAAAATTTGCTGGAGACCGCAGTCTTGTTATACCATCTTCTTCACCGAATTGATGCATATCGCTGTGCGATGGGGAGGTGCATTGTCATCTACGTATACAAATTCATCACCCGCTGACACTCGAAACGAACGCACAATAGGCTCTAGGACTTCTCTGAGGACAACATATGTTGCTCCTGTCATTGTGCCGTCAATAAAAAACAAGAGGAGTTCTATCTACACGCATTATAGCCCCCCATACCATAATGCTCCCTCCTTGAAATTGAATCCAGGGTTAAGCTGCATTCAAGCGAGTTCGTTGCCCAGATGCTCTCCAAACTAAAGTTCGTCGCGAATCCGAAACTAGGCTTATTCAATTCTTCTATTGAAACCTTTGGTGTGAAACATTAAACTTGAAGAGATTTACCACTAAACACCAAAACGCTTTTTTTGAACTGCTCGACGCACGTTTCGCTAACCATGTTAGCATCATCAGGGGATGATTTAATCATCTCCTGATAATGCTAACATGGTTCAAAAGTTCAAAAAAAGCGTTTTGGTGTTTAGTGGTAAATCTCTTCAAGTTTACTAGGCTTATTCTTGTCCCGTCGCCAAGCATGACGAAATTCCAATTAGGTCCGTTTGCCCTCATCTCTTCAGCCCATCGCAGCGGCGTAATTTTTTGCGGTAAACTAATTTTAGAAACACGCAAGTGCCTATGTAGATATAAGCCTCTGTCATGGAGTCTTGTCGATAAGGTTTTTCTTGAAACATTTACCCCTTCAAGACGAGCTAGCTAATTTTTAATAGCACTGGTAAAAAGTAGAGGGTTACGTGATGTAATGAGGAATATTTGACGATTTTACGCGGCGGTAGAAATTCAATTTCTGCCTCTTCCAGTTCCGTCTGTAACATCGTTTATCTCCCTGAAGTTTATTACTATTCACGAAATGTCACTTTAATTCACTTCCATAATCTCAGCAATTTCAAAATAGCGATAGACCTGTTACTACAATATTACTATTCTATATTATTCTGTACTATTCTGAACTATTCAATACTATTCTACACTATTCTATACTATTCTATACTATTATATACTATTGTATACTATTCTATACTATTTTATAATATTCTATACCATTCTATACTAATATTCTATATAAACTATTCTCGTAAACTGTGAAATAATGTTTCTCGATATCTTAAAGCAAACACAAAGGGTAAATCACACCTTAAAACAATTTAAAATGTGCAAGAATTTATATCAAACATAGAGACAATCGATAAACTTTGTTAAATATAGCTTATGTTGATATAAAAATTGTTTGTAAAATGATATCAAAAATATGTATACAAAAAATTGTTTTAGTTTTGTTACATCATTTTTATAACGATATATGCAATAATTTTGGCCCAATAATTTGTACTCCATTGAACATCTTTACCACAAAAACTGATGTGCTTTTTGTTCAACTATAGTTAGTTTTAAGTTGAGTAAGTTTTTGTGTAAATTTCTACCGACTGAATTGCTAATGGAAGCTGCAAAAACTTCGCCTTATTTTTTTTCGCAAGTTAATGATCAATCGAACTGACAAAAATCAAATTTGGACCTCGATTGTAGCCCTTTCAACTTGGCTAATACTTCATCCTGTGCACGCCCCTGAATCTCAATAACCTTTTCAAATTACAATAATGTCGAAAATAAAGAATGCATGAAATGCGAAAACACGTTTTTCCTCTGCCTATTTGATTCCGAGCCCGAGACCCTTCATGCGATCCTTTTCATTTCTATTCCGTTCGTCGTTGACTTTTTAATTAGTTAAATTTTGTTTTAGCCTGTCACGCCGCAGCTGTTCAATCAAACTATCAGGTACGAAAACGAAAAAAAAAACAACAAAACATCTATCAAATCAAAAGTATGTTTTTTTAATTAATGAAATATTTGGTTAAAAAATATATTTAAATCTAAACTTAGTTTCAATTCTTCAATTGGAACCTTTGGTGTAAAATCTAAACTCAAATACATTTCCCACTAAACTACAAATCTCATTCTTATTCAATCTTTGAATCATCTCCTGATAATGGTAACGGGAAAACGAAACGGGAGTCGATAAATTAAAAACAAGTGATTTGGTGTTTAGTGGAAGGAAAATTTCTTTCAATTTAGTAAACTTAGTTGTTGACTGAGAATTGTTACCATTTAAGTCTTGAATATAAGATGACACTATTATTTGCTCCTTGTAAATGGTAACTATTTCGATAATATTTTCAATTGCGACACCAATGAATGTGTCATTTCACTAATAACACATAGGATGTTGTCCTTAAATTCATCGACCGTTTAGACATTATATTTTTCTTCTTCTCAGTAGTAGTAAATTCAACCATCTTAAATCGAAAAATCATTAATCTTCATGGTTATTTAGGAAGAGGACATATTTACAAAACTTGGGTTGAAAACAGGTCAACTGCTTTCTGATTTTAGTGCAGTGCAACAATATCTTGTTGTAATGTATCATGCATGAATTTAGCTATAAAAAGCTGGTTATCGAAAACATACGATGCTACCTTCTTTTCTTCTTACCAACTTCCCTGGACAATGAAATACAATTAACAATAATTTTCTTGACGATGTAATGGTAGTTCGATAAGTTTCCTTGGATTTTTTCATTCCATATATGACAGTGGCGGCTCGTGGGTCTTTAAAGCGGGAGGGCGTAGAAGAAAATAGTGCTGCTGAAGATTTTTTTTCTTTCCCCTTCCTTCTTTTTACTTTTTGTGTTATTGAAACCCTATACAGGAGGTGAACCAGGAAAATGAGTTAAAGGAAAGAAACTGAACGGAAATAAAATATGGTGTTTTGCTCTGAAAAATTGTTTACTGTGATAAAGGCTAGATGGGCGGCGCCCCAACGCCCTCCCTGACGAGCCGCCACTGGTATATGATAATATTCCCATCAACTCATATCGAATAATCTGGTGCTGTTAAAAATATTCATAGATCTCTTTAAGTTCGAAATGATCGTCTTCGGACTTCGAATATCTCATTCAACCATTAAATTAGTTCTGTAGAATGGATGTGAAACTTGGATGGCCACAAAGTCACAAGTCAGTGACAGAAAAACTAAAAGTTTTTACTAATAAATACCTACGAAGAATATTTCGTATATTCTGATCAGATCCAAATAGTTCTTCACCTGATAGGGTAAAAAGAAGTGAGGAGAGTATCAACAACCTGAACTTATATTTGAACCTGAAAATATATTTTTTGAAAAGGCTTCAAAGCGACTGACGCCTTTCGTAAGATTTCTGAAGTAGATGATGTCCAAAAAGTTCAGGGAGGGAGACATGTGTCTTGAAGATAGATCAGATCGTTCAAAGTCTCTCTCCATGCCGACGTTTTAACAGCAACTGTGCCTACAGATTCTAGAACAAACACTAGGAAACTTTAATGGAAACTGTATCTCTTGAACCGTCATCCCAGCAAGGTACGCGTGGGGTTGAAGTGTGTAAAAATCTTTTCAAAATCCCTATGGATTTCTGATTCATCAAACGGATTGTTACCTGGAATGATGGAAAATATACTAATTTCAACAATTCTAATGACGTAAAGCAGTGGGTTATGCCTGGGCAACCAGCTCTTCCGGTATCAAGGTCAGAAAGATTTATCAAACGGTCGTGCTGTTTATGGCGGAAAAATATCCTAACAGTAAAAAAGTCTTCCTGTTGCAAGACAACGCAAGGCCATATACTTCACATCTGACCATCTCAGAATTTAACGATTTGCACTTTAATCTTCTCCCTCACTCAACTTATGGCCTCGATCTCGCTCCATCGGATTACCACTTGTTCCGATCCATGATTCACTTTTTGCAAGAAAAAAATTCACGATTATGCCTACATCGAGTTTTTCGCCTCCAAGAACTCATCGTGGTATAGTCCGTTTCAAAATATTTCATTGCACTTCGGCAAAATGTTAATTGCCCCAATAAATCTCAACAAAAATATTCCTAGTTTCTTATAAGGCGCCAGAGCGTATTTTCAGTTTATTAGTACAATAAAAATAAATAAATTTATCTATTAGTACAATAACAATTATAACTTAAATTTAATTATACATTTAATTCGGTTTCGCCCGCACTGGCACTTTGATCTACATTAATAATAAGTGGTTCATAATATTAGTAAATGATACATAGGAATCTTCTATTTTAATAACATGGTTAATCGAATTTATCTAACTTTCTTTGGGGAATACTATCTACAACCTTCCTAATTAATGTTGCAGCACTTGCACTTAGAGTCGGATTAATGTTTTCTGCTCTAACATTGGATTTTACCTGATACCACATATGCTCAATAGGATTAAAAATACAGTAATATGGAGGAAGTCGTAAAACCGTATGTCCCATATCGACTGCAATGGTATTACATACATATTCATTTTTAATATTAAATGTCTTTAATATTTCTAGATCACAATTTTTATATGTATTTTCGAAGTATATATCGTTTATTAAAATATAGTTCTAAATTTCCAATTTAGTGTTATTTGCATTAGAAACTTTTTTTTTAGTGGTTATTCCTTAGGCACATTGGGCAATACGCTATTTAAAAACCAAACTTCAAAAAGTTCTGCTGTGGTGTCGACATGGTAGTCCAAAGATGAATGTTTAATATTTTTGGAGGACAACCGTAAACAATTTGGAACCCATCCATACTCGGAACCAGCATGTAAAATTGTAATTATTTCTTTCTTGTTCGCTGGGGCTTTGGTTTGGCATTTTCTTTGATGCATCTACCCATCCTTTTGCTGGCGTCTCATGTGTATCGAACGATGTTTCATCAAGGTACATAATGAGACGATTTTCTAATCTATATTTTTATAGAGTTTAAGTAATCAAACCACCATCGTCGTAATGGCAACAGCATCAACGTAATGGCAACAGCTACAGCTCCTCAGAACTATTTTTTTTAATTTATTGTTTAAAAGCTACTCTGCCGGAGACAATATTTCGTAACCAACCCCCAAATAAATAATAATTTTACACTTGGCATTTTACTTTACTTTAATCCTGGCATAATATTTTTCTTTCTTTGATAAAACTACATGCAAAATAACCACAACTAATGAATATTCTAGTTGTCATTGCCTACAAACGCCTAAAGCTTTAATTTCCACTTTCCCAAGTCTGTACAATAATTGCTTTACCTACGCCGTAATTCGCAGGGCCGCAGCTCCGACTACATTAAATCAGTATTATTAGGGAGAATTCATTACGCACAAAACCTTCCTCCCCACGTATCATTTGCTGATTTCCTGCTGTGATTTCCGCTAGCCAATTGTCGACAAATTGTCCAGAATGACGTAGTGCGTCGACGTTATAGAGCTCTTTGTCTATTTGATGCCTTTGTTATGTTTCAATTAATTGTTTTTCCAATTTGTAGTTGCTTTAAGTACACTGAGTGACCTAGAAATGTAACCACCCCGTATATTTAAGAATTGTAAACGTTTTTTTGTGAGAAATTTATCAGGTTAAGAGTACGATTGATTTATAGCTATCAACGTTTTTTTGTAGAATAAAATAGTTTAAATTCATACAGCTAATAGAAGACAAGAAAATTTTACCATTTTTAAAGTATGTTACCATACAGAATTTGGATAAAGGCGATTAATTGGGACATCGAAGAATGAACTAGAAGGGGAAATTCTCCACCTTGATCGGACATATCCTATAGATATACTGAACAGGTGCGAATAAGGTATTGCCAGTAGACTGGTGAAGATTTACATGGACAATGATTCGGAGGCAGTGGCGGCTCGTGAAGGAGGGCGTTGAGGCGCCGTCCCTCCAGCCTTTATCATAGTAAACAATTTTTCAGGGTAAAACACCATATTTTATTCCCGTTCAGTTTCTTTCATTTAACTCATTTAACTCATTTTCCTGGTTCACCTCCTGTATAGGGTATCAATAGCACGAAAAGTAAAAAGGGGGAACGGGAAAGCAAAAAAAAATCAGCAGCACTATTTTCTCCCCGCCCTCCCACTTTAAAAACCCACGAGCCGCCAGTGTTCGGAGGACAAGGAGTGATTGTTGCAAACCAGTTGAAAATAGGCCTCATTCGGGAAAACTTTTCACGTCAACTAGTGAAGAAAACATTACCAGAATGAAAGATCTTGAACTGAGTAGTTACAGATTAAGTATTAGAGTCCATCTGAAAAAAACGCCCACGATTATAACATCACACACCGTAATTATGATTCATCAATTTTTTGCTAAAAATCAAACCACACCATATTCACCCGATATGACACCATGTGACCTTTTCCGGTTCTCTGAGTTGAGGAAACGACTTCGTGGGTGTCGTTTTGAGTCCACAGAATCCATTCAAGAGAGTTCGTTGGCCGGTTTGAAGGAAATAGTAATACTCGAGTATACAAACTCTTTCGAGAACAGGAAACAGGAAAAAAAGTTGGAATAAAGTCTGGCTTTGTAATATTAAAAGTACCAATCGAATAACATAAAAATTATTTTAAAAAAATAATATGGAATTATTCACTCATTGCCTCCAAAGGAAAACCAGATATTTTTCAAATCAAAAATCAAAAGATAATAAACGAAATAACAATTATCCAAACATCATTTGCAAATGTAAGGTCGATTATTTTATCCTTTGTGATATCTCTGGAAATATTAAAATGAACATTTATTTTGGAAAGTCACCTCATCATTATATGTTTTATATAAATATAAATATGTGTTTGACAAACCTAGACCCCTTTTGGATTTTTTGGGAGTCTAGGATATCTTTAACACATAGGTCCTTATGCTATTAATTTTCTTTTTTTTTCTAACCAAATTTCTCGACCATATGATGAAAATTGTTTGATAATAAAAGTTGTTTAATAAAAATTGACCGGGACTGGTAAAAAACACTTTTTTGCAAATTTAATGCAAATCTTTATTACCGCCTTCCGAATAGACTTCATTTGATTTGATGCATGCATACCAACGTTTGATCCAATCATCCATGCATTTGGAATACCCCTCGACCGGAATGGCCTTCAATTCCTTCAGTGAATTATTTTTAATGTCCTCAATGGAGTCCAAACGCGTTCCACGGGGCGGATATTTGAGTTTGGAGAAGAGAAAAAAGTCGCACGGAGCCATATCCGGCGAATATGGTGCTTGAACGATCAGTTTCGTCATATATTTGGCTAAAAAATCACGCATAATTAGAATCATATGAGATCGCGCGTTGTGATTGTGAAAAATACATGAATTGTCGAGCAATAAATCAGATCTTTTCTTGCGAATACTGTCACGCAAACGCTTCATAACGGCCAAGTACTGCTTTTATTGACTGTTTGACCTTCTGGCATGAATTCGTAGTGGAAAAAAAAACAATAAAAAGAACTTTGCTTTTTGATCAACTTTAGCGTGAGTTTTCAGGTCTCGCCTCATCTTTGGTACGCCATTCGGACATGAATGTCGAGTCACTGGATACGTAGACAAGCATCTCTCTAGCAACTTCAATTCGACGGTCTTTTTGCATCAAATTTAGCTCTCTTGGAACTAGCTTGACTGCAACTCGTTTCATGCCAAGAATATCGACCAAAATGTGTTGAGATGATCCATAAGAAATGCCAAGATCTTCTGATATCTCTCTAATGCCAACATGACTGTTGCAACTTTGGTTCTTGAAATAGCAGAATCCCCATAGGTTATCTGGGACATTTTCAATGCACCCATTGCAGAAATTCCATTGGAAACAAAATTTCAGACAAATTCTTTGTTCAATTTTGTATCCATAGTATAAATTACCAGAGTAACTTTTCATGACACAAAAAAAACATCTGTCAAACACTAATTGACATATCGCGCTCAAACTTGTGTAAACACGTGTATGTCATATACGGTTGTACCAACCTAAAAAAAATACCGATTCAGAAACCTCGCGCGGTTAAAATGACTCAGTCCTAATCAATTTGGATCACATAGTATATTGGAGAACAAAACAAAAAAAAAATCTGTTAATCAAACTCATTACTACATTTATTACAAAAAAATATACGGAATAGGGATATACGATAATGGATATACGAGGTATGTAAATAAACTAATAAGCCTGGTGATGTTACGTTCGATCTGACAAGTCTATTGGCTTGCTCTTTGAAGGGGAGGCAGGCGCACCTCTGATACGTTTTTAGTACGAGTTTGAACTTCCTTGAGTCACTTGGTGATCCGTAGCAATTCTTCTCGAGAACAGGATTTTTCAAGTGTGTTCTGAAAATCAGTGACAATTTCGAGTTATCTGGTTTTGTACAAGACATGGACACAGTGTGACGAAAACGTTAGCAAAACTTCAACAAGCTTATGCAACTAATGTTTTGTCAAGGGCTCAGGTTTTCAAGTGGTTTTCTTCATCCCCAATTAATTGGTGAAAATCTGATGAACGGTTGTGTGTCACATTCAACTCTCCCCCGGTTATTCTGACCGTCAAACGACGATCAGAAAGGCCCTTGTTACAGCTGAAGACCTTCCACTGCGAAGTTCATTTTCAGTTAAATCTCTACTTCCTGAGAATGCCTTAAACATACCTAGGACGTGATAGCGAGACTCTGATTATGCCTGCTCATTTACAGTATTGATTACATCTTGGTCGGATTTGGCTCCCAGCGATTACTTCCTCTTCTCAAACCTGAAAAGATAGCTGACAATACGAAAATTAACTTCAAACGATGATCTCAAAGCTGAAACAATCGTGTTATAATAAACACAATAAACTGAGTTGATTAAATTTAAATATTGCTTCTTTTTCCTCGATTTCCTCAACTTCCTCAGGCCATCAGTGATTTACGCTCGAAAAATTCGAATGGTTTATTTTGTAAATACGGGTATTTTGTTTCCAGATGTCAGGCTAATCTTGAAGCCTTCATGCTTTCCGCGAGTAGAACTTGATAACAAACAGATTCTAACTTGTCATCCAAGGGAATGAATACATCCGAAAATATGCTTCATTGTACAATCTAGTCTTTTTCTTTACTGTTTCACCAGATGTAGACGGTGCATTTTGTTTTGTCACAAATTTATCCACTTTAACACTGAGTGAGGGAAGAAATCGTAGTATTTAAGACGAGTAACTAGGTGACTCTCTCACTGGGTGAGAGAAGAAATCGTAGTACTTGTTTTCGTAAAAACGTAATTAACAATGAAACTCTTCGTCTCGTTCCTTTGTTTTTAGTACCAAAGCGCCTAGCTTGTAGGAACGTATCCGAGCGCGTTCGGGACGAATAATCCGTTTCGCATGATAGGGCGTGTGGTGGAAGGATCGCGGGAGGGTTATTTAATACACAGACAAATAGATGACTTTATTCACGATTCGTAAGCGTGTGAATACGCTCGCAGGAGTTTACCAGCTATTTAAAATAAAAACGATTTTTCATCACAATTTAAATCACAATACTGAAAAAAGTACGAATCGTCGCCGTGTAACTTCCGACGTAAAACTTTGATAAAAAGGTTGAGAAACGATGGCCTAAGGAATGGTTCACAAATGGCTGGTAAGGGCATAAGTGAGAACAAGTGGATTTGGCTGCTAAACCGGGAAGTTGGCCCCAAAACGGGGTTGAAGAAAAGCAAATCTCCGGCGCATTAAAACTGGAATCTATAAGCTGAGGTATGGCAACCTCGACAGAAAAGTACCTCGCACTCCATGTTGGGATATGGACTATAAACCATATATCTATTCTAATGAAGACCCACAATAACGAAATTTAAACAAATGCCTCGGAAACCCAAACGGACTTTACGGAAATGACACTGGCAAAGAAGCATGGACTGGATTTGGGAAACATGGCATGTTTTGGGTTTATGTCGGCCCGACAAAAAAGAAATTGACGTACAAAAATGGATGATGGAGAGAAGAATTGAAGGCAGTTGTAAGGAAGACCAATACTCCTAGTGGACTATAGAGCAGTGTATTATGATATTCCTATATTGTAATTCAGGTCGAGACATACCATACATATGCTTTAGTGATTAGTAGTAAATCTCTTTGAGTTAAAAATGTTTACATTAAAAAACTTAAGAATTGAATTAAAAAAGTACATAGTTAAAGAGAAACACCGCATTTTCCAGCGTAACGTGTCGTTGACGTGCGTTAAACGAAGACCATATTTCTAACTAGAAAATTGACGAATTAATTAATTTTAGCGATGGTGTCGGGAACTCTTTTTCGCTGTTCGTTTTGCATTTAGTCTACGGCACGAGTCTGGGTCGATTTTGAGTTAAAATACGGGCACCCACTTTATTAATTAATAACATCGGGCTTTCACGGAACGTTTGTTGACATAGAAAATTTAATTTTCGATACAAAAGAACGGGAGCTTATCTAGAAAGTGCCCTCCATACGTATAGTAGATTTTTTGTTTACTTTTCTATTAAGGTAAAACTCATTCTCGTTAAATTTCTCTAAAATTTTATACCAATATTGAACAGTGTATTAATTTTCACATGGAATATTCCGTAATACAAAGAAAACAGAAGAGTACTTAGAAGAATTTTTGGTGCAGTGAATGACACATAATTCAGGTCGACAGGATTTTTGTATCATTGATAGGAATGCTCTTTTTGCATTTCATTTAAGTAATTATTAAAATACCTCTTCACATAAATGGTCCCTCTAGCACGTCCCATATTAAGTGCCTGCTTTGGACTGGACAATGTAGGAGTTACCACAAGACCATAGTGGGGGTATTTCCATAGTATTCTACGACAGTAGGACAGTAGGGTACCAAAAGAAAATTATAGTAAGAAAGATTGGTCACATAGAACTTCTTTTGAACCTGGTACATAAAATATGACCCCCTTGTTAACCCAAAAAAGTGTTTCTTCCGCCTCTCCATATTAAGTTTGGACTAATGAAAAACTTTGTCAAAGCCATGGACAAAGAAGATAAGTTAAAAATTAAAAGAAAACGAATTGGCAGCTTGGAAGTGTTTTTTAAGTGTAGTGAAAGGATTTCTGGACAAGCGACGAACAAGGAGAGAGGTTTTAAACAAGGTACCAGGGATGTTAGAACCAATCTATGTTGGGTGCTACTGTTGGTTTTTAAAAAGAGATGATACAGAACACAAGATGAAAAGTGAAAGTTTTTGTCGCTATATGACATCTCATGTAATATACTTTTTAATTCACATGCTCCTCAGTAATGTGATAGATTTAACACGTTTTACATGTTCATATTAAATAAATATTAGATTGTAAAAATATGTCGTCTCTTTTTTTCCACACCACCAACCCCCTGTAACAAAAAAAATGTACGTGTTACAATAATTAGCTTATCATTTTCGGATTTAGGACTACAAAATACTTCATATACACATATTTTCATCAATGTTACCTCAAAAAAGCTTAAATTTGTTGGCCTGTGTAATGGAATTTCGTGGATCAAATAGAATTTCAAACTCGAGCAATTATACAAAGATCCGGATATTGCAGACTATGTGAGGGGTTCGAGGAAAACCGAGTACCAAGGAAAATCATAGAGGAGCGAATAGGGCGTAACGGAAAATTAGTAGACAGGACAATGTAGTAGAGATGCTGAAGAACTTCTGTACATCAAAAATTGCCGAGGAGCTGCTTGAGATTGACCCGGTTTTAGGGGAAGGTTGAAGAAAGTCAAGGTTCACTGACAGGCTGTAGCACTGTCGGAAGAAGAAGAAGAAGAATATACCATACGTGCATGCTGACGATTTAGTTGTTATCAGTACAAACAAAGATAGTCTAGAAGAATAGGAACACCTTATTATCACGGAGAACAAGTCAAGAGTTGTCAGCTTTAAAAACGCATCAATTAATTGCTGTTTTAACGCTTGTAAACAAAAATCTACGCTAAATTAGATAAATGGTCTTTCAAATTGAACGGTTTTTTAGTCAAAACACAGAATTTGCGTTGATTTAAAAAACTTCTTATTGATAATTGAACCATAGTGTATAACATTTAAACAAGAAAGACAATATCTGCCAAATGACCACATCTTGCAGCTCTACAGACGTCCACTCTTTTCTCAAAGTTTTGCATGACATTATGGCATAACCGTGACTCTATCTCAATAATGACTCGAATAATTTCATTCTTTAGTTCAGGAATCGATTGTGAATTGTTCTTATAGACCTGGCTTTTCACGTAACCTAAAAGAAAATACTACAACGGTGTCAAATCACATGATCTTGGTGATCAATTAACGGATTAACAGGATTTTTGTCTAAATCAATCAGTTGTTTCATTAGCAAAGGGAGGTGTAACGTGATGCTGTTGGAAACACATATCCCCCAGTTCAATTCAGCCCGCAAAAATCTAGTTATCATCGATATCGAACACCATTCACAGATACAGCTTCACCAGCAGCTTTCTGAAAGAAATACGGCCCAAGTACACTTCCTGAGTACAATGCACACCAAACAGTGACTCGTTTAGGATATAAAAGTTTCTCATGAATCAATGGTGGATTTTCCTGACTCCAACTGCGGTAATTTTGTTTATCAACATAGCCACCAATTTCAAAATCTGCTTCATCTGAAAAGACGATTTTCTGAGAAAAATCATTTGTTCTTTGATCCAGTTGACAAATGCACGACGTTTTGAATGATCTAGTGGCTTTAGTTCCTATGTTATTTGAACCTAATATGCCTTCAGAGCTAAATCCATTCATAAAATATGTCATGTTGTGGATTCACTGAGTCCAAATTGTTGTGAACGTGTAACAAATGGAAATTTCTGCTCAAAACATATTGCTCTTCTTTTACCTTTCCCCGAATCAGTTTCTTGAAATTTTTGAACAATTTAATTCATAGTGCTTTCAGATGGATATTGTGCAAACCGTAAATATAACATAATTTTCTAAAAATATTTTTCACTGAACTTTTCATAAAATAATTCAACAATTTTAACGCATTGTTGTATTGTCCACGACTCCGTTTTTATAAATGTCATACTGTCACTTCTGAAATGAGACTAGACCTAAGTAAATTAACAATGCCATCTGTGTTTTATTCAAGAATTAAAAATTCCGCTCAATTTGACAGACCCGTTATGTTTATTTACATGTTATTAAATCATGTACTATATTTATAGTCAGATTCGCTTTGATTTGCCTCCAGTTAGTCAAGTTAATTCAAATAGAAAATGTCGGTCGATAACTTGCATTTACGCCACCTGATAATCATTATCATCATCATCATCATCACCACAGTCATCACTCAGTCATTATCCACCCAGTGCAGGATGAAGGCCTCTTCGGCATTCTTCCAAATGGCGCGATCCTGAGCTCTCCTCTAACATCCAATATACTTGACGATGTCATCAATTAATCGTGCTTTAGGTCTTCGTGGACGTTTATGAACAAGCCCTATCCATCACAGGATTGTTTTGATCCATCTATCATCACATTACCTGGCCCATCTCTATTTCAATTCCTTTACTATTCCAATGATGTCACATACTTTCGTTTGTCCTTTGATCCATGTGCTGGTCTTTCCTTCCCGCATTGGAATGCCAAGCATACACCTTTCAATGTCCCTCTGTGCTACGTAAAATTTTTGAACCAATTGTGATGTGAGTGTCATATGTCATAAGGGGCAGGATGCACTGATCAAAGACTTTTCTCTTCAAACAAAGTAGGAGTGTGTTCTTAAACCCTATACTAAGCCTGTCTGCCACATTTAACACGACTTTCCACTTCCCGGGAGGAATAATCTTACATTAAAACAGTTTGCCCAAGATCTGTACTAATCCAAAACGGAAATTCCTCAGTGAATTTATTGAATATGACCTGAATCTTTTTCAGGCTTATTCTAAAGCAAATGGTCCTTCCGCCCTTTGCAGCTCTTGTATGTGTGTTTGTAACTTATCTGGGTCTTGCAAAAAGAAACCGATATCATCTGTGAATCTAAGATGGAATAAGTATGCATCCAATCGGCTGCCGCGTTAGCTGCGACGGTAGAGGAGTGACTTGTCACTGCTGCGCCGAAACCGCAGTTGGAGCGGTAGGAGATTCGATTCCTATGCTCGGATGGTTGTTTGTGTTTATTGTCTACCAAATATATGTTTGTGTTTTTAAGTTTACCGAAACTATAAAATAGATAGCGTTAACGATGCCCGCTCTATGCAATACATGTTTGTGTATTAATAGAATTAAAGCTAGTAGTATTAAGAAATATTGTAAAAAATAGACCGATGCTAAATGACCATTGTGGCGAAGCGTCTATAATTAAATATAAATAAATTCCCAATCCACAGTACCAATCCAGATTATGCCACATTATGCTTTTATATTTCAAAAAGGGCAAGAACGTTGTCCAAACAAAAAACAAGTTTTGTTCCGTGTACGATGAAGGTTTTGTTAGGGAACCAAGATGCAAAAGTGGTTTTTGTCGAGTAAATGTAGGCCATAACGGCCGAAGATCTACGCACCACGGTCCATAAGATAGCATTTAAGTTAAATATTAGCAAGTCGACCGAAAAACAAATCAGTACGTCTGCCGATACGATGTGTGAGTCCTCCACGAACTTAGTAAGCAAAATCTGCTGGACCGATTCTCTTAGTGAGATCTTTCGCTGAAAAAAACTTTGAAGCTCCATTTCTAAAGCGGATGGTAACTGGTGATCAAGAGTTGATTGTGCACAATAGCGTACAACAACAAAAATTATAGACGGTTTTAAATACAGTCCTCATTCGAAGAAAACCGTGCATTGCATTTGGGCTTTGGACTTTGAGCTTTTCCCACGCAACCGAATCATCAACACCGACCTCTACCGCTCACAATTAGATCGGTTGAAGGCAGTAATTGAAGAAAACCGGCCAGAATTGGCACTCCGTAAAGGTATCGTATTTCATCATAATGATGAACGACCAAAAATTATTGAGCTTCAATTTCCCCATCAACCTTACTCACCGGACATCGCACCCTCGGACTGCCACCTATTCCGCTCCCTCCAAAATTGTTTTAATGGGAACTTTTTAAAACGGAAGAAGAGGTGAAAAGCAACATGAAAACCAAACATTTTTTGCACATAAAGACCACTAAGACCACTACGTTACAAATATTTACATAAGTTATGTGCATTTCTCTTTCTCTGAAAAAATTTCTACGAACTTTCCAGACAACCCAATATTTTTCGAGTACACTGGAATGGTGCTAAATCAGGTCACACCTGCTAAATGCCTACTTATACAGGGTGTCCGGAAATAATGTTGAAATATTTTACATACCCCAAATGTTGCTTCTTTAAGGGGCTAGAGCCCCTTAAAGGAGGAACTCTGAGGATCGTTTTTTCGCAATATTTTCGAAACGGTTTATGCTAAAATGTGAAATTTTGTATACTTCAATAAGTTGGAATGGAAAAACGTTTTTTGTGTTAATAATTGAATATATTAGACAGGAGCGTAACATAGCGGCGTTTCCTTGATAAATGCTGTCATTACTTTTTTGCTTGTAATATATTTTTATTTTTTCAATTAAATTATTGAATCGCAAAGATTTTTAGGTAAAAAGGTCCTCTTATTTCATCTCGTTAGGATAGACAGTTTTCCAGAAAACTGACTTTTTCTAAATCGATGCACGATTACATGGTTCCCCCTTTAAGGGGCTTTAGCCTTTAAGCTTTAAGAAGCAATTTTGGGGTATGCTTATAGAAACTTTTTTTATGTTTTAATTCCTAATGTCACCTCACAAAATATTTCGACGTTATTTCCTGACACGCTGTATATAGAGTTGACTATACGATGTGGCAGCTTTATAAATTTTAACAAAGGCAAACATCCGAACTCTGCCATTTTGCAAATGGTTTTTAGGAGTATTGCGTCACCACGAAACATATGAATCCGCATCTATTTTTTAGGGCTAAAAACGGCGCTTCTCCGAAATTTACGCCCCTTTCCCGTTCGCATAAATGACATAAAACAAACGGAGGGTGGTACCCTATCAAACAATTTCACTGCATTATATAACACTTAAAGAGATTCGTTGGGGGTAGGAGAGTCGTTTTATTCTCGATGGTCTATTACAAAAATATACATATAAGAGGGTGGAAAACCTTGTATAATAATATAGATTGTGAAATATTCATACAACAATCTAATAGGAGTAGGTTTTCAAGGTAGAAAGATGTAGTAAAATTGAGGTACATTATTTGCTATGATGTAGACTTGTTCTTAGAGACAGAATTTGATGCCATTATCAGACAACGAGAACTATTACTACCAGAAATTAAAAGTGAAATGTTAGGTGAATCCGATGTCGTTTGTTTTTCAGATTTTAATAGCATAATAGTCATTTAGTCACAATACTTTAACTTAAAATATCATAATCTATATTCTAGCAGGTCTTTCAAATTGGGCGGTTTTTTAAATTCTTGAATATAACAGAGATGGCGTTGCGAATTTACCTAGCTCTAGTCTCATTTCAGAAGAGTAATGTATGATATTTAGAAAAATGGAGTCGTACACAATACAACAATGCGTTAAACTTGTTGAGTTATTTTATGAAAATGACCGTTCAGTTGTTACCCGTTTGGGCTTCAAAAATGTACTTTTAAAAAAATACAATATATTTTACTACATTAAATGAGACCAAGGGCTAATTAATGTTCAGAGAACATGAGATCTCAGACGACAAAAGAAAACATTACTCAGTACTTAGACATTTATTCCCACCATGTAAGACAGTATCGTGAAAGCCAAAAGAACATGATAAAGATTCGGTTACAATATTAAAACTAGGTTAGTAATATACAAGCAATTTAGTAATGACGTTTTGTATGCAATAAACAGTAATAAAGTTAATCTAATGTGACTAGTAGGATGATAACTTATCTTTGGTCAGTCAATCCACGAAACTCCCCGATGAGTGTCGCACAGGCCACGTGAGGCGGAACGTTGGTCTGTCTACTCCTTAAGGTTTCAGATATTCTGCAGGTCTGCTCCTGTGGGTCGCGAGGACTTCGAGGACACCCAAAGACTTGAGTGGAAAGAAGCCAAAGATTCACCCAGATCAACCACGTGGACAGGAAAAATATGAAAAGGTGGAAACAATTTCCTCAATATGCTTCGGGGGCAGCTCGCATTCGTTATGGCAGGGGTTGTTAAGAGTTTATTGCAGCCAATCAGTCAACGATATATCATGAAACGCACTATAACTTAAGACTAGTTCAAAGTTCAATTCTTCTATTGGAACCCTTGGTGTGAAATACTA
The DNA here is from genome assembly GCA_031761425.1 of Cosmopolites sordidus. Classification (NCBI taxonomy): domain Eukaryota; kingdom Metazoa; phylum Arthropoda; class Insecta; order Coleoptera; family Curculionidae; genus Cosmopolites; species Cosmopolites sordidus. The sequence goes on from JARFXV010000132.1 coordinate 51,325, forward strand.
AATTTGAAGAGATTTACCACCAAACACCAAATCACTTTTTTGAACTGCTCGACGTACGTTTCGCTAACCATGTTAACACCATCAGGAGATGATTTAATCTAATTCTAAAACTAAACTATGTTCTATTTATATGAAAAACTCTACCTAACGAAGCGTGTAAAAATCATGAACCGTGAAGTTTACTAAGCCTTACATTAATAATTGAAAAAGTTGACTGAACGGGATAGACCCTTTATCTCGGTTCATGATTTTCTTACATTTTTCTATTTGAATGCTTTCATATGCATCCAAAGCCCTATTATTATTAACATTTTGAATTAGTCTTAAATTACTAATATCTATACTGTGATCGTGTTGAATTGAATATTGGCAACACAAGATTTTTTATTTCTCCCATATCTAATGTGGGCAATATATTCTTTATATCTTGTCAATATGGATCTTTTTGTTTGCCCAATATACCTTCGATCACAGTCTTGACAACTAATTTCGTAAATCCCCGACTTTTCATGTTGCCCTAACTTTATCCTTTGGATTACTCAGAACTTCTCGTAATTTATTATATGGTTTGTACACAACCTTAATGTCCACTTTTTTCAAAATTTTGTCTAGCCCTCTTGTTAATTGGCCATCAAATGGTATTAGCATGAATTTATTTGTGTTCTGATCCTTTTGAAAAGTCGAAGATTCTTTCAATAATTTTCTGAACTTATGTTTTCTAATTAATTTATCTACAATGTTCTTATTATAACCATTCCCTACAGAAACCTCCTTAATTAAATTTAATTCTTTGTTATAATTATCTTTATTTAAAGGAAAATGAATTAATCTATTTACCATCGCAGTCGTAGTTAATCTATTTGCATCGAGCAGATCAAAAAAAGATTGGTTGATTTGGTGATTAGTGGTAAATCTCTTCAAGTTTACTAGTTGAAAGGGTAAATATTAATAGGGCTTTGGATGCACATGAAAGCATTCATATAGCAAACATTTAAGGAAACCATGAACCGGTATAAAGGACCTATTAACGTAATGCTTAGTTAACTTCACGGTTCATGATTTTCGACCCTCGCATAGTATAAACACAGCTTTGTTAAATTTGACTGAGACTTTGATGAACAGTTTGGACAGGGGAATGGCAGTAACTTTGGTTTCTATAGATTATTCAAAAGCTTTTGATAAGATAAACCATGCTCTTTTGTGCGCGAAATTGAATTATTTTGGTTTTTTCCACTAATGTTCAGCATTTCTTTCAATCATACTTGCATGGTAGGAGTCAATGCACGGAGTTGGAGGGGCACCGTTCTGAATTTCAGCTGATTCAGTCCGGCGTACCGCAGGGGTCTGTCTTGGGATCATTGTTATTTCTAATATACACGGCTGATTTCCCTTCCTGTATCAGTCATTCAGTTACTCAATCCTTTGCTGATGATACCCAACTTGTTCATTCTTTTTCTCCACTTAGACCTGATCTGGCGGCTGCTGCATTGAATGCCGATATTCGCAGTCTTTGTGTATATTCCGCCGATCACAACTTATCAATAAATGAAAGTAAATCAAGTGTTGTATTATTTTGTTCCAATAATGTTAGAAATCGTATCAGAAATGTACTAAAGATTAACATCGGTTCTCATGATTTGCAGTTCTCTTCAGAAGCAAAGATATTGGGACTTACAATTGATGAAAGGTTGAGGTTTACCAGCCATGTAAAGAATATGTTATTGAAAGTATATCTTAAAATCAGAACATTGTATGCTAATCGGTATCTAATTAACTTTAAATTGAGGAAAAAACTTTGCGAATTGTTAATTTGGCCAATCTTCAGCTATTGTAGTATGGTATATTATCCTTATTTAGATAAGTTACAGATAGCACAAAACAATCTAGTCAGATTCATTTGTGGAATTAGGAAGTTTAATCATATCTCACATAACTATAAAAATTTGCTTGGCTAAATATTGAATTATTTATGAAATACTACTATCTCGTTTTCCTGCATAAACTAATATGTTCTGAGCCGGCATACTTGAGGGACAAATTGGTTTTTCGTGGTGAAATTAACAGTGTGAGCATCAGGTAGGTCTCAGTTTTATCAATTCCACGGCATACGACTTCACTTTTCTAGCGTAGTTTTTCTTATTGTAGTCCCAAATTATACAACAGTGTTGGTAATAAATTGAAATCTTTGAGTGTCACCTCCTTCGGGCTTCGGTTGAAGGGAATATTTTTGCAGCAATGAACACTTTTTTGTGATCGTTTGTTTCGCTTTAGAAATTGTTTTTTTTTTCGTTAGAATTGTAACTTGGTTAAGTCGTTGTTTTATTTGTTTTTCCTACTTTAAGACCTTCATAATGTAAAGCGTTCGGCGGTTGAGTGTAAGATTAGCATTTGCTAAACTAAACTTCGCCGCCTTATGCTATCTATGCAATGCACTTATTCTATGTATTGATGCATTTCCAAATAAAGCCGATTATTATTATTTTTTTTACACGCCTCTTTTACTAGCATTTCTATATAAATAGGACAACTTTAGTTTTCGAATTAAGTGCTATTCTGATTCTAATGCTTGGTTGCTAATGCATGGTTAGCGAAACGTGCATCGAGAAGTTTAAAAAAGTGATTTGGTGTTTAGTGGAAAATCTCCTTAAATTTTCTAACACAAATTGTTACTTATAATTATTTAGGGCCTAAAAAAAGTAAGCCTCAAAAACAATCGAATTTCTACTAAACTTACCCGCATTTAAAATGGCGTTACAACTAACAAAATAAACAACGAAAACATAAATAACAACAGTTAAAAACTCCATTTTATTTTAGTTTCTTTTCCACAAAGTCTAACAGTTTTTACTCGGTAAACAATGATTAATTAAAAGTTCACTATGATCTCGATTCTCTATCCCTCGCCGTCTCGAATGTTTATCAGTGTTGATAAACAGAGAAAAGGAAGATTTAAAATAAGGGTTCTGTCAAATTGCGACAAATGAGCGAGCGCGGCATCGAGCGATCGGCATGTTTTTCAAACGGTTAAGTTGGCGCCAAAGCCAAACCGCGACATGTGACTGGCAGCGTGCGGCGTCCGCGGGCCGCGAAGTAGACTTCAGTCGAAAAGCTCCGGCGACGTTGCCGGCGTGGCTACCGCAACGGCCGGTGGTTGGCCGAAAGCTGGGGGAGCGTTTCGCGTTGCCGCCGAGGCTGCTGACTTCTGAAACACTTGCTATCTTGCTCATTTTGCGGTCGTCACCGAGCAATTTGCATTTGGCGATCAGCGATTCTCCCGTTCAACCCCCCCCGCGACGCAGTGGCGTACTCCGAACTTTATGTTTTTAATGAGAGTATTGTTCGAACTAAAAACTATTCAAAAAATCGGACACTATAATTTATCGGGTTGTCCGAAAAATTCGCAATTTATTTTCTAAGAGAAAGGGAAAAACAAGTAGTGTATGAAAACATTTGTTCAGTCTGTGACAGTGGCGGCTCGTGGGGTTTTAAAGTGGGAGGGCGTAAAAGAAAATAGTGCTGCTGAAGGATTTTTTTTATTTCCCCCTTCCTCCTTTTTGTATTTTTCGTGCTGTTAAAACCCTATACAGGACGTGAACCAGAAAAAGGAAAGAAACTGAACGGAAATAAAATATGGTGTTTTTCTCTGAAAAATTGTTTACTGTGATACTGAGGGGCGGCGCCCCAACGCCCTCCCTCACGAGCCGCCACTGGTCTGTTATGTAATTACCATTATTATTCACTATCCATCTTTTTCCCAGCTAAACTGAATTTTAAATGAGGTGCTGGCCTTAGCCTAAACAACTTCATTCCTCCAAAAAATTTCGGGCGATGCGCGTTGTATCACGGATAATCGTCCTCTACGTTATTTTAAAAGCATTTCATCTTGTCCCAGATTTTTTTATGTTATTTTTCAGATTGTTTAGTATAAGGCCAGTTGTTGATATGATGAATGGTACAATATGAACCTAATACAACTTCCATATCCGCTTGATCTCGAGCTTGAGGTCTGCATATTTTTGTCCTTTCTGCATATTTTTGTATCTTCACACGTCTTTTGAATGTTGTGGGTGTTTGAAACATCTACGTCAATCAGGAATGCTGTTTTCTTCTTTTTATCCAACAATATGATATCTGACTTTTTACAGTACACTACACAGTATAACACATACAGTATAAACAGTATAAACTGACAGTACAGTATAAACTGAAATCCGCTGATTCTATGAAAGCATTCTGGTGTGTATTAATAGGGAACTCGCTCTGTTATATGACTATTATGACTTTCAAGCTTCCTTTGGACTACAATGGCCACGTGATTTTGACGGTGAACATAGTCCGTCTGGGAATAATATATGCACTACTCCTATATGTTGAATAGTCTCAGGCTTTTCGTGGTATTTCTTACATTTGTCGTTAGATACTCATGCATCCTTAACGACAAATCTTTGGTAGTTCTTAATATGCACAACTTGATCCTGCTTCGTTCGACGCACTCTTGTCATGGCGACGACTACCATGCCGAATTATATTTTTCCACTCTTGAATAATCGTTCCAATTGTTTGAATGCTCTCATTTTGTCGTTCCAGTTTTTTTTAAGATTCAGAGGCGCACAATTACAATCAGAGAAATACCCGCTAGCACATAGCGGGCATTTTTTGATGGAAAGATGTTCTCAAACTAGATATTTGTTTTTCATGTACATCACATATATTTATAATTAGCTGTTACCCACCCGCTTCCCCGGCGTAAATTAAACTTTAGCAATAATTGATTTTTTATGATTAAAATTACTTTTAGAATTCTATAGTTTTTACCTGCTATTTGACAATTTTATCTCTATAAATTTCATGAAGACAAAATTGCCGGGGGATTCACAACGATACAATCCCAAATTTCAAATTTCGGAGTATATTTATCTTTTACGCCCCGCGTTTTATGAACTCTCCTCCTTAAGCTGCGGTTTCCTAAGAAAGCGATGTCGTTATCTAGCGGCCGTAATAAGTCCTGATGTGGTGGACGTAAGAAAACGGTCGTAAAAACGATGACAAGAGATGCCAACTTAAAAAAAGACGGTCAGCAGACAGTGACGGACAATCAACGGATGTGACCTCGTCGGTAGCGAAAATAAATTTTGTCAAAATTTAATTTCTGTTGAACTGATGTCAAAACCACTGATAAAATTCAACTAATAAAACTTTTTAACAATATAAAATCTCCATCCATTTGGCTGGTAGTTCAACAAACCCATTTGTTTGATAAAAAACCACCAACATCACCATTTTCTGAGCAAAAAAAAACGGAAACAGTTCTTTTTCTCGAGTACGGTAACATGTCATTTTAATACCTGGAGAAAGTAAATTACAAACAGTTCTTATCTTTTTTTTGAAAGGCCGAGGTAAAGCGTCTTGAATAAAAAGTAGGGGTTTTGATGACGTAGCTTCAAAATTGCCACTTTCTTCCTTAGTACAAGCTTGCCTATCTTCGGATGTACTACATTCTGCTTCTGACAGATCAGACAGGCCACGAAAAAGTTGGAATAGGGACGTCTTCTGAATGAGAAACTGGTCTTTTAGCAGATACCAGATCGGGATAGGTAATTTTTTTCGATTAATACCATGTACATTGACTAAGCAAAAATAACAGTCATCACATAGTCATCACACTAAACTTTAATGGACTTCTTTTACCATTATTCCATTGCCTTAAATGTTCACTACACATTTCGCAAACATTGTTTGAAATCCATGGTTCGCCACAAACGTAACAAAAAGTGTTCGGGTCATTTAAACACGATCGTTTTGACGATGACATCTTCCAGGTTTTATTTATTAACGTTTTTAATTGAACAAACAACAAAAATAAATAAGTTGAATGGCTACTGAGAAGAAAATATTATCAATGTGAGTAGATTAAAACTGTACATACTTTTGATAATTTAATCTTACTAAGAGTGTTACCACCCAGTATACTTTAAAAATACTTTTAAGTCTCGACGACACTAACATTTTTTTTATTTTGTAGACCTGTTCAATAAACGAAAGAAAATTAATCCCAAAGTACCAGTTTGGCTTTCGCAATCAGCACGATTGGTCTAGTAGTTGGCCAATTACTACACAACAAGCTCCCAAAATTGCCATACAAATGAAAAAAGACTTTAAAGGCAAAATTAATCGATGAATGGCTTTATTTGGATATCAGTCACGCCTTTAAGATGTGCATGATGGACTTTTATTTAGACAAAAGAAAAATCTCTATACTTTATGATATCCACTTATACTTTATGATACTCTTAAAAGATATGCATTTTTTAGTAAAACAACAAATTGAGTACTCTGAATTATTTACAAGCAACGCAGGCTTACCACAGGGTAGTGTACTGGGTCCAGTGCTTTTTCTCATATCTGACCTGTCAGCCCAAACCAAATCATACTAACAACAGTTGCCACATTTGCAGACAATACTGCAATCATGGCTTTCCACATCAACCCAGTAGCGGCGTCAAAAAATCTGCAAATTAATTTAAATAAGATTGAAGACTGGCTAAAAAATAGAGAGTAAAGGCTAATGAAGCAAAATCCGTACACGTCACCTTTACTCTGAAATAAAATACTTGCCCACCAGTTACGCTTAACAATTTGCAATCACCAGAAGCTGAAGATACAAAATATCGCGGTATAGTTGTTGACCGAGGCTTAACTTGGTACAGCATATTTTCACAAAACATAAATAGAAAAACCAAGAAATCAAACAATACACAGATATGCATAGCGATATGAGAAAAAGAAGACTTAAGTTTTACGGACACATAAAACGGATGAATCCGAGTAGGCTAACTAGACAAATAGTCGAATTTTATGAAAATAGGAGTAGAGCTAAAGTAGAAATAATTAAATGGATTGCTGCAATTAAAGAGGACCTAAGATCAGCAAATATTACACAAAGTGAAATTCAGGATAGAGGCTGTTTCAGACACAAGGTTGACGTTTGGAAGGTTGGCCAGAGAGAAAAATGTAGGAAGACTGGAACAACTTGGTCTGACGAAAGGAAAAAAGCTCATAGCGAAAGAATGAAATTAGTATGGGCGCAAAGGAAGGCTAACAACAACAAACGCTTCTAATTGTACTTCGCGTGGTTCACCAGGGCCCATAGGTGAATAATAATAATAATAAAACGAAGGCAGACGTGCTCAATTTCATTATACAGCGAGACATCCCAGTACCAGAGCCAATTAAACCCAGTACCAGATCCAGTACCCCATCCCCAGTACCAGAGCCAGTCAAAGAGCCAATTAAACAATATAGTGAAAGATAAATTCTTCTATTGGAACCTTCGGTGTGAAACACTAATCTCGAAGAAATTTACCACTAAACACCAAATCACTTTCTGAAACTTCTCGACGCTCGTTTCGCTAACCATTGTAGCATCATCAGGAAATGATTCTTCGAGTATAGTGAAAGCGTACAAAATTAACAGTGCATCCGAATATGTTAACTAACTAATATTACGTAATGGTATACCACGTATATAAATATGAAACCGGAATTTTTGTACAGAAAACACACGTTTATTGTATGAAAATGATAAAAAAATATTTTATTCGAAGTGTTGCCCATCGCTAGCTATACTTTTTTCTGACCTGTCTGACAATTTGTGGATGTCAGACTATTAGTATGATTGGAGCCAAGAACTTCGAATATATTTGGAGATTCACTTCAGGTGTGCTAGGGCCGGAATGGCTTGTTGACTGTCCTGAGTTTCTTTTTCTTTTTTTTATTGATTGCCATTCATGCCTGTTGGAAAAAAAAACCCGAAAATCTGTGATTCTACTGACAACTATCTACAATAGAATGTTAAGTATTTGCCACTTTCCTATCAAATGGAAGTGTGCCTAGATAATAATATTTCTCAACAAGGAAAACCACCCCAAGTAAAAATTCACAATATCATATTAAATAATAATCGGCTGAAGGTACAAGAGTTAGCTCACATTGTAATCATCTCGATATACCATATATACTACATTTTAAACGATATTTTGACTATGAAAGAACTTTCTGCTCGATTAGTGCCGCGTTTGTTAATAATCCACCAAAGACGCATTTGAATAAACACTTCTTAAGAACATTTAGACTTATTTCTACAATTCTGCTAAGTTTCTTCGGCCTTTTATGGCAATAAACTAAACATGGATTCAGCTTTACACGTCCAAGAAGCAGCAGTCCAAATAGAAGTCCAATAGAAGAATTGAGTCATACTCACAAATAACATACTATATACTTGCACTATCTGTATCAAGCTGTAAACTTTTCGAACAACACTCGTGTGAAAAAAAGTTCAAATATCTACCTGTAACAAAAACATTTAAAGTTATTGTCTATTTAGGCAACTAATAATACACCAGTACATTCCTTAACCCCAATTTTTATCTTTGACAATATTTTTATTTACATTTTAAACCATATAATGGATATCAAATCTGAATTTAACAGCATTTGCCGATTGTGTTTAAAAGAAAGTGATTCGTCGGTGTCGATTTTTCAAGATAACATCTTGAGATTATTGAAAGACATATGTGATATAGAGGTATTAATCCTCCTTAATTTGATGTCAATAAAGTTTAATTGATTTTAATTCACAGATTAAATCACAAGGCGATGAACTACCTAAAAATATGTGTTCTTCTTGTAATAACACCTTAAAAATTGTATCTACGTTTATTCAACAATGCAAATCAAGTCAGAATGTACTATTAAATATAATGGAAACAGAAAGTCAAATTCATATAACAGCCACAAAAAACTTGAATGGCAAAGAATGTAAAATATCTGAAAAATATCTTGATCAGTATAAATCGGAGTATTTAAAAGCAAGTCAGTCAATCAAAGAACCAGAAATGATGATTTTGCCAAAGTATTCTGGTAAAAGTGATAAACAGCTCTTGTGTAATTACTGTGGAAAATATTTCTACATAAAAATTAATTTTATAGCACATTTAAGGGTTCACACTGGTAAGGTTTCCCTTTATAATATAATATAATTATATTTTATATATAATATAATTATAAAGTTTCCCTTTATAATATAATAAATAGTCAAAAAAGTTTATACTTCAATTTTAAAATTAGTTTAGTTTCTTAACATACACTATGAAACATTACAGCAAATATTCCTGTATGTACTTAAAACTTGTTATAAGATTCCAACCAGGATTTCCAACATATCTGTTTATTGTTATTGTTTCTACATATCCATTTAAGTAAAAACACTTTCCTCACTATTAGAAAAAATGTTTACAAAATGATAATTTTCATAGTAAAGTTAAACAAATTATATACAGTTTTATACTGTATGCTACCATTTTTGCAAATGTTTTATTCCAGGAGAAAAACCATTTAAATGTAATGAATGTGGAAAAGAATTTAAACAAAAAAGTGTTCTGACTAGGCATTGCCTCAATCATCTTAATGTTAGACCAAAACCATTTGCTTGTGATGTGTGTAAACAATGTTTTTCAACAAAATCTCATATGAATATTCACAAAAGATTACACACTGGCGAAAAACCTTATCAATGTCATTTTTGTCAGAAATATTTCAATTATAGAACTCACTGGAAGGTAAGACTTTATTGTACTCAAATGATGATGGACAAAAAATTACAATATATTTTATAGATACACTTGAGAATGCACACAGGAGAAAATCCTTTTATATGTAATACATGCAATACTGGTTATCATGATAAAGGGAGCTTAATGAAACATATAAAAAGAAAAGGTCATTTACCACAAATTACTAACCATCAAATATTAGTGACATGAGTGAAAAACCAACCAACTAATATATTGTATATTATGATACACTTCAAGATTAAGTTCAAAATAGTAAATTCTGCTTGTTAAAACTGTGGCTACACTATGTCTCCACATTTGATTTCTTCAATAAACAGTTATTGCTTTTTTTGTTATGACGCATTAAAGACGGGTAAATGGGTTTTTATATAAAATTCCATAGCTGGGACCAGGGTTGCCAGGCGAGTGACTAGCCCACCTAACTAATATTTTATAGCGCCTTCTTTTAATCCTATAATCCACGGGGCTAGTGCTGATGATTTAAACTTAGGAGCCTTCATTTTGATATGTTGAATTACTTAAAAAGATTATCATTTGTCACCAAAAACAGTACTAAAATTTCTCCTAGATTTGTCATTGAGATATATTCTCTGATTATAATGTAGTGTAATAAAACAGTGTGTAAAATTTTTATTACTTATGCTTCCTCAACAACAAAAAATATTTTAAAAGTGCCTTTTAGACACATTTGATTATCTAAAAGAAATAATTTTCGTTGTTTGCATTTCATCATATTTTCCATAAAAAGCCACATGCACTTTTTTTCCTTCAATGGCATCTGTTCCGATTGAGTTATTTTAGTAGTTTAAGAAAATTAGTGATTTTGTGCTAATTACAACTTGTAATGTTGGTTGTCCATATTGGAATAATAATTGCTTTTTTGAAGTTGTTAGTCTTGCAGCAAATTTGTCCAAATACTTCAGTTTCTAATATTCTCCATTCTATGGTATTACTTAACAGCTTAGAATCTGGCTTAATTCCTCTCATCTTATGTTTTTTTTCTTAATTTTTATAAATATCTTTGCTCTTTAATATTACCCTCTAATACTTCCTATTATTTGTTGCGTCTCTTCTCTGACATTGTTTTTTCATTCATTTTATTTCTAACATTCTATTTTTTTTATAATTCATTCTTATATTGAAACTAGACTCAAATTAAGTGTCTTGTAAAATTAATTTTAGACATAACTGAGAAGTGATTACTCTAAATATGCCACATCGTTGTTTGAGAGACTGTGATTAACAATTATTTTACAAATATCTGTTATTAATAAATAATTCAGTTTACTTGCTATATGAATATTTTCTTTATTTTTTTTTATCTAAATCTGCATTTTCTTTAAATCTTTATGTTATTTATACAGCCTCCCTTTAATCCTGCACCCTATGTAACTAGTGTCGTATTTTAAACTTAAGACTTCTAATATTTTTTTTATGTTGAATTATTTAAAGGGGTGACATGTGTCACCAAAAATATTAGCTTTCCCCTAGATCTGTCATTGAGATTTGTAATAAAACTGTAACCTTTTTATAACTTTCTATGCTTCCTGAGCCACAAAAAATACTTTAAAAGTACCTCTTAAATACATTTGATTATTTAAAAGAAATAATTTTCGTTGTTTGCATTTTCTATAAAATATCTGGGGGCACCTCCTTCTCTTCTTCTTTTTTAGCATGGCATCTGCTCGCATGCAGTTATTTTAACATTTTTCTACTTTTTCTACTTAATGTTCAAAATGATGTAGGATTGGTTAAATGTTACGTTTATTTTCCTTGTTAGTGCTAAACTGTGTATAAACATCCAAAGAAAAATAGTTACAAAAAACTAAAAAAAAACATTACACGAATATGATAGTTTCAGAAAATTAGTGATTTCATGTTAATCATTAGGTTTGTTCTAGCAACGATTTCAAACGGTGAACGCAACATTCGTATACATTCACCTGCGCATACTCCGGACGATTTTCATTGCAGTGGGTTTCGGAATTAAATGAAGGCTTTGTATATGATACAAAAACAGTTCTACCAATGTAAGCTTATATAGTTTTTATTTGACCCTAAAAACGTCAACAAACACTACATAACCTTTTCATTATGAAAACTACTGAATAAATAAAAATGGAATATTCCTAAAAACAATTGTATTCTAAGTTCAATATGGATTCAGATTTTAAAATAAGGTCGAAAGATTTTCCAAACATATGTCGAGCATGTTTAGTCAGTTCAGATCTTAAACCTCTTATGGAAACTGATCTTGTGAAAATATTTACAAACATTAGCGACATACAGGTAATGTTATGTGTTTTAGAGCTGTTATAAAAATAGTTTTAATCTATATCTTAATATTATAATCGAAAAACATCAACTTCCAGGCAACTATAAAAATAATATGTTCTTTTTCCGGATGAAATATATCTAATAATTATTACAGATTCAAAAAGATGACCATCTCCCTACCAATTTCTGCATCACTTGTTGGAATTATCTTCAAGAGATATCAAAATTTGCTGATGTTTGCAAGGCAAACAATACAATACTCAAATTAGTTATTGAATCTGAAGAAAAAGAAAATAAATTAAATAATTTAGATATCGGTGTGGATTCATATGCTTGCCAAGATAATGATTATGATAATGTAAAGCCAGAAAGTCCTGATGGTAGCAATTATGATGACGACAATGATGATGAAGATGATAGCTCATATTGTTTACCATTGAAACAAGAAAAAAATAACTCCAAAGCGGAAGGTAATAGTGAAAAAACATATAGAAGAAGAGGCACAAGAAGACGTAAAAATATTTTTGTTCAACAAAACCCACTAAAAGTATATGCTAAAAGAAGAGGTAGGAAACCTAAGCTTGAAAGTGATGAAGAAGATGATAAGTCAAATAGTGTTATACCTGTTTGTAAATCATGTGGTACAACATTTACTAGTAAAACTAAATTATGTTCTCATTACAAGGAGCATGAAAACTGTAGACCCAAAAATTTTAAGTTATTTAAATGTGAAGTTTGTGAAAAAGGTTGATTAAATTGCTGATTTAGTTGTGTGTAAATATGACATTGTTGTTTTGTAGAGTTTTCAACAATTAGAAGGCGTAATGAACACATGAATATTCACACAGGTGAAACTCCATATATTTGTTCTTACTGTGGTAAAGGATTCCAATTATATCCTGCTCATTTTAAACATGTATATAGACATAGATTAGCTTTAGGTGAAGTTGAACTTAAACCAGGCTATACTGAGAAGAGAGTTAAGTAAGTTGTTTCCTTATATTCTAAAGTATGTTTTACATCTTGCTTCTCTTTTAGACTTAATTTAAAATGTGAACTTTGCCCTAAAGTGTTTGCAAGCAGGTCAGGTTTTGCAAATCACCAACTTATACATAAGGGAGTGAAAATTCAGTACAAAAAACGAATAAAAAAGGAAGAGGGACCTAAATTGAAGAATTTTCTGTGTAATTATTGCGCGAAAAGTTTTAGAACCAAAGTTCAGCTTGATGATCATATTAGAGGGCACACAGGTGAAGTTTCAATGCTATATTTTTTTAACTGTGTATAAATCAATTCTTCCAAACCTAACCAACCCAGATCACTTGTTTTTAACTTGTCGATACACGTTTCGCTTACCATGTTAATATCATCAGGAGATAATTCAATCTCAATCTATATTGAATCATCCCCTGGTGAAGCAAACTAAACCCAAAAAGATTCACCATTAAACACCAAATCATGGGTTTTTACTTTCCAGACGCACGTTTCGCTAACAATGTTAGCATCATCAGGAGGTAACTCAATCTTTGTGGATTGAAACATTTCCTAGTGGTGCAAATATGATGAAATAAATTAAACTCAAAGAGATTTGCCTCTATACACCAAATCACTTGTTATTTACTTTCTGGACGCGCGTTTCGCTAACCATGTTAGCATCCTCACGAGGTAATTCAGTCTTTGTAAATTGAATCATCTCCTGATGTTCTAACATGATGAAGCAAACTAAACTTAGAGATTTATCAGTAGCCACTATTGAATCAACTTCTGACTTCCAATCAATCAGATTTTACCACTAAACACCAAATGTAATTTGTTCTAATTTCTCAGTGCACGTTTCGTTAACTATATTAGGGTCATCAGGAGATGATTCAATTGCATCAAATACAAGAGACTTAAATTAAAAGCAAGTGATTTGGTGTTATGTTGTGAAATATTTTTGAGTTTTGTGTAGTATAAATAATTGTATAATTTAAGGTGAGAGACCATTTAATTGCAAGTACTGTCATAAATGTTTCAAAACGAAAGCAGCGCTTAAAACTCACGAAATGAACCATTTGGGAACGACACCCCAAAGATTTAAGTGTGAAACTTGCAATAAACCATTTTCTCTTAAAGCCCATTATGAAGTGCACAGAAGAACACATACAGGAGAAAAACCATTTGAATGTCACTTTTGTGGTAAATGTTTCAACTATAGGGGAACTTGGAGGGTAAGGATCTAACATTTATTTCTTATAAAGGTAATTCATAAGTTTGTCCTTTTTTGTAATTAAAATGTTTAGTGAAATATAATTAAAGAAGAATTAGAATGATCCTAATTCAGTACTTATTGAAATGCTGGAGTTGCGGCATGATAGTGATTGTTGATAATAATTTCAATATTTAGAAAATAATTATGATGGTTGTTACAGATTCATCTTAGGATACACACTGGTGAAACGCCATATTCATGTCCAATATGCAGTAATAGGTATCATGATAAAAGCAGCTTAAACAAGCATCAAAAGAAAAAAGGGCACTTAGGCGAAGCTATAAAAAATAATATATCATTATGAGACCTTTTTGTTTTACCTTAAATAAAAATGCTCAAAAGTCCTTAATATTAAATAAGATATTTAAATTAGAAGGTATAGTTCCTGTGTTTACATGTTATATTTATATCTATCACACAGATGCGACAGGGTATTCCACATAACGTCCATTCCTCAGTAGTTTATCAGCTATTTATGATATGTATTTGAAATTAATCCCTGTTACAAAATGTTTTAATTATACTATGTAGTTTTTTAACCATTCATGTATGATGTGATCAGTTTTCATTATTTGGTATTAGAACTACTGGTCATTTTGTCTACCGCCGTCATTATGATATGCTGCCATTATGATGTCCTGAAAAATATTGTCGTTAGTATGTGCCCTTTTGCATCTGGACGACAGGTATAAAGGGTTGTCCAATAAGAGTGTCATATCTTTAAAACGAAGCACAATGATGACAAGTGATAATCTGGTAATTTTTATTTCATCTAGAAGAACAAATAATAATATTATGTTTTAAAAATATTGTCGTTCATATGTCCTCCTCAGCTTGGAATGCATTCTTGAGACCCAATTTTTGATTAGTCTTTCACGTACATGGAATATTTGCAATAATGGCCTGAATGTTTCAATTAAAGTCAAGAATTGTTCGGGGTTTATTTTTGTAATGCAGGCATTTGGAAAAATAATTCAAGGGCGTTAGATCGCATGATTTTGGAGGCCAGTTGACATTAGCATTTCGCGAAATAACGCGTCCAGGAAACTTTTCTTGCAATAATTCATTGTCTGGAGAGCTGTGTGACAAGTCGCACATTGTTTATATCCATTTATCAGTTCACGTCAAAGAAATTCTATTAGCCTATTTCTAGGGCGTTCACCATTAACAGTAACACGACTTGCATGATCGTCTTCGAAAAAAAAAAAAGATCCTATCTTTCCTTCAGTTCAAAAACCGCACCTAGCAGTGACGTTCTGAGGATGAAGAGATAACTGCTGTATCAACTTGAGGATTTTCATCGACCTAAATCCTGCAGTTATGTTTGCTCACATATCCATTAAGCCAGAATTGCGCTTCGTAGCTAAAGGGGGTGATTTTCTCCCTCAAGTAGGGGTGGTCTTTCAATTTATAATTTTTACGAGCTGTTAAATTGCGTATATTTCCATGACGAATTGACACAATGTACGTAACACCACATGGTGGTAGTTGGACCACATGGGTGGGAGTCGGTGCGCTACCACTGCGTCTTTTCGTGCGTCATAACTTTTCACGTACGTCATGTTTTTCACGTTCGTCCTTGCATGACTCTCGTGCAACAATGCATGCTAACCTTTCAACAGATGCATGCGTCTTGACGACCAAAAGATGAACAAGTGTGGACATACCTTATGAGTGACATTTACATTTCAAACAGTGTTGCCGCTATTACGTTTAAAAGTTCTGGCACTCTTGTTGGAAAATTATAATGATATTTTTTATTTTTGAATATACCATTCCATTCAGATTTTTTATCACATCGTGAATTATTACCTAAATTACTTAAATCATTTACTAAAAAAAATTATCCCATCCATGTTTTGCAATTATTTCTGAACCAAGAACCATAATTTCAGCCCAACATACTGTTAATAAAGAAGGAAAAAATCATATCTGATTAGAATATTAGAATATCTGGAAAGAGCATACTCAAACTGATATGTAAAACATCGAACATTTCTTAAAAAAGATAAATAACCATCATTATTTCAAAGATGAGGGCTTATTTTTCTTAGCAATGTTGATGTAATTGAAGTATCCTGTTTCTGGTGCTACAATCTCCTCAGAATGCAAGGTTATATTAAGTTTTTTTTGTTAAAATCATTCATAGTAACCAACTAAAACCTGTTAACTAATCATCATCAAGGCTGCATTTGCCTCATTTGTTTGGTTTCACTCTTTAAGATATAAGGAAAATTGAGTAATTGAGGACATTGATTTCATTTTCTAGGATTTGATAGTACACTGTGTTATTTCTGAGGTCTTACACTACTCCATTCTCCCCCCTTTTTAAATTATAATGGAACATTATCAAAAATACGAAGTAACTATGAATTTTTACTCATTTCTAAGTAATTCTCAAATGTAATAGAAATAAAATAGTTGTGATGACTATTCCAGGATTGAAACAAGAAAATAATAAGTAGCTATACAAGGTTATCCAATTAAGAGTGTGAGAACTTTAAAATGAAGTACAATGATAACTACAGCCGTAACGGACCAGTATCTACACTTGTTCTCTAGAAGCTGGGCCACATCACCATAAAATTCCTCAATCTCCTCATCGCGATGCTTATATTTGGTATATAAGCTTGGACTACTTGAAGCTTATACTTTTTATTGAGCTGAATGACGCACAGGCTTATTCTGTCAGATAGACTTTCAAATTTTACGACCCTGCCCTTCAGCTTTCGGTTGATGAGGAATCCAATCTATCACTCCTTCGGCATAAAAACCGCTTCAAACAGGGACTTTGTAAGGATGAAGAGATAACTCCTGAATCACTTGAGGATTTTCACCAACCCCAATGCTGCCGTTATGTTTGTTCACAAACTCATCAAGCCAGAAGTGCGCTTTATCGAAAAAAAATGTTTTCCCCCAAAGTGGGAGTCGCCAATTGCTCTAGAGTGGATTGAATAGTGAATAGTTCCATGATGAATTGGACGCAGCAGTCTATTGGTAATCATTTCAACTTGCTACTCTGCATGCATTTTAACGCAAGGTAAGAGGTATGCCTCATTCCTGTCAACATTGCGTCAGGTTCATTAATTTTTGGCGAGTTCAGTAAAGACGGTTTTTTAAAAACGTTAAAAACATTTTATTTTGTAAGTACCTACTGTTAACTGTGTAACTTCAGTTTCTTGAATACATCTAACATTGTCATGTTAGCCGGTATAAGTGCTGCTGTGCTGGTCTTGATAAAAGCATGGAAAAGAAGGGGAAATATAAAAGATCTGTATGGACAAAGGAATATTTAGAATAATTACTACAGGAAAATATCTACTAAAAAAAATATTCCCTTACACACTCAATTCACAATTTTATTACTTTCAAAATTATATATTTATGTTTAGTTCTTAAATTTGTAAACAATTGCAAAAACTTGCAGATTATATCAAGAGGCTGAAAGAGAAAGCGCAAGATACTCACCTTGAGTAGGAGTCGGTGCGTTCCTGCATCTCTTCGTGTGTTATGACTTTTCACGTGCGTCCTTGCATTTCAACAGATGCATGCGTCTTGACGGCCAAAAGATGAACAAGTGTACATACCTTATGAGTGACATTTACATTTCAAACAGTGTTGCTACTATTGCGTTTGAAGGTTTGACACTCTTATTGGGAAACTGTATTTAATAAGCAATCTGCTCATATTATGTGCAGGACAATTTTAATAATAACTAAATGTTTTTAAAGAAAATGAATCTGAATGGTTGGCTCGTAATAATTTGAGCTTGTAATAATTTCTAAAACACAAATTATTTCCCTTTTTATTCATCACGTTTAAGCCGTTATCTGTCTACTTAAAACAGTTTTAAAGCCAGTGATCTATATAGTAGTTAGGATTTGTGATATATTTTGTAAAGACCTGGATGTTTAATAAAATTTGCACTTTTTGCCTTTAAGATATGATGGTATCTAGTCAAAATTGTTTTTTTTTTCTGAATAGCTGTCTAAAATGTTCATCATTTTATTCAGTTTCTTTTCATCTTATTAAAGAAATAGGTTTGGACTCTCCCAGAGCTCTTTTGAGCATTGATGAATGGATGATTTTGTAATGTTTTACTTTTCAGTTCTATGTACATATATGTAAATTTTGATAAAGGTGATTTTGTGAAAACTTATGTATTTATATTTTTTGTGGTGTGTTTATATGAGTATTTGTACCATTTTTTATTTCAAAAAAAGTAAATGTTAGAAATCATTTTAAAATGTTTATTTTGATCCAGTTCCAGTCTGTGTCGGTGTGCGTGCTTGGTTGTATGTGGAGGTGTGATTGTGCGTGTGGAGGTGTGTGTGCGTGTAGAGGTGTGTGTGCGTGTAGAGGTGTGTGTGCGTGTAGAGGTGTGTGTGCGTGTAGAGGTGTGTGTGCGTGTAGAGGTGTGTGTGCGTGTAGAGGTGTGTGTGCGTGTAGAGGTGTGTGTGCGTGTAGGGGTGTGTGTGCGCGTGTAGAGGTGTGTGTGCGTGTAGAGGTGTGTGTGCGTGTAGAGGTGTGTGCGCGTCTATAGGTGTGTGTGCGTGTAGAGGGTTGTGTGTGCGTGTAGAAGGGTGTGTGTGTGTGTATCTGTATTTGTGTGTTGGTGTGTGTGTGTGTGTTGGTGTGTGTGTGTGTGTTGGTGTGTGTGTGTGTTGGTGTGTGTGTGTGTTGGTGTGTGTGTGTGTTGGTGTGTGTGTGTGCGCGGGTGTGTGTGTGTGTGTGTGTGTGTGTGTGTGTGTGTGTGTGTGTGTGTGTGTGTGTGTGTGTGTGTGTGTGTGTGTGTGTGTGTGTGTGTGTGTGTGTCTGTGTGTCTGTGTGTCTGTGTGTCTGTGTGTCGTGTGTCTGTGTGTCTGTGTGGCTGTGTGGGTGGGTGTGTGGGTGTGTGTGTGTGTGTGTGGGTGTGTGGGTGTGGTGGTGCGTGTGCGTGTGCGTGTGGGTGTGGGTGTGTGTGTGTGTGTGTGTGTGTGTGTGTGTGTGTGTGTGTGTGTGTGTGTGTAAAAAAAGAATCCTTCCATTTTGTCACGTGACATTTTCAAGGAGGTGTTGGATGGTAACTCTAAATAAGAACAGGCAACGGTAAGTAAAAACAAATATTAAAATTTCTCTATTTTGATATTAATTATTGGTCAAAAAATATTTAGAAATATTTTAAGTAAAAGTGAATATTGTAGATACAATGGTTCAGATTTGTTTTTAGATTTACTAAAGGAACCTTCAGGAAAATTTGAAAACTTTTGTCGAATGTCAGCTGAAAATTTTAAGTATCTATTGAATAAAATTGGAGAAAAAATTACAAAACAAGACACCAATATGAGACAAGCGATTCCAGTAAAAGAACGTTTAATAGTTGCACTACGATTTCTACCTACAGATGATTCTTTGAAGAATCTTGGATACCTATTTAAAATATCTCATCAGTCCATAAGCAAGATTGTCCCAGATGTTTATCAGGCCCTCATAGAAGCACTAAAGGATAAAATACAGGTAGAGAATAATGAACTTCGTACTATTATTATCGAAGTATTATTCACTAGTTAAGTCTAATATATCATTCAGTAAATGTTATTAATGATCCATCAGCAACTTGGGCGGATACCGATAAAAGTACAAAATGGACGGATACTGGTGAAAGTACAGAATGGGTAGATAACAGTGAAAATACAGAATTACGGCTAGAGGAAATATCACTGCCTGTTGTAGAATGAGATACAAACGAATTTATATCAATTTCATTAAGTTCTTCTAGAAAAACCGAATTATAAGAATAATTTTGGAAAAAATAAAATATAATGTTAAATTATTATTATTATGTATGACTAAAGCATTGTTTATTGGTTTGTGTATTTTGAATTTTTTAGTACAATAAAATTATAACTTAAGTTCTAATAATAATCTTCTATTTTAATAACATGATAAATCGAATTTATCAAACTGATATTTATCAAACTGATCTAACATTGGATTTTACCTGATGCCAGATATGCTCAATTGGATTAAAAATACATTAATACGGGGGAAGGCGTAAAACCGTATGAGCTATATCGGCAGCAACAGTATCACATCCATATTCCTGTTAGTTCTGAATTTCCAATTTAGGGTTATTTGCATTAGGAACTTTATTTTTTGGCGATTATGACAACTAGCATTGTCCATTACAATTGCGCTTTCCTTAGGCACATTGCGCAAAGGGATATTTATAATCCAATCTGCAAAAAGTTCTCCTGTGGTATCGTCGTGGTCGTCCAAAGATGAATGTTTAATATTTTTGGAAGACAACCGTAAACAATTTGGAACCCATCCATCCTCGAAACCAGCATGTAAAATTGTAATTCTTTTTCCCTTGTTGTGGTTTTCCCTGGGATTGTGGTTTGGCATTTTCTTGATGTATCAACCCATCCTTTTGCTGGCGTTTCATGTGTATCGAACCATGATTCAAGGTAGATAATGGACGGATTTTCTAATCTAATAGAGTTTCAAAAGTCAAACCGCCATCGTCGCAATCGTTGTGATTCCATTAATATTTGCCTTTTATTAATGGTCTGATATGCAAAACCCTTTGGAGATAATATTCTCCGGAGGCTAGTTCTGCTGCAAAGAATGTTGGTTTCATCTTTCCTTAGTCGCTGTTGCAATGAATGCAATGCAGGCACAGTTTGCGCTTCATACATAGCATACATTTTGTTTCGAATTAAGTCTTTGTCGCTTTAGTAAACACATTTGCTTTTACCAGAATCACTACGAACTTTCTTGGCTTTAATTGACTTCGTCACAATATCTTTAACTGTAGATAACGGCGTTAATGAAGACGTTTCTGCTGCGGCTGCATTAACATTAAGCCTCCTATTCAATAAAGAAAAATACACATTTTTAACAATTTGCTTAGTATCGGTCGATAAATGTTGTCTTTTAACATTAGCACTACCAGGGGCATAATGATCATTATCTTACCAACAACGCCACATTTTATCACATTTGGAATAATAAAAATACAATCGAAATTATAGAACTGTACTATTTAAGAAAAGAATGCGAACTAAACTAAAATATTTGGAAACTACTTAACCAGATATAAAATTAATTTTATCTTTTTACCTGTTTACGGTTTTTTCAACTTTGCCGGGTTTCGTTACGACAGGGGTTGTTAAGAGTTTATTGCAGCCATTTGGTATATTCGATATATCTTGAACCACACTATATATACTTTTTTTTATTGTTAGCCTTCTTTTACGCCCATACTGATTTCATTCTTTCACTATGACCTTTTTTTCGTTCGTCAGACCAAGTTGTTCCGGCCTTCCTACATTTTTCTCTCTGGCTAATCTTCCAAACGTTAACCTTGTGTCTGAAACAGCCTCTACCTGAATTTCACTTCGTGTAATATTTGCTGATCTTAGGTCCTCTTTAATTGCCGCAATCCATTTAATTATTTCTACTTTAGCTCTACTCCTATTTTCATAAAATTCGACTATTTGTCTAGTTAGCCTACTCGGATTCATCCGTTTTATTGTTTGATTTCTTGGTTTTCTCGAAGTCAGTATGTTGTGCTATTTATTTGTTTGGGGCCTAAGATCTTTCTTTCTTTCTTTTCAATCTCCTCGATGTCTTTCTTTTTATTCAAAATGAGCGTTTCTGCGCCATATAGACATTCTGGCGTAATAACTGTGTTATAATATCTCAGTTTTGTGTGGTTAGGTATGTATATATATATATATATATATATATATATATATATATATATATATATATATATATATATATATATATATATATATATATATATATATATATATATTATTATTATTATTATTCACGTATGGGCCCTGGTGGACCACGCGAAATATAATTAGAGGCGTTTGTTGTTGTTAGCCTGAATTTCACTTTGTGTAATATTTGCTGATCTTAGGTCCTCTTTAATTGCAGCAATCCATTTAATTATTTCTACTTTATCTCTACTCCTATTTTCATAAAATTCAAAAAAGTCCGTAAAACTTAAGTCTTCTTTTTCTCATATCGCTATGTATATCTGTGTATTGTTTCATTTCTTGGTTTTCTCGAAGTCGGTATGTTGTGCTATTTATTTGTTTGGGGCCTAGGATTTTTCTTATGATTTTTCTTTCCTTCTTTTCAATGTCCTCGATGTCCCTCTTTCTATTCAAAATGAGCGTTTCTGCAGCATATAGATATTCTGGCTTAATAACCGTGTTGTAATGTCTCAATTTTGTGTTTTTAGATTAGGCATTTTTTGTTGTAAATATTTTGTGTAAGTCTCAATGCCGTTTCTATTTTTTGACATTTACCCTTATTGGCCGCTTTTTCCAACCCATTTTCCATGATTATTTCACCCAAATATTTGAATTGAGAGACTCGTCTGATGTTACCATATTTCGTTTTTAGAAATGGTGTTCTTAGTCTGTTGCAGGTCATGTATTCTGTCTTCAAAGGAAATTTGGAGTCCTACCTTTTCTGCTGTTTCTTTTAGGATTTCAATCTGTTTCTGTGCCGTTAATACATCTTGAGCTAAAATTGCTAGATCATCAGCAAATGCCATACAATCAATTTTGATGTTGGTTCTCCCAAGTTTAATGGGCTGGTCAATATTCAGTGCCGACTTTTTTTCACGCCACTCCTGTATTACTTTTTCTAGAACACAGTTAAATAAGAGTGGCGAGAGTCCCTTTTCTCACACCAGTTTTAATTTCGAAGGGCTCTGAGATGTCACCCATGAATTTAACTTTTGACCTCGTGTTAGTTAACGTTGCTTTAATAATTGCCAGCGTTTTCAGATGTAGTCCTTGTTCTTTCAAGATTCGGAATAAAGATTCGCGGTCAATAGAATCATATGCTTTTTTGAAATCCACAAATGTACAGACGAGATTTTTATTGTACAGTTTTTGATGTCTTAGAATCAACTTTAGATTCAGGATCTGTTCAGGGCAGGATCTGCCCGGTCGAAAACCTGCTTGATATTCACCAATGTTCGGTTCTAACTGTCCCTGTGCTCTGTCTAGTAGACATTGAGATAGAATCTTGTAACAAACTGGGAGAAGAGATATTCCTCTATAGTTGTTTACATCAGTTCTATCTCCTTTCTTATGTAGTGGATGGATTAGAGCATCTTTCCAGTCTTCCAGAATCCGTTCGGTTCGCCAAACTTCTTGTAGAATTTTGGTTATTTCCTTGATTGTACCTGGACCAGCGGATTTCAAAAGTTCAGCAGTGATTCCATCTTCACCAGAAGCTTTGTTATTTTTAAGCCGCTTGATTTGCCTAATTATTTCCTCTTCATTCGGTGGTAATGAATCTGGGTTTGTTTGTTTAGGGTTTCGTCTTGGTAATTTGTTTAATGGCTCAGGACAGTTTTGTATTTGTTCAAAATATTTCGCAAGTTCTTTGCAATTGTCTTGGTTATTTAGAGCTAGTTGTCCGTTTTCCTTTTGGAAGCAAAGACTTTAGGGTTGATAGCCTGTTAATTTAGTTTTAAAATAATACTCTAAAATGTAAATTTATAAGTAAACTATATTGATAAATTGCCAATGATTACAAAAAACTAAAAATAAATGGAACAGTTAATAAAAGAAAATTAGTTTACACTTTTGAAAATATAATGAACTAGAGTTATTTTTATTTCTAGCTTGTTTATAAGATGTTTCTGATAAGATGCGTATAAAACATTCTAAAATTAAATTATGATTCACAAGAAAATTTAAAATTGGCTATCGCTATAACAAATGAGCTACAAATTTTAAACTGTTTCAATTTCAACGACCTTAAAAGTAAAATAGGGACTAATCCTTTGCATAATAGAATATGTTATTTTTGATTTTGGATTTAGTAGCAATTCTGTAAATAGAGAAATATGTGTTAATAACAATAAAGTTTAAAATAATAAAATACACTATCCGACAAAAAGGTAGAGGCAGTAAATTAATACATATGTTTTATTTATTCTACAAACCTTTAAATTATAAATATTTAGTTTTATTCTCATTCTATACCTTAAATGGAAAAAAAACCTTACACACTCAATTTACAATTTAATTACTTTCAAAATTATATATTTATTTTTTGTGCTTGAATATATTATGTAATATATTTATTTAATGTGATAAAATTAAGCTAAACTATAATCTACAAGAACTTACAGATTATATCAAGAGATTGAAAACGAAAGCGAAAGCGCAAAATACCGAACAAGAGCGGGAGTCGGTACGTCAGCTCTGCGTCTCTTCGTGCGTCATAACTTTTCACGTGCGTCTCGTTCAACAATGCATACGTCTAACCTTTCAACAGATGCATGCGTCTTGACGACCAGAACTTGTTGTTCAATAGTTGTTGCAATCTGATTCTTCTCCTTTCTTTCTTGCGTATGGGTTTATACTGAATCACTATGTGAAATCTTCCTGGCAATTTTCGAGCCCTTTCTAGCCTGTTATTGTTTGTTGACTTTTAATTAATTCCATTTAGGACAAGAAGATAAAGACAAACTCTTTATCTTCAAATTTAATTAATTTTAGTGTGCGATTTTATACTTTTTACGCCAACGAACTAGTTTTTAAAGTGTTTATTAGTATTTTTAAGGATTATTTAACAATGGGTACTGGTGCTACATTTAGTAAACAAGAAATATACACCCAAATTGTCTTGATTGAAAAAGAGGGATCTTTCAATCGTAAAATTGTCACGTAGTGACTTATACGCAAGGAAAGAGAAGAATTAGATGGCAACTATAGACCAATCTGCTAGACAATCACTTTCACAATATACACCTTCTTTCACAATATACACTAGTATAATAACGAAATATATTAGACAATAATAGGGAAGAACAAGCCGTCTTCAGAATAAAAAAACACAACAGACGACATATTTACATTAAATAACATCATAGAAAAGTTGAAGATATCGGGTTCGGAATCGGGAATTTCAAAGGCGACAAATCCTAATTTGGTACTAGCTTGAGCCTAGCTCCTACGGGGCGCTTGCTACCTACTTTGTGACAAATTAACTCGCTCATCTCTTTTTCCCTATAAAGCTGGGAATATTTACTTACACTTTGTCATATTGAAATGAAATAGATCCTGTTGGCCTGTTGGCCTCCAAATAATTCGAGAAGTATTGCCGCACATCAGTCATATTACTTCTTAGAGTATACATATTACTCATAGAGAGTATCCGTGAATTGTACTCCATCTTTTATTCTTACATAATTGTGGAGTACACAGCAAGCTTTAATAATGGCAACACAAAAATCAATATTTACATCGATTGGACGGATAAAAATACGCCACTTATTGGCTGGAATGCCAAAACTACATTCCACCATACGGCGGGCTCTAATATGTCTATAGTTATAAATTCGTTCAGGGTAGTTTAAATTTCTTTTTGAGTATGGATGTAATATATGATTTCCTATCCCAAAGGCTTCGTCACCTAGAACAACAAATGGCACGACATTTCCGTCTCCATCATTGGGCAACTTCCTTGCAAGTGGAATATATAGCTGCTTCGCAAAAAATCGTTTGCCCATTTCAGAAGTTCGAAATATTTCTCAATCACTAGCTGTTCCATAAGATCCGACATCCACATACACAAATTTGTAATTCGCGTTTGTCCAAGCCAATAAAACACAAGAGAAGAACTTTTTATAATTAAAATACAATGATGCCGAGTGTTCTGGCTTCACCATACGTATATGTTTACCATCAATTGCCCCTATGGCGGTAGGGAAATTCGTGCGGTGATAAAATTCACCCACGATTTGAATCCAGCCATCTTCTTGCTTCTCAGCCATATACAATGGTTGAAGTATGTTCCACATTTCTTGACATGTAATTTTAGTAATACCTCGTATTGTACTCGCTCCAATCAGATATTCAAGGATAGTGCATTGAAACTGATATCGGTGGCCAGATATTTGTAAAAGA
Organism: Cosmopolites sordidus; assembly: GCA_031761425.1. Taxonomy (NCBI): domain Eukaryota; kingdom Metazoa; phylum Arthropoda; class Insecta; order Coleoptera; family Curculionidae; genus Cosmopolites; species Cosmopolites sordidus. The sequence goes on from JARFXV010000132.1 coordinate 77,421, forward strand.
AAAATTTAATATAAGTAGATAGTGTTAATTACTTGTATAATTTCATTTCAGGTCAGGAAATGCAGAAGAAATGGGGAAATATGCGGGAAATATTATTTATAAAAATATTAATAAATCAAATGCAACGGCAAAAGATTTGGACGAGGAACTAGTGAACATTGCGCCGAACACAAGACGAAGATACAAACTTCGCCTTATCTATTGTTCCCTCACTGCAGTCTCTTACCGCAGAAGAAAAACTAGATGCTAAAATTAATATTCTAAACATTTTTAGGGATATAAGAAAAGCAAGGCGTCAGCAGTATTCAACTCAAGCATTGTATAACGAAAATATAGTAGAGCAATCGTTGACATCTCTTCCTACACCACGTCCGCGTAGTGGGGCAAATGTTCACGAGTTTCAGTCTACTGATTTATCACTGGAGAACAGCAATTTTGTTGACTTGGATCTGTGACTTGTTTCTGACTAATTTTTCATCTCCGAATTCAAAAATATTCACAGTTTTTCTCTATCACGTCAAGTTCTTAAGCTACAACATACCCCTCATTTTACCTTAACAGTGTACATACGAAAGGATATAAGGTGAGATCTGACCAAATAGATTAGAATATTTTATTCGTACAGAGGTTAACATATTATTAAAAGTTAAATTGTGTTTATACAAAAAATAAATAAAAGATATTATGGTAAAAGTTCTTCTTATAGCTTTTCCTGGAGTGTTCAGTTTGTGGACATTTTCGTTTGATGCTCCAACAGTAGTCAGCCATCTTACTGACATCCCATCTACCTTGATGCCGCGCTTCCATAACCTTTAGATCTTGGTGGAATCGCTCGCCCTGTTCATCACTAACAGCACCAAGATTTTCTGGGGAAGTTAGCAAGATGACTATGTAAGAAATGCAGTTTGATGCTCATATTGCAACCAAGCTTTTTAAAGCTCTCCAAGAGTTGTTGAACAATTTCGATGTAATTCGGGGCTCGTGTATTTCCAAGAAAGTCTTTAACAATATTATTAAAAGTCAACCAAGTATTCCTTTCAAGTTCGGTCATTGTGTCAGTCAAATTTTCATCTTTAACAAGTTGCCGAATCTGTGGACCATCAAACACACCAGCCTATATCTTTTGATATGACAGGCTAGGGAATGCCGAAATTATATACTTAAAGCAGTCTCCTTCAATTGACAAAGCCTTAACAAATTGCTTCATGAGACCTAGTTTTATATGCAAAGGCGGAAATACAATGTTTTTTCTGTCGACAAGTGGCTGACTTAAAATGATTGGATCACCAGGTCTTAGGTCAGATCTTGGCGGCCAGTTCGATTGCACCCAATGCTTCTCACGAGCTCTGCTGTCCCCCATGCACAAAAAGCAGGGATACTTGGTATACCCGCGTTGCTGGCCAAGAAGGAAACAGACCATTTTAAGGTCAATACAAAAGATCCATTGATGCAAACTAAGTTTTTAGAATTAGGAATGTCAATTTTCGTATAAAACAGCTTAAATATCGAATTCAAATTGTTCTCCAATGTTATTCACGTTATGCTCATCCAGCAGAAAATTTGCAGGACATTCACATTTCACCAGGATGTTCTAATGAAACAACGCAGTCATACTATATGACAGATGAATCGGAAATATTATATTTGTAAAGAAAAAAATATTAATTCCAAATTATTAACGAATAACTAATTATTATTATTATGTTTTTTATTGGTTTCAATAAAAAATTAATATTTAAAAATTATTGTTTTTCTTGCCTTTACGTCACACTCAACCTTTCCGCAACAGGTATAGCACGTCTAAGATTGGAATCTTCCTCCATTATTGATGATCTATCACTAATAATGGGGTGCATCCAACACTGACGGTTTCTCTTTTTTGATCATACAAGTTCAATGTTGAATCCTTGGAGCGCAGACTGCAAGATTGGTTGATCGGGCAGTCTGCGCACAAACAATCAACCAGACAGTTTGGTTCGCCTGGTGTGCGCGCATGCAGCCCAACCAGATTAAACTATCGGTCGATATTTTAGTCTGTAGTGTGCGGTGACCCTTAAGGTACACTTTGTAAATTGAAGATTTTTCAGTCGACAAGATGTGTAATAGAATATTCGAACACGAATATCTCGCAAACGGCGTGAGATTATGATATTGACCAAGAGTACCTTTTTACGTGGGAACTACGATCTTTATCTATTTTGAAGTCAAAATATCCTCCCAGAGACAAGTACCTCCCAAGACCGGTTTCTAGCCTCACAGCCGTCATCAGCTGGGCTGGAGCTCAACGCAGTGAGACAGCTGAAACGAAACGAACAGAGCAAGACCAAGTCAACTGGTCATATCGATGGCGGGTCGCAATCTCAATGAAACTCGCGCCATCCTACGGTGAATGTTCGCGGCAGTCAAAAACTACGCGACACATTCTTCCCGCAACCTTGGATGTAGGTATAAGGTTTGCTCAAAAGATAGCGTAGTGGGGCCGTGGAGAGATATATTTGAAAAACAGACATTTTTCATCCGTACTTCCACGTACCTCTGCTCGTCTCAAATCAGTCGCCGTCACCATGCCGAGACAAGTACCTCCCAAGACCGGTTTCTAGCCTCACAGCCGTCATCAGCTGGGCTCGAGCTCAACGCAGTGAGACAGCTGAAACGAAACGAACAGAGCAAGACCAACTCAACTGGTCATATCGATGGCGGGTCGCAATCTCAATGAAACTCGCGCCATCCTACGGTGAATGTTCGCGGCAGTCAAAAACTACGCGACACATTCTTCCCGCAACCTTGGATGTAGGTATAAGGTTTGCTCAAAAGATAGCGTAGTGGGGCCGTGGAGAGATATATTTGAAAAACAGACATTTTTCATCCGTACTTCCACGTACCTCTGCTCGTCTCAAATCAGTCGCCGTCACCATGCCGAGACAAGTACCTCCCAAGACCGGTTTCTAGCCTCACAGCCATCATCAGCTGGGCTGGAGCTCAACGCAGTGAGACAGCTGAAACGAAACGAACAGAGCAAGACCAAGTCAACTGGTCATATCGATGGCGGGTCGCAATCTCAATGAAACTCGCGCCATCCTATGGTGAATGTTCGCGGCAGTCAAATACTACGCGACACATTCTTTCCACAACCTTGGATACTCTAAGGTATGCTAAATAAGGTTTGCTCTATATATATATATATATATATATATATATATATATATATATATATATATATATATATATATATAAATCCATGTGAGCTATACGCTAAATAAATAAATGTAATTGTTTAAAAATAAATTAATATATTTAATTATTATGTGTATTATTCTATATATTTAGATATTTAGATACATAAAACAATAATAGATTGCAAATTTTAAGCCACAGTACGGCTCCTTTCCCCACGAATCTTTTCTCTCACGGTTCACAAATCAACGGATCTAAAAAAGACCCGAAACCCGAGATCAGTCCGACCCGACTATCTAAGAACCAACAGAACCGAGAACCGTCAGTGATCCGAGAACAGTCTGGGGTCTGAGAGCCGCCTGTGATCCGAGATTCGTGAATCGTAATTTTAGGAACCGGTTCATTCGGCTCTTTTAAAAGATCCGAATCTGGGAGTCGGATCAGATCCGATCCGGACATCTCTACCGATGAGCATCTTAAATCTCTTTTAATAATTGGTACATATAAAATTGGCCACAAACTACAAACTATTGTCAGTGGAAAATCACAATTACATAAATCTTATTAGTATTTTTTACAAGTGGATACTCCGCGGTTTCATTCGCTTTAATTTAGCTTTTCCGCTCCTGAGGGATTTTCCGGATAAAAATCATATGTGTGAGTCCGGATATATATACATTCCAAACATCGATATACATGCTCTTTACCTTAGCATAACTACCGAGAGTGAAACCGCAGGATATTCACTAGTTTATAATTTTGTGGGATTCATTTCAATTATTTGTTAGTTATTATGCTTAAGTTAAATTTGTCTGCGTATTATACTTGTCATTAAGCTTTACCCAGCAAGTAAATAAAACCAAATTATTATCATTCTGTGTTTATTTTTCCAACTTATTACAGCAACAATAACTACAATAAGCAATTAATTGTCGAGGGCCGGATTGGTGACACTGGCGTGCCGGATTTGGTCCGCGGGCCGTAGTTTCGAGACCCTTGCTCTACAGCAACATTTTTCAACCTTTTTAGTGTAGCTACCCACTAAATAGTCAAAAAATTAAGTAAAAAACCATGCGACCCCCTCACTACAATATGTTAATTGAACGTTTATCAAAGTTTTACATCGGCCGGTTAGCACGGCGATGGTTCGTCCTTTTTTCAATATGATAATTCAGTAAAGAAAAAGATTAGATTGTACAAGGAAATATATTTAAAATATGGATTAATTGCCTTGAATGACAAGCCGCAATGTGTTGTTTGTTATCAAGTTATGCCCGCGGAAAGCGTGAAACCTTCAAAATTAGTCCGGTATCTGGAAACAAAACCCCCGTCTTTACAAAACAAAGCATTAGAATTTTACGAGCGTAAATCACTCGTACTGAAAAATCAACAAATCAAGCCGTAATGAGGCCGTTGTATTTCAAGCATCCTGTTTTGTAACAACACAGAATGGTCAGGGAGTCTAAACCCCACACGTTTGCGGAAAAGCTCATTTTACCAGCTGCCATTAACATAGTCAATATGATGATAAGTCCGGAAGAAGCTAAAAAGTTGAAAACTATACCACTTTCAAATGACACAATATCAAGACATACTAATGAAATGGTCAATGATGTTCATGATCAAATAATTGAAAAGGTTAGCTTATGTGATTTTTTTGCTAGTCAGTTCGACGAGCCAACAGACGTAGGCGAAGGGTTCTTTAAAGTTTTTATTAATGCAACACAGATCGAAAACTTAGACTTTAATAACTGCACTGCGGTATGTACTGATGAAGCGGCATGTACCAGGTGTCCCATTAAGGATGGATCGCGGCCGTATCTTGAAAACTATTTATCCCACAGCTTTGGGGAAAAAAAAATTGTACTAAAAATGATCATGAGAAATTCACCAAAAATATTTTTAAGCTTCTAAAACGACCGCAAGAGGGCGTGACAAGCTAAACATTTTTAAAAATAATTTTTTTTGTATATTTTCAAGTGTTAACCGAGTAAGAAAAATTCTCAGTTATAATTAGCAAACTGTCTCCTACAACTTTGTTTTATGACATTTTGTCGTAACTTCGCGAATAAAGAAGTGGGGGGGGGGGGGGGGGGAGTTTTACCTATTTAGATAAAAAGTCGTCTAATGTCCGTTTGCCTAAACCGATTTTCCTCAATTTGGATTCATTTAAAAGGCAATTGCTGAGACAATCAGATATTCTAGGAGATAAATTATTTAATTTATAAATCAAACCGCGAGGTGGCGTTACATTCAACAATAGTTTTTTTGAAGTTTTGTTCAGTTTTTTCAAATGGAATGGTACAGCTTTTATTACATGGCTAGAAAGGTAATTTAAAGAGGAATCATCCAGTGAAAACCCGAAATCGATATCTCCGTCATGTCAAGAGATATTTCGATTTTTCTGAAAAAAATCAGTTATTATTTCACTACTACCTGCATTAAGTTAAAAAAATATTAACCTAATGTTTACCTTCCTTCACACTTTACCCAGGCTTAGGACTGGTCCAAATTCTTCGTGCCATATTAATTTGGAGCGTGTTTAAAGGCCAACGGGCCAACAACGAAGATAATAATAATAACAATAGTCAAATAAAATTACAGCACAACAGTCTAATAATTAACAGAATCTGAACTTTAACGCCTTTCTAAATGTTCAAAATGCCTTCCATCCTTAGAGTGGAACCTAGAAATGTAAAATAATATGAGAAAAAGGTGACATTGATAGCTATGATTAAAGATGGCAGCTTATATTAGTTTTCTAGAAAAGGTTCTTCCGATAAAGCATATATACAGTCCACAAGTGAGTTATTACAATACAAAACACACCCTGTATACATTATCTTGAACCTAAGGTCAAAAGAAAATTAAAATAATTCCACCTGAACAGATGTCAGCGAAAGAAATAAGAAAGGCATGTCGTGGATTTTTTATGGAAAATATTGATGAAATACAAACAACGAAAAATATTTTTTCAATAACACTGGGGAACAATTTGAAAAATAATTTCTGTTCGATAATTCGAGTTCCATATTTAAGCTATTTTATATGTAAATTGACATGCTAATTCCAAAACTTTATTTAGTTTTTTTCTATCACGTCAAGTTTTTTCTCTACAGTTGTTGCGCATCCGACTAAGCTTGGCAAATCACGGAAGTCACTACTGCTCTCCTACCGGAGAACCTTCTTCGACCTAGGAGTGGGGGCATGAGTGACGTTGCGTCATCCAAAACTAGTTCGGTCAGTTACGCATGAGATGCGAAAGTACGCAGGTATCTGTCGTTCCGATATAGTGAAGTCAAAGTATACATACACAACTACAGATTTTCGTTATGTCTGCCTGTGGTAGTTCTCGTCTTAAGTGCTTAAACAGCCCTGATTCATTTTGTTATATATGTGGCAGTTTTACCATCCCCATTCAACGGACTAATATTAGTACATTTGTCAGGCAAAGCTATTTTGCTTACTTTAAAGTGAAAATAGGTGACCAAGATAAATCATGGGCCCCTCATAAAGTGTGCAAGTAGTGTGTAGAGAGTTTACGAATATGGACGAAGAGAACTACGAAGAGTAATAAACTTTCGTTTGATATACCAATGGTCTGGCGAGAGCCCAAAGATCACTTAAGTGATTGCTACTTTTACATAGTGAAAACATCAAGATTCAACAAGAAAAACAAACATAAAATTGAGTACCCTAGTTTACCGTCAACTATACCTGAGCCTAGTTCTGTGCCTGATTCAGCTGAAATTCCAGTGCCAGTTTTTCAAGAATTACCTTCTTTAGAAATACAAGAATGTGAATCAAGTGAAGATCGAAGTGGCTCCACCGACGAAGAACTCAAAATTTCCAATGATTCTGTTCGTAAAGGATTCAATCAACATTAATTAAACGATTTAGCACGAGATTTGGGACTATCCAAAAAAGCATCGGATTTATTAGCATCAAGACTGCACGAAAAAAATTTGTAGACAAAGGAGCTAAAGTCACTTACTATCGATCCAGAGAAAGTGAATTTAGGCAGTACTTCAGAAATAATAACGGATTTGTATATTGCCAGAACGTAGAAGGTTTAATGAAAGAATTGGCCATTTCTAACTATAACGCAACTGAATGGCGATTGTTTATACATAGCTCAAAGCGTAGCTTGAAGTGTGTTCTCCTACATAATGGAAATTTATACGGTTCAGTCCCAATAGTTCATACAGTTTCTTTGCGTGAAGAATATGACGACATAAAGAAAGTCATTGACTTGTTGTAATATAACATGCACCAATGGATCATCTGTGTTGACCTTAAAATGGTCTGTTTCCTTCTTGGCCAGCAACCCGGATATACCAAGCATACCTGTTTTTGTGCATCTGGGACAGCAGAGCTCGTGAGAAGCATTGGGTGCAATCGAACTGGCTGCCAAGATCTGACCTAAGACCTGGTGATCCAAACATTTTAAATCAGCCACTTGTCGACAGAAAAACATTGTATTTCCGCCTTTGCATATATAACTAGGTCTCATGAAGCAATTTGTTAAGGCTTTGTCAATTGAAGGAGACTGCTTTAAGTATATCATTTCGGCATTCCCTAGCCTGTCATATGAAAAGATAAAGGCTGGTGTGTTTGATGATCCACAGATTCGGCAACTCGTTAAAGATGAAAATTTTATTGATACAATGACCGAACTTGAAAGAAATGCTTGGTTGGCTTTTAAAAATATTGTTAAAGACTTTCTTGGAAATACACGAGCCCCGAATTATATCGAAATTGTTCAACAACCCTTGCACAGCTTTAAAAAGCTTGGTTGCAACATGAGCATCAAACTGCATTTCTTACATAGTCATCTTGCTAACTTCTCACAAAATCTTGGTGCTGTTAGTGATGAATAGGGCGAGCGATTCCATCAAGATCTAAAGGTTATTGAAGCGCGGTATCAAGGTAGATGGGATGTCAGTATGATGGCTGACTACTGTTGGAGCATCAAGCGAGAATGTCCACAAACTGAACACTCCAGGAAAAGCTATAAGAAGAAATTTTAACCATAATATCTTTTATTTATTTTTTGTATAAACACAATTTAACTTTTAATAATATGTTAACCTCTGTATGAATAATATGTTCTAATCTATTTGGTCAGATCTCACCTTATTTCCTTTCGTACGTACGCTTTTAAGGTAAAATGAGGGCTATGTAGCTTAAGAACTTGACGTGATAGAGAAAAACTGCGAATATTTTTTGAATTCAGAGATAAAAAATTAGTCAAAAACAAGTCACAGATCCAAGTCAACAAAATTGCTGTTCCCCAGTGTAATCAAATCCTTTTAAGAGGAGCTTTTAAAATATTTTTTTATTAATCAGAAAGCATAGAAACTCTAAAAATATTAATAAACCAATTTCGATGACAGATCCAGGGAAAAAAATGAGTAATAGTTTTGGTGACAAATGATACGACCTGTAAATAATTGGACAAGTTCCTAATTTTAATCACAACTCACGTGGGTTACAGAATTAAATGAAGGCTCTGTATAATGGAAAAGCGGTAGTCAATTAACCAAGAAATATTTTGCTGATAAACGTGATATTTGTTGACAAATTTTATATCACAAAAGCGGTGTAGGTGTGAATTATAATTGAATAAAAGCCCAGCTGCGTAATCCTATTTGCTATCATAAATTTGCCGATTAAGGATATCAATGACTATACACGTTCAGGCATACGTTAAACTGATGCGACTATAATATTTAATTTAACACATAAAAATGTATTTATCTCATCAATTCTCATATTGGAACCTTTAGTATGAAACACCAAACTCAAAGAGATTTACTACTAAATACCAGAAACATCAAATTTTGATTCGTGCCCACAACTCGAGCAGATGCCGCAACGGCATTGGCGGTTGATTCATAAGGGCATGTGGGCACCTAAAAAATAAAAAAATAAAATTAAAAATTTGATATCTGACAGATACACTCGTATTTCTTCACAGAAAAGTGTGTGTGTGATACTAAAAAATGTAAAATTTTTGGTTGCGACGCATTTCCCTATACCCATTGCAAAATTTGATTTTACGCCCCCCCCCCTGTTTTTTCCCCCTCGAACCGCCGCTACCGCAGCGGTACAACATTTGTGCTTTTTTGAGCAATTTTTTTGACAAATTGTGCAAATTTCACTCTCTGCTTTTGAGAACCACTCACCTTTCTGGGTTTCATAAGTTCAAATCTCAATATCATCAAGCGAAAAAGCGTACGAGCTAATTTTATTTTTAATTTTGTTCAAGAAGTGGTCCGGAAAAGCTGTTATATTTTTTAATGTTGACTTGCAGAGTTGTTTTAGGTCAATAAAATCATTATAGGTTAGCTAGTTAATACTATAAACATCAGAAATATTATTCTTTCTTCTCTTGCCCCCAGGCGACCTGGAAATCAGATTTTGGGCTTGAGGACCCCGGGGTTCCCCAGTCCAGCATTAAGCCAAGTTGTTATGCGTTCCGTGACGATGACTGAATGGCATCTGTGGCTTTCATGTGTCTTTAACGTCAAGCCCCCAAATAACATTCGATCGGTTTTTGTTATGTCGTCTAGGCAAAGAATCATCTTTCAAGTCTGTCTCTCTATTTGTACTTCATAAGCACCTGTCAAATGCAGTAGGTTCACTTAAATGAGTTAGAAAACTAAGCAATGGTTCCCTTCTAATCTCAACTGATTCAGAAAAAATATCCATCATATGCTCCTCACTAAATGTCTTAGGAGATTTTCAGGTTTCCACTACACCTCATATATCATTAAATCTCTTCAAGGGAGTGGTTTCCTCGAGAGAGCTTCTCCTTTGCAGCGGGAAAGAAATCCTTGAAAACCTTAAAGACCAAGGTGTCACTGAAGTTAAACGTATTCAACCTAGAAAAGACGACACATTATCTCCTTCCCCCTTGGGACCCTCTCCCCAAGTCATATCCTTTCTTTCAAATTGCACTCCCTTCCTGAATTTGTTAAAGCTGGTTTTCTCTCTCTGAGAGTACGACCATACATCCCCCAACCTCTAAGATGCTTCAATTGTCAACATTATGACCGTGTTTCTTCAAAGTACTCCTCCTCTGCGATTTGCCCTTCTTGTGGGAAATCCACCCATGGGAATCTTCCATGCAATCCTCCAGCTTTTTGCATACATTGTGAAACAGATCATTCACCACGATACAAGGGATGTCCGATATTCAAACACGAAATGAAAATCCAGCGAATTGGAAGTACGGAAAAACTATCTTACTTTGAAGCAAAATCTATCTCCCCTCGCTTATCTATCTCACATGCAGCAATGGCTTCTAAATCGAAACCTACAATTTCTTGCGGTACTCAATGTTACTTATTGCCTAAACCCAGCCCCTCGTTCACATCTAATAAAACCACATCCGTAAAATCCACAACTCGCGAAATTTCTCTCAGCTTCAGCAGCTTCTCAACTCCTTATCCCCCACTCTATCGAGTGAGGCCTCAATCTCTATTCCTCCTTCTCCCTCCCCATCCCTTTCCAAGTCCCTTAGCAATCTAGGGTCTTTTTTTTCCTCTCCTCAGCTAAGCTACTGTCTAAAGGTAGCTCTTCTCTCCTTCCTCAAACTAAATCCACCTCCTCCAAGGCCTCTCTTCCTCTTTCCTCTCATCCTTCTAAACATTCATCAAAATCCTCATCCTCCCAACCTCCTCCATCCAGAGAAAGGTCGACAAATCCCACCAATTTCAGGTACCAAATCAAAGGGCTCTCGAAGCAAGTCAAAATCATCCAACAGATCATTCTCCACTTATGACATGGATATAGACAACCTTCAACCAGGCTTCATCTTTTCTCCCCCGAGCGAATCCTTGTTCAACTCTTTACGAAGCCAGGATCATCTTTCATCCTTCTCATTATTCATATTCACCCCAATACCTAAATATCCTAACCTAACTATCTAAAAACCTAAAATCCTTATCTCCAACTACAGACCTTTATTCTTTGCAATCAAGAAACGAATTTAAATGCTAGCAAATCTTTTAATATATCAAAATACACCACTCACAGATCTGACAGACTAAATTCAGTTCGTGCCTCAGGAAGAGTAGCAATCCTAGCTCACAACTCTCTAGATTCTGTCAAACTCCAAATTACTACTTCCCTTGAGGCTGTTGCCATTAGATCCTACCTAGATTTTCCTATTACTATCTGCTCCATATATATCCCTCCTTCTTCTAAACATTCAGAATTTTAACCAAATCACATGCCAACTTCCTCCTCCTTTCCTAATATGCGAAGATTTCAATGCGCATCACCCTTCATGGGGTTCTGGCTACTATGACTCAAGAGGCTCCTGCCTATTCCAATATACTTTTCATTCTAACCTTTGTATCCTAAACTCCCTTTCCCCCACTTACATCTCCTTTCCTTCTAGACCAGATTCAAGCTTAGATCTTTCTATATGGTCTTCTTCTCTTCTCCCTCTTCTGCAATGGTCCGTTCTAGAATACACTTATGGGAGTGACAATTATCCTAACCTTATCCAATCTTCCTCTCATCCTATTCACCAGTCATCCCATCTCCAACCTATCCAAAGCAAATTGGACCCTCTCTAAGTTAAATTATACCCTCCCAGTTTTCTCTCCTCATGATCCTAATGGTAACATTCTCAGATTTTCAGACTCCATAAATATCGTTACTGAATCTGTAATCCCTTTCAGTCCAGTTCATCCTTTCCTTCTCCCTGTCCTTTGGTGGAATGAGGATTGAAAATTAGCTATCAAAGTTAGGAAAAGAGCTTTGAATAGATTTCGCTCCTTTCCCTCCATTGCAAGGAGAACCGTAAACTTCTCCAAACGCTCTACTTGGTCCTCATTTGTAAACTCCTTATATTATGGGACATCCTTTTCTAGACAATGGTTCCTGGCTTTCCTCCTCCGATGACATAAAATATCCTCGGCTCATACTTTTCCAGGATATCAGATAATTCAAACTACGACCCCGCTTCCCTTTCCCACATATCCCTTTCCAAACAAACTTTGAACTTTACCCTTACCCTTCGGATATAAACTTGCCTTTCTCTCTTAGAGAGCTGCACCTTGCATTGTACAAATCTCGATCATCTGCCCCAGGTCCGGATGGAATAAAAATCTCTCAAATTTTCAACTTGCGATCTCTGCGACTCTGCGATCCTTTTCCTTCTTCAAATATTCAACGATATCTGAACAAGCCATCTTTTTCCGTCCTCTTGGACTAAATCCATAGTAGTCCCTATTTGGAAAAATGGCAAGCCAAGATCACTCCCTTCCAGCTATCGCCCTGTTTCATTAACAAATCATCTGTGGAAATTAATCGAAAGGATGGTGTTAACTAGACTATCCTTGTTTCTTGAGTCCAAATCTTGTATCTCCAAGCACCAGAATTGATTTAGACCTGGAAAATCAACGTTGGATGCTCTAACTGACCTAGAAAACAACAACTGGACATCTTTCTCAAAAAAATCATCACACTATAGCAGCTTTCTTGGACGTAAAGCTTTTGATATGGTGTACAAAAACTCCATCACCTCAAGCCTTCATGACTGGGGTGTGAGAAGTAACATCCTCTATTTTCTTTCTAACTTTCTCTCTTCCAAATCTTTCAAACTAAAAGTAAATGGCCACTTATAGGGGATAAGGAGGGGTCTTATCCACTTCAACGTGACGTTCCTTAGGGAAAGATCACATTATCTCTCTTAAGTCCAAATCTATTCCCTCATATATTTTAAGAATTGATAGTTTGGGGTTAAGATATTTGCGCTTAGTCTGACGCCAGACTAACTGAGAGATAGAGACTGAGACAGGCTATATTACTGAAAATGACTCGATATGTATTTTTACTTCATTTAAAACGTGTGGTTTTGCCTTATTTGCTGGGGAATTTTCACCTATTCGATCCACCTTTATTTGTTAGTGCCGAGTCCACAGGCTCATGACTTATCGAAATGGTCTTTTAAGTAAATACTTATGGCAAATGGTATGTCTTCGAAACGGTTTTTGCAGATCTACTAGATTTTCTTACTCGCTTTCTTTGGCATGCAGATATTGTAATGGTACTAATTGAAAAATATTTTTGTCTATCGTATCATAACGTATTGAACTCTGTACAGAAAAATTGTCTATGACCTTGTCTATGAAATTCTTGTGTGTACCTATAACGGCAAGTATTGCAGTTTACATTGTTTTGGAGATTTGGCAGGCATTTGCTTACTTCTTGTGCTAATGTACGGTAAACAGGATTTTTTTAACTAACTTATTTTTATCTTGTTTTGTTCCTTGAGAATCTTTAGTACTCCATCTACGTTTTTGTTCAACCTGCCCATCATTTATTGTGGGGTTAATTTCTCTTTCACTCATAAGAGATATGTAATTGGAATCCGAATCTGTACCATCTGCGATGTACATAAGATCTTGAATAATTTCATGCATACTGTTGTAGTAATTATTTGAACTGCTCGCGATCATTTGAAAATTAAAATTTTGCCAATCTAGCCAACAAGGCAAAAAGACTAACTATAGTTCGGTCAAATTACACAGAAAAATAAGCAAGAAGGTACATAAATTCACATCAAACTGGAAGTGAGTAAAATTGTTCAAAAAATAATTCAAAATAACATTTAAAAATTCCCCATCGTTTCAGTACATGGAAGAAAATTAACTGGAGGTCAAATATCAAAAAAATGGGTTTTTTCGCGATTTGCATCAAAACGGTAAGTTTTATCGTAAAATTACCTTAGATAAAAAAGATGGCAATAGTTTTTTTCCTAAGAGCCACCGTTCCTGAGATATATCGATTTAAAAAGTTGTAAACGTCATAATATGCATAAGTACGTCACGTACATACATCTCTGTAGCTGTAATATAAATAAAAATATTTTTCTATCGGTGATTGTAACTTACATTTAAAATATAAAATATACACAAGTATAACTATGAGAATATCAAGTAAAATGAAACCCAGTCCCTTAATTTATACACCAGTGTAATCTTGAGACAACATCTGTCTCTCTGTTCAATCGTGTGCGTGGCTAGGGGCGTATACCTGCTTTATGTCAGAATATTACCATATATATCAGAATATTTCGGGTATATTACCAAGTTCGAGTGTGGCTTGGTTATCAGCTAGACCCAAAAGACGGGGGTTGGAATTTGGTCGACAACACATAAGAACCAATTCAGACTTTACTCCCACCTGCGCCGGAAAAACTGCTAAACACAATTTTTTGCAACTGTAAAAAGGGATGCAGTGCTAAATGTGGTTGCAAAAAAGTTGGACTGTTTTGTTCTCTGGCATGTACGAATTGTCAAGGCCAGTCGTGTTCTAATGTTGAATCACCAACAGTAGAGGATTTGTTTGCTACCAACGAAGAGACATGCGATACATCGCTACTGATGCAATTCACTTACACCCAGGATGAAGAAGAAGAAGAAGATCAAGAAAAAGAAAAGGAAGAAGAAGACTGAGAAGAAGACGACGAAGAAGAAGAAGAAGGAGGAGGAGGAGAAGAAGAAGAAGAGGAAGAATAATTTTTTCTACTGTTTTTTAGTTTCCATCGCTTTTATCAATTCCAACCCTTGCTAATATCTGTTATTATGCAATAGTTTCCAATTAAACAGAATCACAACAGACCTGTGGAATAGGCCTACTGGGGAAACCACGTTTAAAAAAACGCGCTAAGTACACTACCTCAGAGGTGGCGTGTGCATATTATGAGGCTTATTTTTTTAGAACTTTAAAGATATAACTTTTTGAATCGTTATATCTCTGGAACAGCGACTCTTAGGAAAAAAATTATCGATACCTTTTTTATAGATAATTTTATAATCTACAATTTTTTAGAAGTTTTTGTTAGAATTAATTTTACGATAAAACTTACCGTTTTCATGAAAATCGCAAAAACACCATTTTTTGACCTTTGACCTCGAGTCAATTTTTTTCCACGTACTAGAACGATAAGGAATTTTGAAATGTTATTTTAAATTATGTTTTGAACAATTTTACTCACTTCCAGCTTGATGTGAATTTATGTACCTTGGAATGTCTAGATTGACCACACAAGATTGACATCTAGATTGACAAACACACTCAACGGAATAATAATGTTTACAATTTAAACGTCGAATTGAAACTGTTGACGTTAGAACAAGGCCGACCCTTATTTCCAGCGCTATTTCTAAAAAAAATAAGAATTATTAACCGCCATACTTGGTAAACTAGACTAACTGAAAAGTTTGCGGATCGACACCTATAGAGCAGTAAAAGAACTATATAATCTACTACATTTTGAATTGTTATCCTTCATATAAACATATGTGAAATTTCAAGTCGATCTATCATTTTATTTGTACAAAAACAGCAGCTTAAAAAATGGAAAATATTAAAAATCGTGTAGTGATTAAATTCTTTGTAAAAAAATGTTTAAAAGCAATGGAATTTCATAGTGAAATGGTAAATGTATTAGGGAAGTCTGTCCTTCAAAAACAATAGTTTATAAGATGCTGAGTGAGTTTCAACGTGATCGTACGACCCTGAATGATCCTCATTCTGCACGTCGATTAAGTGCAACTATTGAACTAATAATTAATTCTATACATGATATGGTAATGGATGACAGTCAATTAGCTTTGAGTGAAATTGATAAGGCCATGAATATCTCAACTGAATGGAAACGTTTCATATTTTGAAAAATGAATTGGGCTTGAGAAAGCTACGTGCAAAATGGGTGCCGTATTTAAATTCTGATCAAAAACGACTTCGAGTAAAACTTTCAATTATTAAACAATCAATTTTTTGGGATACAAAAGGCTTTTGAAGGTAATTGATTAGCTTCAAACCGCTAAAAGAATAACAGGGCAGTATTACCAAACCTTTTGGCTCAATTGGATGCAAAAATTCGTAAGAAAAGACCTAGTTTAGCGAAGAAAAAATCATTTTTCATCAAGATAATGCATCGGCTCACAGAGGTGTTCTTGCAATGGCCAAATTAAAGGAGTTACACTACGAATTGATGGAGCATCCTCCATATTCACCAGATCTGGCCCCCTCTGACTTTCATCTATTCCCAAACCTCAAAAAAATTCCTACATGGCGAGTATTTTGAAAGATAATCACTTTTAACTAGAAAAAATGTATTCAGCTTAAGAGAGAATATCAGAAGAATAAAGTCATTTTTTCTATTATAAATTTGTTTTATAATTTCCGCTCCGCGAATTTTTCAATTAACCTGATAAAAACAAAGTAAGAAACATTCAATAATTTCATGGTATTTTTTGAGTTTTGTAACAATTATTTATTTCCACAGTAAACAAAGTTTTTTCAAGTGTGTAGTCAAGAAGCATTAATTTGTTTTCAATGACCGAAATTAATTTTTATCTCAATTATCGTCACCATATTACAAGTGCCATTTCCTTTGTAGAAATTTAAGAAATCAATTATCGACAGATTAAAACCTACTTATCTGTGTTAATCACTTGCGTACTCACTATTACTTTTAAATTCGCCTTAATTCAGCCATCATCTCAGTATTATCTCAGTCAGATATGATGGCTGCTTTTGTCAAAACCGATACAATCTCACGATTTGTATATCATAACGTATGTTCGAAAAATAACCAAACTTTTTAATTAAAAAAAAAGGTAGGCAGCCATGGGGACTTGACAGAAGTGAAAATTTGAAACTTTGAAATAACTGTGTTTTTTTAAAATTTTTAAATTAATTATTTTTTGAATGAATAATTTTAAAATGTATAATTTTTTTTCACATAGGATCGAGGATTTAAACAAATATAGAAAATGGACATATAGAAAAACTAATTATATTACAATATTTTTTGAAAAGTTTTAATGGTGAAATTGAATGATATAAGTTTATAAATAATCATTTTGCAAAAATAACAAAAAAAAGTATTTTATTTCCAACAATTTAAACTAATAAACAATTATTTTGAGAAATTAAATTTATTATAAAATTTTATAGAATTTTTAATTTTAAAATCTGCGACAAAAATACTATCGAACAACTAGAAATCTTAATTATTGTTTAAATGTATAATTTTTTTTCACATAGGATCGAGGATTTAAACAAATATAGAAAATGGACATATAGAAAAACTAATTATATTACAATACTTTTTTGAAAAGTTTTAATGGTGAAATTGAATGATATAAGTTTATAATAATCATTTTGCAAAAAATAACAAAAAAATCTCGATGAGTTGGTGGAAAAAGTGCATAAAATGATCGTGAATATTATATGGGTGTTATGGAGCGTTTATGGAAGAGAATCGTTCGAGTGAGAACTGAATATAGAGCGCTGGAAGTTGGTTTTTACTGCACCATTTCACTGAACCGTCGCTGTTCGGGAATTTTTGTCGAAAAAATGAGTCTGTGTGCTTGAACAAACTCCATATTCGCCTGATAATTTTAGTAAAACAACTAATTGTTGAAATGAAAACTTCTTTAACTGCGTTGAGCGATTTTCGCTCCGGGCGTCACCGACATGCTAGTGACATGTTGCGCCAGACTGGCGACGTCAATTGTTTTAAATGTGTTTTAAATTAAATTGTATTTTAGATAATCATTATAGTAATTGTTTTGAATATTTCCAATATTGTATCAATATTTGCGTTGATATTATTTATTTTTCTAATATTTAACCTCTGCAATACATCGGGCAATGAATCTCTCATGGTGGCTTAGGAGTTATCCTACTAGCGTGGTAAAACAGATTTCTAGTTGTTCGATAGTATTTTTGTCGCAGATTTTAAAATTAGAAATTCTATAAAATTTTATAATAAATTTAATTTCCCAAAATAATTGTTTATTGTGGTGAGGTTTACCGTGTGATTGTGATTGTTAATTGAAATTCTTAAATGTTTTTAATTGTATTCTTTAGAATCGGGGACTATATTGAATTTAAATTTACCCAATTTAAATCTACCGTGAGGTTTATACGGTAAACCTCACCTATATATATTTTTTTGGTAGTATGTCGCTGTCATTATAACTAATTGTCAATGTAAGTATCATTGACATAGACAAAAAATATATTTACTTCCTATCTTTTCATAATTTATAGAAATTAATATAATTTATTTTTAGATTCATTTTGAAAACGGGAGGAAAATACTTCCCGAAACGTTAACGTTAAAAGTTTATATATATTTAGAACATTTTTATATTTTTAAAATTTTGTTTGTTAAGCAAATTTATTACAAAAAAAGGATCACTGAGAAATTTGTCTCCGTTTGGTTTTTTGTTTTTACCCAGTGATTCTTTATTTATATTAGAACAGATATTTTTTGAGTTTTAGATCGTGGCGAAAACCCCAAATAAAGAAAAAAAAATATATGAACACGCCACAATCATTGAGACGTTAATTAGGGGAATTTCACGTGAAGCGGACAACGAAAAAAAGTGAGGTACTAAAATTTGTTCATATTGGGCATATTTGTACTTCTAGGAATATGAACGTCTACACATAATATTTTTTATTTGAGATTTAGTTAAGATATGGGATTCTATAGAATTCATCTGATTGACGGAAAGGTTTCTTAGGAATTTTATTTTCATATTAAAGTAAATTATAATAAAAATAATAAATGTAGTGTTTAGTATAGAAAATTTACTGTTCTTTTTGATTTTCAAATCAGATTCCAAATTTCATTTTTTTTCTGGAAATAGTGACTGGAAGAATATTTCTGTCTTGAAATAGTGGCTGGAAGAGGGCAATTTAGATGATGAGCCTCTCGATGGCGATAGTGACCTCAGTGACTGTGACTACAATTAGTTATTGTGACTACAATAACTATAATTCAGAAACAGAACAAAAATCAAATGATAATGAAGAGTATGGCCAGGCCACTGATTCAGATGTATTTGTAGGAAGTGCCAGAACATCTAAGTGGAGTAAAAAACCACCCCGGAAAAATGTAAAAGTTCGTTTACATAGTATAACAGAGGCCTAAAGATAGAGCTGTAGAGACTAAAACTTACAACTTTTTGTTGATGATGACATAGTCAAAATTATCACGATTAGTACAAACCTGTATATTCGCAAAATAAAGGAGAATTTCTCTAGGGACAGAGATGCTCGTCCAATAGACGAAACTGAGATTAGAGCCCTCTTAAGAATAATGTTTCTTATCAGTTCGCGCGCCATTGTAGCTGAACCAGTACATCAAAAATGTGGAAGAATTCCAAAGGATTGATACAGGATAGAGGCCTGTTACCTTGGCATAAGTGAACCACAGATTTCGTTTTCTGATGCGATATCTCCGTTTTGACGGCAACCGTACGAGAGAAATAAGGAGAAAATCAGACAAGCTGGCTCCTATTGGGGAAATTTTTAATGAATTTATCAAGAAGTTTCAATGCAATTTTATACCAGGGAAATACCTCACGATAGATGAACAATTGTTTCCTTTTAGAGGGAACTGTTCATTTCGCTAGTTTATCCCAAGCAAACCTGCCAAATATGGGATAAAGGTATTTGGATTAGTGGATTTCAGGATGATATACACAATAAATTTAGAAGTTTACTGTTGAAAATAGGAACCAGGACCATGTTTAGTCAGAAACGCATCAAAAGATGTCTCGGTCTAGTCAAACCAATTTATGGATCTAACAGAAATCTAACAGGGAACAATTAGTTTTCCAACATTCTTCTGATGGCAGCATTGTTTGAAAAAAATCACTTATGTGGGAACCCTAACGAAAAAGAAAAGGGAATTGTCGAAATAGTTCCTCCCAAGTAAAAACGAACAACTAAATACCTCACTTTTCGGTTTAAAAAAAATAAGATCTCCTATCACACACTCAAAGAAAAAATAAAGCAATTTTGCTACCTTCTGTGCATGAGAATGATTCTATAGACATACCTACTGGCGAAAAAAAAAAGAAAACCTCACGGTATAATAAATACTAAGGTAAGATATTGCGCATGGTGGGCGGAGCTTTGTTGGCGGGAATACGTCATCCATTGAGTAACTGAAGTATTCAACCCTTGTAACATTGAATAACTGAGTATATGAATAACATTGAATAACTAAGTATATAATGTTAATCCAGTTGAATGACTGGAAGTAACATTGAATAACTGAGTAATTGAACCCTTGTGATGTGAAGTTTTTTCATTTTCCCAAGAATGTAGTTGCTTGTAAGAAGTGGATCCATGCCACAAAAAGACAGGATAAATTTAACCTAAAAAGGGCATGTATTTGTTCGAAACACTTTTTAAATAGCGATTTCAAAGGAAATCTTTAACGTAAATTGTTAAATTATACACCAAAAGGTTACCGAGGATTGAAGGATGATGCTGTACCGACTCAAAATCTGGCAATTAATTCTAAAAAACCAGTATTGGATGAACGATCTGCAAGAATTAAAAAAAGAGAGAGAAAACAAGTCGTCACCGAGTTGTTGACCTGGTAATTATCACAAGAGAAAAATAATTGAAATAGAGATTAAACCCAAAAACATTGAATCATGTTTATAAATTTGTTGCTTTAAAAAGTATGGTATTTTATTTATTTATGCTTGATTAGATGTTGGGATGGCGGTAGAAATAGTAATGATGGTGATGGTAGTAATATTTCTAATTTTCCATGTTTATACCCCAGATTTGCCAATAAGTGGTTCAATGATCAAGCAATTCGACTCCACAAATGATCCACTTATGTTGAACAGTGCTTATGAAGGAGATATTGATGAGGATCTTCATAAACTTGAATATGATAGGCTCGAACAATTAGCTGGATATGTATTAATGTTTTCAAGTTAAACGATTCCAGTTTAGAAAGACCCAGCACGTCCAAATATACCTGACCTGATCATTTAAGTGAAAGAGGTTTATACAAACCTTCTGAACATTTTCTTTCACAAATGAAACAGCTTGAACAAAATTTTAAGTCTGTTAATAGAGAATCCTTGACTAAAAATTATTTGAATAATCTGATGCTTAGAAGTAGCAACAATGAATGCCCAGAAAAAGCAAAATAACTTTTTTTTCGATTGCGAATATAAGTGTAAAATTAGGTAAAAGAAAGATGATTAAAACTATTACATAATTACACTTATAGCTAATTCACAATGGACATAAGCTTAAGAAATGTGGACAATTTTAAACTTAGGAAACAAAATGTTGTCATTTTGAATACCAATATAAAATATGGCTAGATGTGTGTTGAATAATTAATATTTTATTTGTGATAAAAAATATCGTATTTAGCTGGATATTAGATTTAAAAAACAATATTTACAAAATTTTCAATTTGCATATAGCAATTTTATATAACCAATGTATATTATTTTTTACAGACATTTTTAAACTAAGATACAAAATGATTTTTTTATATACATTTCAAATATTCGTAATAAATAATATCAATCTATAAAACGAAATATTTTTGTTCTGTAAATAGTGTCTTAAATTCAAATAAAATTGTGTACGTGTCTGTTACATACAATTTTTTAGTCTATTCCCCACTCTGATAAAGTATTTGTCCTCAATATAAAGCCTTAATCCTAATTTCAATGCATTTAAATTGTATTTCAAAGTCTAGTAACGAAGATATTTGAATTTTACTCAACGAGTGACGCCATACGCAATCCGGACGCGTTTTGGTATATGGGAATATCAGGCCCTAAGAAAACCTGATATAGACACTTTTTATAATCATTGAAAAATTGGTGTAGTTGACCAACTTTGTGCTAGTTATTTCGTTGCCAGGAATACACGAAGATGGCCTGCTGTTGTATTCTTTGACCTTTTAAATTTGCCAGGAATAAACGCGATGTTCTCAGCGAATAATGATTACAAAAAAATTAAAGGAGACGAATATATCGATTTTTTTTCTTGGGACCTGATTAGATCTTAAATACTAATGCAAATTCCTCAAGTGTCAGTTGAAATCAGGAGAAAAGGTGCACTACTACTCAAGGTAGATATACCAAAATGTAATCAATAAGAAAACAGACCATGGGGTTCAAGGCGAAAGTGCCAGATCTGCGGCCGTTCTAAAAATAAAACGACAAGAAGATCCTGCTCTAAGTACCAGAATTGGGTATGCCCTGATCACTGTGCTGATATTTGTAACGTAAGTATTTAGTAGCCTAGTTTCATTTATTACGTTTTATTAATCTTGATTTAGCCTGAAAGCATTCGCACTCCCTCTAAGGGGAACATTAACTTATCCCAGATATTTAAAAAGGAATAAAACAATTTTGCACTTTGTTACCTATCTTTCTATAGTAAATCTTTGCTATCTATCTATAGTAAAACGTTTTACGAAACTATAGAAAAAATTGTTTTATTCCTTTTTAAAAAATGAACTATCACAAAGTAAGGGACAAATCAATGAATAATATCCCAGATATCTTAGATATTAAAAAGATTAAGCTCTGTTGATCGTTGATGCCTAAAGTTTTAATATTATTTATCAGGCTCTTTGGAATGTATTGTTTCTATTCACACGCTACAATATCGGGTCTGTTGATAATTAATTCTGCTCGGTAAACACTGTTCGGTCCCAATACATTCTGTAACTATTCTTCTCCAGAGCTGGTTGAGGATTGTAATTATAGTATGAGATTTTCTCTGATTCCTTTAGCTGCAGTTTTATACCCAATTATTGATCAAGGATCTTCGCCACTGCGTCATGCCTTTCTTTATATTCTATTGCTCCAAATGCTTGGCAGTCCTCTGTTATATGTTGGATTGTATCGGCGACCTGGCACCCATATCTACATCGATCATCCGCCGCACTGCCGTCTCTAACTTTATAATTGAAGTAATTTCTGGCAAGTATAACTTGGTCTTTTATTGCCAGTAGGAAAGCCTCTGTCTCCGGAAACATCTGTCCAGCAGTCAGCCAGTACTTCGACATTAATATATCGACTTGTCCCTGAGTGACCTCATTCCAATGTCTCCCATGCAGAGGCTTTTCTCTCCAAGATAGTAATTTCTCAAGATCGGTTTTTGCGCAGACTTGAACTTGATCATCGTTTAACCATACCGTCTTATTGTCGCGGCAATGTCGTGCGCTCCACTGTAATTCTAGGGTGGTGTTTCTGCGATTTTGTAAACAGTGTCCTGATCTTATGTTGCAAATTTTGTACGTCGGTCCCGCTCCAGTTAATTATCCCGAACAAATAGTTAAACACCAAATATGTTTCTGCTATTTAAGTCTATTCTCAAAGTTTGCCTCACTCTTTTGATAAATTGATAGGTAAGCTCTTCTTTCATTAAGCCATGATCAATTCGGCGTGCTTGCTTCATACCCAGAGACTTGTATGTATCTACAGCACTCCTGTCTCGATCTGTTCTCCGTTCTGTGTATCAAAAGCATTGTTCAGCAGTTTTCCTCTGTTGATGTTTACTATGCGGCACTTCTCCAGGCCAAATTGTTTTAGTATATCATTGGATATTCCACTATTTGTAACATTTGTTGCAAGTGACTATTCGATGAAGCAAATAATTTCGGATCGTCCATGTAGAGCAAATGCCTTAGCCCCATAAGTTCACCATTGTTTTTCAAAACAAAACCATGTTTGGTGATGTTCAGTCGGTTTGAGAGTGGGTTCATAGCGATACAGAACCAAAAAGAACCGAGCGAACTGCAGAACTGAATTTCTGCAGTTGTTATATTATGGACACACTCCCTAAGTTGGATTTTGATTCCACACACTCACATGAAGCTCTTTAAGATATTTATTATTGGCTGATTTATTTCATAGATATTTAAGATTTCTATAAGCCGCAATTTGTGTGGTATAGAATCGTAAGCCTTCCTATGATGGATATATGCCATATTAATATTTCGTTTCTTCGCATACGCCTAATTGCAAATGACTGAATCAATAACCAATTATTCCTTGCTTCCCATTGCTCCTTTAGTACAACCTTTCTGCTGCCCAGCGATGATATTATTGCGTTCGCAATTTACATATTTTCGATCAATAATGCAAACTGTTATGACTTTATATATCGTGGGGAGACAAGTTATGGGGTGATATTTTGTAAGATATTGAGTGTTTTGCTGGTCCTTTGGTATAAAGTATGTTGTTCCTTGAATCAGAAATAATGGTGGATTTTGTGACTCGACTAATATTTCGTTAATAATGTTAGTTAGATGTGTGCACCATAATTTCTTCAGCCAATAATCTTGCAGTCCATCAGGTACAGGTGCTTTCTAGTTATGAAGTTGTATAATTACATCGGAAACCTCATCGATTGTAAATGGTTCATCTTTCATTTATTCGCAGTTTTTATAGGCTTAACGTTCTTCCCTTATCCAGCAAGCGTTGTTGTTGTGTGAAATATTTATACTTAGATGGTTACCCCAGCATTGCCCTATCTGTTCTTTAGTCGAGAAGTCCTTAATCGGGTTACTAGCTACTGAATTGAGATTCCTGTAAAAAGTTGATGAAAATCTGATTTCTGGAATAATTTTGTATCCATTTTTCTCTTATTGCTTTTCTTGGATTTCTTCATCCTTGTCACATATATTGAAAGTTTCTGTTTTAAGATGTCAAGGCACTGTCATATTCATTGCGTCCGTCGCAAAGTGTATTTAATTTTGCCCAATAATTATTTCGATTGTTCTTTTTAATTTTCTAGTTCTGCTTGCACTCACCCATTCAGATATTGGACGACTCAATATCTGTCCTAAGTGTTTGAATGTTTTCTTCAATTTTCTTTACGAGCCTTTTCTCCCAGTGTGGTGTCTGAGGCTGTGCATTTGAAGATGCTATTGCCGGTCTGATCTTAATTCCAATGACTTTAAATCCTGAGATCAACATATAGCAGATCAACAAATGTGGTTCCTCTGAGATCTTAGTTTTTAAAACGAATGGAGGCAAAATATTCTGGTTCAGTTCATCTATTGCTATTGCAAACTTTTTAGAAGCATTTACATTGGGAAGCAGTGGTCTGCTAAGCGGATGTGCTGTCGTACTCCGAAATTGAATTCCCAAATTCAAGCAAACGACATTGATTAACCTGATTATGGTTTTCTGGCCGTTATTCACCAACTATCTCTAGGTGTGTAGCTTAAGTTGTTTGTTCGGATGTTATATTTTCTGGATCGTTATTGTTTCCTTAAATATCCTATCCTATCACAGTCTGGCTCTGGTCAATTTCTTATTGAATCTCTTGTTTGATCGTGTTTAATTTGATTTCTGGAATTATACATTTCGTGAAAATTATCATTGACTTTCTGTTCTGTAACTTGTATGTCGGGATATGTTTTAGAAAACTCGACGTGAAGTTGTTGTCTGTAGCCGATTATTTCCCGTTTAAGTTGTGTAAATGCGCATGATTGTTTCAATCATCGACGATGTCCATTTCATGCGTCTTCTAGGTTGTGCATCTTGAGTGAGCTTCGGTTTTAATACAGATGCAGCAGCTCCAGCGGGTAAAGTCTCCGGTAATATTAGACTACGATCTAGTGCCTTTTTCGTAACCCTTCTTGTGATGCCATAGAGTTGGGAACTGCCACTTGCTCCAGTCACACCGGACAAATCCTACCGACGGTTCCAAAGGGTTCTTACCCGCAAAATCCTACCGCCTTGTATAATCCTTTTATTTATCTGCTCCATAAATATTAGTTTTAAGTTCAAGGGAAAAGACGATCATCCAAGGCAGAGCCCCGAAGGTTTACTCGTCCCAGCTCGGGAAGGTGGTAGCGCCACTTACCAAGCGGACTCTCCGCCCCCCGTCCTTATTATTCTTATCATTTAGCCTTTATTATTATTTTTCGCTCTATATTTTTTTTCTCAGCTAAGCTGGATTTTAAATAAAGTGCGAGCCGTAGCCAAAACAACTTCAATCCGCCAAAAATGTTCGGGCGATGCGAGTGGTATTAAGAATTACCGCCCTCTGCATTATTCTAAACAGATTTTCTTCTAGTTCCAGAAATTTGATGTTATTTTTAAGGTTCCTTTGTATAATGCCAGTTGTTGAAATTATCAATGGCACAACATGGACTTAGTTGAACTTCCATATCCGCTTTATTTCTAACTTGAGGTCTGTATAATTTTGTCGTTTTTTGAATGTTGGGTGTGTTTGGAATGCCGATGTCGATTAGGAATGCTGTTCTCTTCTTTTTGTCCAGCAATATCTGGCCTATTACAGTGCACGGATTTGTCGGTTATTATTGTTCAGTCGTAATATAATCCTTCAATTCTTGGTAATATAAGTCGTTTTTTACTACTGTGCAGGTGGTGTTTCCTATATTTTGTTAGTGTGGTTCCAATTATTCGTAATAGCAAAAGTGTTTATAGCTTTTACTATATTTCTAGTGTCTATGTCAGATCTGCATATACCTTCAAGGCTGGACGTGAATTCTTTAGTTAGTGTTTCCTTAATGCTCAACTCTATTGGACTGTTGTATTCCAAGATATTTATATACTTCGCCTCCTGCATTGGCTCTATGCTCCTCTCTTTATGTTAATAGTGCTGCATTTATCTAATCCAAAGTGCATGTTAATATCAGTTGTAAATTTATCTACACCTGAATGAGTTGTTGCAATTTCGGTAGCGATGATGTATACAATTTTAAATGATCTATATACAGCAGGTTCGATACATTTTGATTTTGGAGTTTGTGTCCGATTTGCGTCCTTTTAATCATATTAGAGAGTGGATTGAGTGCCAGGCAAAACCACAGAGGGTTAGCGAGTCCCCTGAAATAGGCCGCTTGTCACTCCGATTTCCTCATTTCCTCGCATTTTGCGATAAATGAATAGTGCTGCGTCACTCTTTTATCAGTTCTTGAAGTGTGTTTATTAAAGCTGGATGCACTTTATATAGTGTTAGTATCTTAAATAGCCAAGAGTATGGAATCGAGTCAAAGGCTTCTGAGCGTGTTTCAATATAACTGCATTTCCTTTCGACAACCGTTTTGCTATTCATTTAGTATATCATGCTTGTCTATATATCCTGTTAGTAGTACTGTGAAATATGATGTTATATATATTTGAGTTTATATATCTTTGAGTTTATATACCTTTGAAGGCATGTAATTGGCCGGTATTTCGTTGGGTTATTAGAGGCGGTTCCTTTGGGAAGTAAATATGTTTTACCTTGAGTAAGAAATCAAAGAATGTCTTTTAGTTTTCTTATAAACTCATTAACATACCTTACTATAAAAGGGTGAAGATATGTGAGCTTTTTATATCAGTAATTATGAATGTTATCAGTTCCAGCGCCCTTCTAATTTGCAGGTTCTTTGTTATATTCTGTAGTACAGTTGTAGTAATTTCAGGATAAGGTATTTGTTCAGTTGTGTACGTATTTGCTTCTTCCTCGCACAGCCAACTGGTCTGATTGTTATATTGGCCGTTATTTGACCAATTCGAGGACCAAAATGTTTGTATATCTTGGCTGGATGTTGTACTAGAACTCCCCACAAGATTTTTGTTATTACCTCATCTATTAGGTTTCTATACAATTTTCGCTCGTCTTTTCTAAAAAGACAATTTTGCTGCTTCCGCTTTAGGCCTTTTTTATATCGATCTAGACAGGAACTATATAGTTTCAGTTTTTGTTTTAAGGTATCGATAACCTCTTTGACATGCTGATTCGTTTAATTATATTTAGCATGAATTCTAAATATTTCTATTATTCTAGTTGCTTTTATCGTCGTTTAGTTTTTCCTGGGATTGTCTCGACTGAATTCGAGAAGTCTGCCTATATCTGCTCGTATACTTTCAATCTTGCACTCTAATCTTTTTTACCATCCTTGTTTAGAGTTCTGCTGTGATGGCACTTTGTCATAAAGTTGCTTGATTATTTTAGATCCATTTACAACCGCTGCAGTTTGATCCGCGCAACAGGTAACTGTGTGCAGGTATTCGAATGAGTTAACCATGTTGCCCTTTTCTGGAAGAATCTATTCATTTAGTAGTCTTTGCCAGTCTAATGGTGGAACTTTGTTTTGGTATATAAGGCCTTGTTGTTGGGTCAGTTCCTAGGTATTCCATTAATATTGTAGTGAACGTTTCACGGATCAAGCGAACTAGTTTTCTATCGGATTGGGCATCATTTGAAATATGTGTTTGTTCTGATGTAATATTATTGATTATATTCTGTGAAGCGTCGGTGGAAGTGCTTGCTCTAGTATTCTGAATATCTTCATTAATATGAGAATGAGCTGTAACTGGGATATCAGGATACTACAAGGTAAATAACCTGTGAAGTTCATTTCGGTATGTGGTCTGATCTGTTTCTAATTTTGTGATTTTGTAGAACGTACGCATGATGTGTTTACATCAAGTGTTCATTTCATGCGTGTTCGTTTCCTTTGAGGCTGGGTGACCGCAGATAGTAAAGGATTACCAACTGGCAAAACAATTTCAGCGGATGCTGTTGGTTGGGATGTTGCCATTTTCGTCGCCATTCTTGTGGTGCCATAGAGTGAGGAGCCGCCACTCGCTCCAACCGCACCAACCCCGGAAAAATCGTCCCGATCGTTCCGAAGGGTTCTTGTCCACAAAACCCTACCGCATTGGATAATACTTTTATCTGTTTCTTTCTCCATAAACATTAGGTTTAGGTTCAAGGGGAAAAAACACCCAAGGCAGAGCCCCGTATTGCCATGGGAAAGCTATTTACTACCGGAGGTCGCTAAGTATCCAAAGACATCGTTAGAGACACTTCAACCCTGTTTCATTCAGCTCCTCGGCACGATGGATTTCCACTTTGAGCTTGGGGGATTTTTTTTACTCCAGAGGTTTGTTCATCTCAGCTCAGGAAGGTGGTAGTGCCACTCACCAAGTGGATTATCCGCCCCCTGCGAAGTATCTGCCGTCTACCTGTATTATTCTTATATATTAATATTATTATTTATCTATTTATATTATTTTTCTGTCAAACATTCTTTACAAAAAAACATTGTAAATACAGTCTAATTCTTTATATATTTTCATCAATATTTAGTAATATTAAAAACACTATTAATGTATAATTATTTTTTTAACCTATATTATGTTAATAATACAAATGACACTTATAGAAACAAAAAAAGGGTTTAAAATTAGAATACGTAGAGGATGACTATTGTCTTGCACGCTACCTCTCATGTAACTTATTTACACGCAACCACTGAAGGGTTAAGCGCTATAACTAAACAAACGTTTGATCGATTCTAATGATGATGATATCATTTTATAAAGGAGATAACAGCTTTAAGATTATATAGTGTTTCAGTAGATGGCGCTAGTTGTTTTCTTTGAATTAAAAAAATTCCGTTATTTTTCCCACATTCTGTGTATTAGGGTGTCTCTTATTATCGAAAACGCAATTATCGAAACATATACCCTCTATTTCTTTTTAATATACTAAGCTATACTTAAATACAAAATTACTTAAACTGCTGCTTTAGAACACTTATTTATGTATAGGTAGGTCATCGCAAGTATGCATATCTTAGGTAACTATTAATGAAAAGACAATTTTAAGTAATGGCTTTAATCACATTGACAAACAAAATAACACAACTATTCAGGATACTTCCTTTTAAAGGTCTCTTTTTTGCAATCTGGATATATCTTTCTATGTTCTTGTATACAGCGTACTACGAACTGTACTACGAACCCTCCTAGGAACTGTATTTGTTCTTATTCTGTAGTAATCAAACCGTGGAAGTCTTGCATTAACTTAACAGCTGTTTCAGCTGTATCATTTATTGGTTTTAAGCTAGAAACCTTCTTTTTAGCTTCCACATAGGCTGAATTTTATGTTATACGAAGATATGTTTTCTTGTAGGAAACTGCCGTAAATTTTTAATCGCGAAAACAAATTTTTGCTCTTGATAGAGACAAAATCGCTCAGAGATTGCCCTAAAACAATAGTAATTAAAAATTAGTATCACAATTAAATTTTAAATTACAATATCAACTTTAGTTTGTTCAGCAACTTCATTATCAGAGTGATAATACGATTATTTCCTCTGATAAATAACACAAATGTTGACTGAACTTGCTCAGAGCCACTTTAGAAATCGATTTGTTAATTGTTTCATATTCTTTCAACACCTTTAAAAAACGCAAATCTTGATTCGGCGCCTTCACTGCCAAACTACATCCAAGCCAAAGCTTTGCATAAACTGCCACAATGAATAAACAAACATCTTGCAGAGCCTGTTTGTCTTTTACGCTCATTTTAAACAGCAAACATATTTTCAAAGAGTAAATAGCTTTTGCTGCCATCGTGCTTGATACATTGCGCCGGGAGGTCTGATTTCAATTTTTCTTTCATTATATCCTCCCAAAAAAATAATAAATAATTCACCAATTCGTTAAGTTTCGTATCACAAAGATGTTGTTTGACAATATCAATGCTTGTTTAGATTTTGCCTTAGGATTAATGTTTTTCTAGTGCTCTCTAAACTTATTATATGGTGGAATATCGAGACGGCTAGTGACTTGATGGATTTTTGATTCAAACAAACTTTTTAATACCAACTCATAAACGTGATGGCAACAAGCAAAAAGTAACAATTCTCGTTTCAGTTTTTGTTGTAAAATTACGCAAGCTCAATTCAAGCGCCCTGTATTAGATGCTGTCGTATCACAGCACATTATTTGTACCTTATCACTTATGTTCCAGTCATACAGTGCGTTTGAAACTGCTTTGGCTTGATCTTTGTCAGAAGAACTCTACAGTTCAGGTACTACAAGAAGTTGCTACTTCTCTTCAAATAAAATAAGGCTCGGCAGACTTTCTTCTTTAGAACTTCTCACATCCAGGCTAGGTAATAATTTCCCATCTCAATGAACGGTACCTAATTCGGGTGCCTTATTCTTAAAATCAGTATTTATTGATTCCGCTCAATGTTTTCTCATTTGTGTTCGAACGCGTTGAATAGAAGCTTTGTTGATTGGGTAGTCATCGCAACTAAGACCTAGTGCTTCTACTGCAGCTGACTTCTACTGTAGCTAAATATTTAACTAACTTTACAGTGATCAAATATTTCCTTGCTCTTTTCGCAGTAGAAACAGAACTTACAATTCGTGATGTTGAAGATAAAGGTTTCTCAGGACTTTCAGAGCTGGTAGATTCATCTTGAGACGGTATATAGTCATATAAAGTAAAAGGTTACAATAAGCTCTCTGAAGACATTTGCGTGCCTCCCTTTTTTTCTTCGTCTGGTTTTTTCTGCCTCGCTCTTTCTTCTTTCTCAGCTAACTTTTTGTCTACGTCCGCCAAGCAACCTGAACGCTCCTGTCTCTCTTTGTTTTTGTAAGAAAATTTTATTTTCATCTATATTCATTCTATCAAGAACATCAGCGTATGCGATGTGAAATAAATTATCCAAACCCTTTTGCAAATCTTCATCGCGGCGTCGATAAATATCCTGTATTTTTGCAACTCTCACCAGAACTGATAAAGATCCACAAGATTTTCACGCAGTTAGGTGCAGATTTGGTAGATATTCAAGTCTTATCCTAGAATATAATACTCTCCCGAATGACAGGATTTGCCCTTTTACTTACACTCAATTGAACTTCACGAATGTTAAAAAATAAAACCACGAGAACTTGACGATTAGAAGGTAATTTTGCACCCTTAATTTAGCAATTTACGTCACCAACCAAGAAAATACTTTTGTGGCGGCTTAGCGACTACAATAACTGACGTTAGCTACTACACCAAGGCACATAGTAGACACCAAGCCAAGCAAAGACAGACATATATTTTAAGCGGCAATTCTCGGCAGTGGGAAGATGAAGACATGGGTCTCGACATGTCAGCAGAGGTGTTAAACTAATCCATTGTAAAATTACATCTTAGTTGTAAATAAAGATGAGTATCGAGTTCTTCAGTGTTTCCTTTGGACAATAGTGTAGTTATAAGGTGGGACACCAGCACAACACCGACAAACTCAGCCAAACGAAGCTACCACGCCCAACTCATAACCTATACTTTTTTAGTGCTTCTTAGTTCCACTGACATTTTCAAAACATAAAACAATGCGCGTTAACTACCCGACAAGCAGAGAGTAAATGGTTAGCGCGCGCAATTCCTGCTGCGCAGCTCAAATGAACATAATTTCCGCGCAAGTTGGCATGGGTAGCAGTACTCCAAAATAGGTAAAAAAAAAATTTGAATGTTTTAGTTGTTTATAACTGTGTATATTCTGAAAAGAAATAGTTAAATAATTTTTATTATTTTTAAAGGAACAACAAATAAATACTTTAATATTGTTTATATCTTGAAAGATTCTTACATAAATCTCTGTACTCTCTCAGGTCTCGGGAGATGCTTGTCGGCGTTTGATGGCGACTGAAGGATTGAGAATTTTACGTGCAGCACAAGAAAAATGTTTTCCTTGTTTTTTGAATATTTTAAATATTCTCCGCTTGCCCACTGTGTATTTTCATACATATCTGGTACCTGAATATAGGGCGTGGGTTTGGGTCCGAACGGTTTCAGACAGTAGTACTGTTACGAACCACCGGATGGCGGAGCTGCATTTCAATGCTGGTTCCATGCTTAGTTTGAAGTAAATAAAACAACAAAAATATACTTACATGAAATTTAATATCTATATATTAATCAGAAAAATTACGACATATTTATAAAGTTCTTAACTTTAAATGAAATGGTTAAATTAATTTCGTTCCTCTGCGCTAAATCTAAAACTATTAAAGAAGAAATCTTCGGCTTTTTCTTTTAAATATATCCACTACTTCATCTGCATGAATTTCTGTTCCATAATAAATGTCCATGAGAGCCAAACCATTAAGTCTGTTTTCACTTGTAGTGTTTCGTAAATAGTTTTTCAGTCTCCTTAGGAGAAAGACCTTTCTGGGGTAGCAGTGGATACAGGAATGGTAGCGAAGATTTGTAGTAATGTGTAAATATTGGGATAAAGGTTTTTATCGAACATATCTAGGCATTCCAAACTAGATTTCGGGGTAGGCGAGATACTTGTCATCACTGTTTCCATACTTCAAGGTCTGATTTAACCACTGATATGTTGCTTTCGGGAAGCAGTGACAAGTACATGGAAATTGCTTCTTCAATTTCAGAACTGGCAGTAAAATTTGAAGGTAGCACAGCAGATAATGATGATACTACTTTACGATGTTTGGTAAACCTTTCAACCAATTGTTGAATTGTATGATCAAGAAATGGAATGAACAAATTAATTTTGTAATACGTGCATACATCCAATGCAGGAATGTTCGGTCAATTTAATAGATTTCCAACGACGCGTGGCATTCGCAGTATACCACCATTTTCTTCCAGTAAAACCTTTGCGTCTTCATAGAGATGAAGATATTCGACGTCAGTGTTGTTTCTCAGGAGTTGTAAGACATTAATAACATCATCTACATGTTTGAATGCCGTGATAAGATCGATGTCAATTGTCTGTAATTGTTTTGATAGCGACAATGTATAGCTCATAACTTTTTAAAGAATCACTAAACACATCACAAAATCCGAAGATCGAAGCGTACTTAGCAATTGGGCGGCTTGTTGCGATGTTTCCTTATTGTGATTAAATTGGAGTTCTTCGAGAGAACTTTCTTTACTTCTTTAATTATTTTATGTTGAATTAATTCACCACAAATGTCAATTATTTCGTTTTGAATCTGAAGGCTTGTGTACAGTGCATTCTTCTGTGAAGTATTCAAATGCTCGGCCAGATCTTTATCTCCAAAATTACCATCATTCTGTAGTGGTTGTCCAGGTTCTGGTGATTCTGGTGTAATTTGTATGCGCCCCGAATGGATTTTACCTCTCAAGGAGATGCCTTGTTTGCCGCAAAAAAATTATTGCTTTTACGATAGGGAGTAGTTTCTTTCGATTCTCCTCTTGTTGTCTCTTTCTTTCAGAAGACAGCTGTTCAGTGACCGAAAAAGCCTGCGAAGACATTACTTTGAGAAAGTTATCTGCCAGTTCTGAATTTTGCTTGTGGTATCCCGATTTCGCATGAGCTTCAAATATTTTTAGGGCATGTTTCCACTTACTTACAACTTTCCACTTTACTTACAAAAAGGTTCGGTTACCAACTGGCCGATCCTTTGATGACCGCCTTTACCTTCATCAAGCGAACGTCCCATTACCACGCAAACACTGCAGTATGCTCCACTTTTGTCTTCCGAATATGACAACCAGGGGAATCTCTCCAACCATTTCAATTGAAAGCGCAAGTTTCGTTTTGTGGAAATAGGAAACCATAATCTCTGGGTGGGTTCCATGGCGTTTTTAAAATTTGGACTTTAAAATATTCGTCCAAGGTTTTTTCTTGATTCGCGTAAAAACCAACATCCAACTTAGCTATAGTTGTAAAAGATGAGGTAACAGGCAAGCTGGCCTGTTGCAGACTAGATGTAGATTCGGCAGTTGAAGGTATCGAACAGGGCACCAGCGACATGGCATCTCATTTCGACATTCGGTATTGTGATTGAGGTTGAGGTCGAGGGCCCTCTTGTCATCACAGTCTTCTTATCAGCATGCAAGGTAGCTGAAGCTTTGATAGCTAAATCCAAATTTGTTTCTTTATTAGAAACCCCTTGACTACACCACTTTTTCCAGTAGTCCATACCTTTAAGTTTATCGCCCTTCTTTTTTCCCCTCCATTTTTCGACAGTAATAATGATTCGCGTATCTATCCTTAACAAGGTCACCGAATAACATTGCACTAAAATTACTCACTTACACGGTACACTTAATTCTCTTCACTATTCGTTCACCACTTTTCACTTATATTCGCTTTAAGTTCGCATGGAACAATACTGTCGTTAGCGCGGTTACGCGCCGCTTATATAGAAGCCCAGTAGTAGCCGTCCAGAAACTATCACAAACTTCCACAAAGCTCCGCTCATTCCAACCGAGGGGCGTGGCGAATAATCGAGAAACAACGCAAAGTTTCCATACGATACAAAATAGTTCCACTACTCGACAAGAGATGGCGTTACTGTGCGCAACGTCTACTAGTTCGGATATATATTCAATTCAAATGTAATAATTTAACTCTCGTCACTCCTCGTATTTTTTCGGTATAATATTAGGTAATATTTGGCTTATTTCGGGGGGGAGTTGCAATATGTTCTTTATAATTCGTTAATAATAACCTTTTAGTTGACCCAATATTCTTTAATCGTAATCTTAACAATTAAATTTAGAATTTAATTAAACAATTTAATTAACCCCCAACTGTGTATATTCCGAAAAGAAATAGTTTAATATTTTTTGTTATTTTTAAAGGAACAACAAATAAATAATTTAATATTGTTTATATCTTGAAAGATTCTTACATAAATATCTGTACACTCGAATAGATTTACCGTTAAACACCAGAATACTTCTCGTTAATTTCTCGACGCTCATTTCACTAACCTTTTTAGCATTATCAGAAGATCATCAATATAATTCTAAAAATAAACTACTCTATTTATGGCTAATGAAGCATGCAAAAACCATGAACCTTGAAGTTAACAAAGCGTTCTACTACTATTCAGTAACCAGATATGCATGAAAATACACAGTGGGCAAGTGGAGAATATTTAAAATATTCAAAAAACAAGGATTTTTTTTTCCTGTGCTCCACGTTAAATTCTCAATCCTTTAGTCGCCATCAAACGCCAACAAACATCTCCCGAGACCGGTTTCTGACCTTAAACCGTCATCAGTCGGGCTCCGAGTTGTACGTTCGATTTGGTCGATTAATATGGTCAGGACCATGGTCAATCCTTCAGTTGCTTTCGAACGTACAACTTGAAACCCGACTGATGACGGCTCCGGTCTTGGGAAATGCTTGTCGGCGTTTGATGGCGACTGAAGGATTGAAAATTTTACGTGGAGCACAGGAAAATTTTTTTCCTTGTATTTTAAATTTTTTAAATATTCTCCGCTAAATATATTCCATTACTTTTGTTGTCCATGGCTTTGACAAAGTTTTTCATTAGCCCAACTTTAATATGGAGAGGATGAAAAACACGTTTTTGCGTTTAAAGTACCAGGTTCAGAAGAAGTTTTATGAGATCACTCTTTCTTACTGTAATGTTCTTTTGTTGCCATACTGTCCCATAGATATAAAAAACAGCAATACTTTGTCTTACCTATCACTTTTAAACCCCCACAAAAATCCCACTGATACTGTTCATATTGAACGCGATTTAGCATGGTTGCTAAGTTATCACAGGTTCATTGTCACTGAAAGGGCTAAAGGAATAAATGAGTTTTTCTTTCAATTACGAAGCAAGACTTCTTTTAGGCTGTACTTCAACGAATCTATGAAAATATGCCAATCGGAAGGTACATGTTCCATATTAAGCTGATTCATTAAACCATCAAGCCCAACACTTGCATTTTTATCTAACAGGTTTCACTATTGAAGCATGTTGAGTCACTATAGTCAGTAATTCTGAGTTATTAAGTGAGGTTCAGTGGTAGTTGGGTCACAACTGGTGTTCTCAGGATCCTGATGAAGAAAGGCGCAATCGGTACCGGTAGTTCCTGGCTATGAGAAACTGGCTTAAGTACAGAAGGCAAATTTAGATATTGAATATAGCCCGTTGCTTTTTCAAATCCCTTCTGTTTTAGTGATACAAAAGTAGCAATCACTTACATGGTTCTCTCCACAACACCAAAAAGTATAGAATTTTTACTGCGATGCATCCACTGCACTAAATTTATGTAACAACTCACCCAGCAAATATGAGGAGCTAAGCTTTTATCTTGATCTCCATTTTGGCCATTAAAATATAAAAGAAATGCTTTTTTCACTTCCTCGAATACAGATCTAGCTTGTAGCTTAAAGAGTTAAACACTTGACTCTACTGTAAATGAGACAGAATTAAACTAAACTATAGAAAACAATAAAACTGCCCTTAAAAGTTCAAAGAATATTGTAAAAATACCCCTTCTACAGTCTTGTGCTAAATCCTACATTGTCCAGTCCAAGAAATTCGGACGTGCTAGGTCATTTCTGTGGAAAGGTGTTTTAATAACTACCTAAATCAAACGCAAAAAGAGCATTTTCATCAGTGAGCTCGTGAGGGAGGGAGCTGGGGCCCCGCCCTTCGAGCATTTATCACAGTAAACATTTTTTCAGAGCAAAACACCATATTTTATTTCCGTTCAGTTTCTTTCCTTTAGCTAATTTTAAGATATTATTAAAAATTAAAATCTCCAAATGGAGAATAACGTCTGTCGACCCATCAAACCAAATAATGCGGATCAAAATTCCATCCTCTCGCCACAATTTTTACATCGTTGGTCGGACGTTTACTTCCAGTGACCGTACGCCATCGTCATCTTATCTCGTCGTTGGTGTTACATGTTGTGTTGGTTTCCAGAATTTGGGGGTTTAACTGCTTTCTAAAATATGCGATTTGGACGTAGATTCCCTACGACCGAGCGTATCGGTAATTCGTTTTAAACGCTGATTTGACGGGTACGGAGCGTTTGATATGTCTCGCGACGCGAATTTCGTTCGCATCGCCAATACTTGTTTTGATTTAGAAATTGCTGCGTATATACACGCTGAGTAGTACTTTTTAAATAAAAATAATCAACTTTTAATTGCAAACATGAAGGTATCTGATTTAAAACAGTTAATAATGACTAATTTAAGTTTGGAGGAGAAAGTTGAATTAAAAACTAACGGTGTTCCCACGCCCATGTTGAATTTGAGTCAAAAAATAATGTAAAAATAGCAAAAAAAATCTTCAGCAGCACTATTTTCTTCTACGCCCTCTCACTTTAAAAACCCACGAGCCTCCACTGATTCATCATATCGACCTGTGTTAATCGGTCAAAAATCATATCGACCTGTGTTATTAAGAAATGCGATAGTTCGCCTTCCATACATTTGAACGTATATATCGATAATGTATCTAGTATTTAATCGGTACTTACCCAATGCCAGTTCCTTGATTTTGGTAATGTTTTCATTATTGGTTGACGTAGAAGGTCTTCTTGAACGAAGTTCACTTTCAACTATGCCATCATTAAAATTCGTATACCACTTCTAAAGATCTTTTTGAGGTTATGTTTTTTATGACGAGTTTGGGAAAACAGATCAGAGTATGTTTTTAGTGGGGGATGAAGTTGCGCGCGCCGATATAACACATCATTTATTTTCTTATTAAAATTACGACACCTACGTCATTTGCCAAAACTTGTTTATTTGTAGTATCATAAGAAATTTAGTTTTTGAGACAAAGTTTGATGCAAATCCATTTTAAAAACTAGCCGACAAACAATAGCAAAACCGACTGACGAAGGTCATCATCTGTGAATTAGACGAGGAAGATGTCTCTCATATCATTTATTTAACACATTTTTGCTCTGAGTGACTACTATCAAGATCACTAGACAGTAGATTTGTATATTATACCTCATTTTGAAGGTGAAAGATGGCGCTTTAAAATAACTATAGGGCGAGTCAGATTCGAATAGGTTCTGCAGTCGGTGAAACATAAGGACTGAGACTTTATTCAGTTGAGAACCTAATAGTATACAGTCAGTATACAATACGTACAATCAACTTTTTCAATTATTAATGTAAGGGATATAGCAGAAAGAGTGGAAATCATAAAGGTACAGCTTGGTAGAACGAGAATGTGAAGAACGAGATTAAAAGAAGAAGGTTTTATGGAAGAAGTGCCTAGTAAGTAAAACACTGGAAAACCGTGAAAAATACAAGGAGCAGAATAATATTGCCAAGGTTATAGTCAAGGAAGCGAAAAGGGTAAGCTAGGACAAATTCGGACAACAAATGGAGAAGAATAGTTCAGAAAACATATAATTGTTTTACAGATCACTCAAAAATTTAAGAAATAACAAAGACATAATCCAGAAGCAGATAAATGACAAAAAACATACGTAATCGAAAGGTGAAGAGAGTACTTCCAAAATTTATTAAACCATCAACATGTTAAACAAAAATGAAAAAATAATAAACAATAAAAATTCGGGTAAAAAACAAGTGAAAATTTAATAACTGAAGAAGAACTAACAGAAACTATAGAAAAACTTAAACTGGGAAAATCTCCTGGGGGCGACGAAATAACTCCGGAAATGCTGAAATACATGGGACAACATGCAAGAAATGCACTTTTGAATGCACTTTGTTTAACTTAGCGTGGAAAAACAAAAACGTTTCAAAATATTGAACTAATGCCTTGGTCATACCAATACATAAGAAAGGAAACAAAAGAGAATATATAATAGCAAAAATGTACGAAACTATATTAGAGAGAAGATTGAGAGTGGAAATTGACAATACACTACTAGAAGAGCAAAGCGGATTCAGGATAAACCACTTTGTACAGGACCAGATCTTGTCCCTTCAACAGATAGTGAGCGAGAGAGAAGAACAGTACAGTTCAGTATGAACAGTATGTTTCATAGACACGAAAAATGCTTTTGATTCAATATTCAAAGAGAAACCATCTAGAACAGCTTAGAGAAGAAAAACATAAACAATGATCTTATCGCAGCCACTAAAAGCATGTACAAAACCACAACAAACCAAATTAGATCTTACAATAGAGTATCTGCTCTTTTTATCACAATGGAAGGAGTGAGACAAAGAGGACGTGAGACAAAGATGAAACCAGTTAATGTAGAAATGTGTATATGTGCTGACGATATAGTTCTCATAGCAAAATCTGAGGAAAAATTAAAATTCAATATAGGAGTATGGAACGAAGCCGCTAAAAGGTTTGGACTACACATTAATGCAAATAAGACACAGATCATGATATTGACAAATAACCAAGAACATTGCAAGGGGAGAACAATAATCTTAAATAGCATGGAAATCAAACACACTGAAAAGTATAACTACTTAGGTACTATTATTAATAATAGGGGAAACCAGAACGGCGAACTGAACAACAGATTGGTGAAAGCAGGGAGATTGCTCCAATCGCCTAGCAGAGTGTTCTTAAGCAACAAACAAATATAAAAAAACGAAATTAACAATATATAAAACGATATATATCTCCACACTAACATATGGATGCGAAAATTGGGTCTTGAATGAACGGAAAAGACTAGAGTGTATGCGGCAGAAATGAGATATATTCGTAAGATACAGGGAATAAAAAGAATAGACAAGGTCAGGAGATAATCAAGGACAACTTGGAAATATCAGCACTCATATCAAAAATAGAAGAGCAAAAACTGAGATGGTTCGGTCATCTAAACGGAAGGGATCAAGACAGACAAACCAAGAAAATTTGGAACGCTAGAGCGATGGGAAAAAGCAAAAGGGGATGGCATGATACTTACATTGATAATTATATATACAAGTATCATTGACATACACAAAAAATATATTTACTTCTTATCTTTTCAGAATTTATAGAAATTAATATAATTTATTTTTAGATTCGTTTTGAAAACGGGAGGAGGATAGTTCCCGAAACGTTAACGTTAAAAGTTTGTAAATTTTTTAGAACATTTTTATATTTTTAAAATTTTGTTCGTTAGGCAAATTTATTACAAAAAAGAATCACTGAGAAATTTGTCTCCGTTTGGTTTTTTGTTTTTACCCAGTGATTCTTTATTTACATAAGAACATAAATTTTTGATATTTTTTCAGTTTTAGATCGTGGCGAAAAACCCAAATAAAGAATCATTCAGACATTCCCTGCCTTGTTAACATGTCATTTTAAAGGTCTTGAAAATCCTACTTAAACTGCCTCTACAAAATTGAAATCGGTTGATTCGTTCTCGCAATACAGGGAAAAATAAATTTTAATAAGTACACTCATCGGCAAAAGTCTTGTACCCCCTTTTTATTTTTGTTTCGATACTAAAATAAATTGGGTTATTTTAAAAAAAAAGCCTAAAGGATTAGTGAATTAAGTGAGTTTTTATAAATATTTTAAAAAAATATGTATGTATCTAAAAATAAAATAAAATACATTCTCAAAAAAAGCTAAATTAATGTAAATATTGTTCAACTAATAGGCAGTATTACCTCCCCTACTACTTATTAATGAGTAAACCTTCGATGCATGCCAATTATTAAGTTATTAATAGTGTCTTGTAATAAATTGGTCCATTCCTCTTGAGCGGCAAAAATGAGCTTCTGACGATTTGTTTACGGATTGTTCCTACGGTTAATGGCTCTAGAAAGATAATCCCAAATATGTTCAATTGAATTCATATCCGGCGACAATGGCGACCAATCTAATCTGTTAATTCCAGCTTCATTTAGAGCCATCTGGACGATCCTAGCCCTATGCGGGCTAGCGTTATCATCCATAAAGATAAAATTGTTACCAATTTCTTGGTGTAATAGATAAATAACAGGTCTGATAATATGTTCCAAGTAGAAATGTGCGTTCATTGTTTGTGGGGCATTAATGAGCGCTGTTCTTCCATTGTAAAATATTCATCGCCAAAACATTTGGCTACCGCCCTGATATGTAGCTACTTCAATAGATGTATTAAGGTGATGCTGTCTTCCTACCTCCCTCCAAACCCTCTGACGATAATCATCGCTGATTAAACCAATTCTTGTTTCATCAGTAAAAACGAGGTGTGAGGCAATAACCAGGCTTGTTGCTCTCTGGTCCATTGAAAATGCCTTTACCTTAACAGGGATACTCTAATTGGGCCTCTGCGATGCAGTCCACCATTGAAAAGCCTTCTGGAAACCGTACGACTACGATTGTACGTCCTTTGGAACTGAAATTGTATGGCTATGATCGGTACTGAGCGGTTTCTTCTTGCATATTGAGCAAGATAACAATATTGTCGTTCATTTGTAACCCTTCTTCGGCCACTTCTGGGTGAACAGTGAGGCAACATCACCAGTTTTTTCGAATTTTCGAATTGTTCTGCTAACAGTAGTGCGATATAACCAATGCGATATAAAAATTCTAAAGATAAAATATCCTCAAATTATTATAGTGGATGTACCAGATGAATATTTACAGAATACAGATTATTTTGTTGGTAAAATTAAAGAGAAATTATGGCACGTTGGAGTAGATATTATTATAATGAAAAAGTACATACTAAAGGGGAAGAAGGAGTGTAATGTTATATTGAAGACGTTTACACCTGCTTTTAACAGTTTGATTAATTTAAAAAGACTTTCTATGGGATAGTATAGTTCTATGGTTCAGTTTATGAATTTGTAAGTGTATTCAGGTGTTTTAAATGCTGGAGATATGGACACAAAGCCAGTCACTGCAGTCAGTCTAATCCCGTATGCCCGATTTGCAGAGAAAATCATGAATCTAGAGAGTGTAGTTTTCAAATAAAAATTTGCACAAAATGCAAATATGCACGAGATGTGCTGAAGATTACTGATGTTGATTGCTATCATACTGTGTTTGACAGAAAATGCAGGTGTTATCAAAGAGAAATAGAAAAAGCCAAACAAAAAATTAAATATGAATATATCATATGAGTGTATCCTTGAATGTAGCTGGTTTAAAGAGTAAAATGTCGGAAGTGATGAATTTGTTTTATGACTGGAATGTTGGTTGTTTGATTGAAACCCACGTCACGGAGGCGATTCAGGATAGTGAAATTTCAATACCGGGTTATAGACATTTTGTGTGCCATAGGTGTCATAATCTGCATCAGGGATGGCGTACCTGTGGATTTCGTCAGATGTGAGAAGAATTCAAAAAACTTTTGAGCTCTATTTGTAAAAATAAAAATTCTAAATAATGACACGTTATTTGGAGGTATATATCGGTCACCAAATGGTAATATTGATGAATTTTTAGGTTTTTCAGAAGATGTGGTCAATGATCTGGTTATAACTTCAAACAGATCCGTAATCACCGGAGATTTTAATATACGTTGGAAAAGTGATTGTTCGAATAAAGGAAAATTAGAGACAATAAGCGATAATTCTGGATTTAGACAAGTGATAGAAAGCGAAACAAAAAAAAGCTTAAATTCGAAACAAATGTGAAACAACGTAAGTATAAAATGATAAGAAATTTAAGCCCTGAAAATATGGATCGAATTAGAATAGAATTAATTGAAAGAAACTGGAACTACACGTCAACAAATGTGGACCACCTCTATGAACAACATCCATGAGACAGTTAATGCCTTGGCACCCTCAAAAACGATTAGTATTGACGCAACACCGTAGATTACAAATTCCATTAAACTTGCCCAAAAGGAGAGGGACATGGACTACAAGAAGATCAAATTAACCAGAAACGACACTGACTGGAAGAGAAAACGCAATAAGGTTGTAATGGTGATTAGAAACGAAAAAATGGCATTTTATAAACATAATATTGATCGTAAAAGAGGTATTAGCAAGAAAATGTGGCGAATGTTGAAGGAATTGGTGGGGAGTGGCAGAAAGTCCGACGTGTTTGAGGATATTGTTTTCCGAATGAGTGTTGGTACGTTAAAAAAGAATTTTAACAATGTTTATGTTGAAAGTATTCGGGAGACAGCTCGAACCATTCCAAATCAAATTCAAACATTTGACAGTACCGTTGACATCCATTCAAGTGAAGAAAGTTTGGATTGATTTGATTTATTAACAATATCTCAATTGAGAGATATTGTAATGAATTTAAAAAATAAGTCCACATCTGATGATATATGTAATATAAAATGTTTAAAGAGCGTATTTCAGCAGGTGGATTATCCATTACTGCATTTAATCAATACGTCGTTGTCCAGTGGTCGAGTTCCAAGGAATGCGAAAGTGAGCATCATTGTTCCAATACTAAAGGTTGAAAACTCTGTATTAGCAGAGGATTTTAGGCCAATCAATCGATTGCCGATTGTTGACAAAATATTGGAAATAGTGGTGTGTAGACAGTTGCGTAAATACTTTGAAAAGCTAAATTACATTTATGTGGGACAATCGGAATTCCGTGATAAACATTCATGCGAGTCTGCACTGCAACATCTTTGTACGAAATGGCGCCAAGATATTGGTGACGATAATGTTATGGTTGGTGTATTTGTGGACCTAAGACGTGCATTTGAGACTAGAAACAGAGAAGATCTGATTGTCAAGCTACAATATTACGGAGTGAAATCTTGTGTTATAAAATGGGATAAACATTATTTGAGGGACCGCTTTCATCGAACAAAAGTAACTGGTGTTATATCAGGAATTCTGGAAAATGATATTGGTATTCCACAATGGAACGTATTAAGTCCATATTTGTGTTTCTTATATACATCAATGATCTGTATAAGATTTTTAAAAAATTAAACTTAAATTTGTTTGCAGACGATACGCTCCTTTCAATAACGAGACAGAATTATGGTGAAAGACCTTAATTTAGAACTCTCTATATTAGATAATTGGCTATGTGTGAATAAATTAAAATTAAATTCTGAGAAAACAAAATATATGATTCTGGGGAAGAGGGGTATTTGCAAGTCGTTTATTGATAAAAATTATAATATTTACATTGGGAAGAATAACATTGAAATCGTAGACCAAAAATCTAGGTGTAATTCTTGAATCTCAATTGAAGTTATGTGCTCATGTAAATTACATGACTAAAAAAATAGGGTTCTTTCGTAGAATGTCACATAATTTAAGTAATTGATCAAAATTGTTAATATATAATACCATAATTTATCC
The DNA here is from genome assembly GCA_031761425.1 of Cosmopolites sordidus. Lineage (NCBI taxonomy): Eukaryota > Metazoa > Arthropoda > Insecta > Coleoptera > Curculionidae > Cosmopolites > Cosmopolites sordidus. The sequence goes on from JARFXV010000132.1 coordinate 122,173, forward strand.
CCATTTTAGTTATTGTAGCTCTTTGTTGTTAGGTTGTAATAAAAATAAAATAAATAGATTGCAAATTTTACAAAATAAGGCAATGCAAATTATTTTGCATTGTGATATGTATACACCAGTGGATTTGATGTTGTGCTCTTTGGGCTGGTGCTCTGTGTGGCAGAGTATTGAGATGGCCAGTATTGTTATGATTTTTAAAATTAAAAACAACTTAATGCCTGCATATCTTGGATGGTACTTAATAGCGCGATCCGAAAAACACCAATGTAACATTTGCTCAAGGGAGGATCTCCATATAAATTTTGAACGTAGTACCTATATGCAGAAATCGCTTTTTGGGAATGGTATTCGGCTGTTCAATTGCCTGCCAGCAGAGCTAAAAAGTACAGAGAGTTTGGGAATGTTTATAGATAGAATCCGTAAACATTATTTAGCAAAATAGGTGAGTTTGTTGTTAAAAATAGGTAGGTATGTTTGATTTTGTATGGACTAGTGTGTATATATTGGATTTTTATTATTAGAACAGATCATATTTGGATATATTTGTATTATGCCTAGACATGTATAAATATAAATGAATTACGGATTGTATGTAGTAGCCAAGAGCTAAATAAAGAATATTATTATTATTATTAACAATATTTTATTGGAACAATATTTAAACCTGCAGAAATTTGATGTCGCGAGAAACCTTCTTGGTACAAGGCAATAATTCGGACGCAGAAATTTCAGCCCCAGACATTTTTATTTTTATACCGTACGATTAACACAAATAAACTGATGTAGTAAAACATCGTATAAATACATTGCTAGTAATTTTTAGTAAAAAATTCAAAGATATTGTTGGGCACGTTTATGTTTATTAATTTTTCTGATAAATAAATTCCTTAGCTCTTATTGCGGATAGACGCCATATTGAGATTTACTTATATTTTAGATAAATATAAGTAAATCTCAAGGGGGGTGCAAGACTTTTACCGATGAGTTTATTTAACGGAATCGCGTTATGTTTATAATGCTTGTTTTAATTTCTTTTTAAGCACGCCATTTTTCTTTTCCTAATATAAAAACTAAGATAAGAGACCTTTTTAGTTTAACTCGTTGCTCATTTGTGTTTTAATGCACACTTTATTCCTCATTGCAGCTAAAATTTAAAAGATTTTTGTTTGTCAAGTGGTGTCGGTTGCAGTGACAGTGATAGATTTTAAGGATATATACTTTACATAATCAATCAATACATAATAAAACTTGTTCAAAAATTTGGAGAGGCTGGTTCCGTTTGTAACAAAATTAAAAAATAAATAAATAAATAAACACTTTATTTAACATATGCAGCTAATAGTAACAAAACAAAATCAATATACAAAAAAAATAAAAGTAAGAATAATTCTACGAAATAAAAGACAAACAAAAAGTAATAATTAACACTGTTCAAATGATAAAACACTCTATTTCTTTAATTAATAATTTAACATTCTTTTAAATACATGCACATTAGGAGCGCTCCCTATGTGGACGCGCAAAACATTGATGAGGCAAATACCTTCCCAAAACAATGTCTTCTGGAGACCAGTTGTTCTCACTATTGATACATCATAATTGTTCTTAAAACGGGCATCGTAAAAATGCATATTTACACTTTGCACCAAAAAAGCCTTCAAATAATGAGGCAATAAATTATGTTTTATTTTATATATTAATCAATGTTAGTCCCTTCAATGGGTCGCGCAACTGAAAAACAGTCCAATGACCACAACATTACCTCTATCGGTGTATACCTATTACAGTTCAATAGTATACGCAAAGCCTTGTTCTGCTGTATTTGGAGTCTACCAATACTCTCCTTATTACATGATATCAGCACATACATACAATAAGTAAAATGGGGCAAAACTATGGTATTGTATACGAGCCTCTTCGACCAGGGTGAAAAATGTGATAATATACAACTAAAAAACCTTTTTTTTCCCAATCTTTCTACATAGATAATTGACGTGATTACAAAATGTTAGCTAAGGATCCAACAGTACTCCTAAGTATTTAATATCATTTACAATTTTAATATCACAATTGTTTATATTTATTTTTAATCCTAACTCATTAAATCTTTTGCACTTTGCTTTAGACCCTATCACCATGCACCTTATTTTCAGTTCGTTTAGTTTAAGTTTATCTTTACATAGTATTCCACTAATCAATGTTTCAACCATTTCAGGAAGATTATACCCAGACACAGATATGAGAGTATCATCCATAAAAAGACTAATAAAACATTTATCCAATATTGTAGAAATATCGCTGACATATATCAAAAACAACAACGGGCCCAAAACACTACCCTGAGGAACTCCCCAAGCACTTTCCCTCTTTACCGGCACTTTTGCCTCAACCCTCGCTCTATGATGTCTTTAACAGACAGACACCAATGAAATGGATCAAGAGTTAAGTAACTCTTGATCCATTTCAAGGTTTTTGATCTTACACCATAACGTAATAATTTTTTATACTGTATATCCCGGTCAATAGTTTCGAATGATCGCTTTAAATCTATAAACACACTAAGCACAGTTTTCCCGTCCTTTATATCGTTCCTCCATGTCGCGCATGCATACTGACTAGCCGTCTCACAAAAAAGTTCTCAACTCTATACATACAACAGTCACAGTGATTTTATCAACAACAGGTAATAAATTAATTGATCTAAAGTCATTTGGTAAACTAGGCTTTGGTATTTTTGAAATTGGTACAATAATGCTGGCTTTTAAGTCATCGGGAAATGTATTCGTTTCAAAACTTATATTAAGTACAACACAGGATAACCTATGACACAAAAAAATGTCTTTCATTAACCGTATCGTAATTTCATTGTCACTTGTACTTCGACTTTTTAAGCTAAACACAACTTTTCTTAATTGTTTAGTGTAACTTGTAACGTGTAAGGGAAAAATCCTGAGTCTTGCATACTTTGACATCACTGCTCCAGTCCCGTACTTCGATTCTACTTCATTGAAACTATCGAAGTAAAAGTTATTGAAGTTCTCCTCCATAGGTCCGTAGTGGCCGTCAAAGTCGATTCGATAAAAATCGACACGCCCCTTACCATTATCTATTTTTTCTATTGTTCTTCACATCTTCCTCCCGTCCCCTCTACAATCATAGATACTGTTATTAAGGTACTTTTTCCTCTCAAGTCGCACTGTGGACAGCAATATTTCTTTTCTGCTTATAAATTCATTCTTTGTGAAAGAAAACTTTCTATACGCTCTGTCCATCTCAACTTGAGCATTTCTTAGCTCTTTACCCACCCAAGGAAATTTTCTAAATCAAAATCATTGGTAATTATGTGATCAATCAGTGTTTGTGACACACCACTATTGTGGGTTTCCCCAGTAACAATCTGTGTGAAACCTGTTCCCCTGAAAATGTCTTTCAACCTTCTAGATTCACTACTATTCTTCAATAAATCGATATTTATATCACCCAGAAGAAAGGTTTTATTTTTTTGAAATATATTGTAATTTAAGTTGTCTTCCCAATAGTTTAAAAAGTCACCTACAGAGGCATTAGGCGATCTATAGCAGACCGCAACTAAAAAAAAACAGCCTATTTATCTGTATCTTAACTGGTAGGACTCAATAACTGGTGAGAACTGTCTCGACAGAAACCACCCAGTATTTTAAGCCGGATCTAATCTAAATAATAACTCCCTCGTATGACGACTATCCGAATAACAGACAACAGCCGTATATCCAGTTATATTAATATAATTATCTTCTATACCTCGTGTTACATGTGTTTCAGTAACACACAACACCCATGGGTTACTATCTTCTACAAATTGCCTCAGCTGCAACATGAGTCGTCATTCCTTATTTATTAATGAGCAAAATATCTATATATCTATATATTGTTAGTGGAAGCACTGAAGCAATCAAGTGGTTGCTATGCATACTCAGTTCTGCTCTTCATACTTTCAACAGCTCGTTTATAACATTTAGAATCTTTATCAAATACTGAGTGATCATATCTTCAGGACATCATGTGCAAATTTACAATTAGTACACTCCCTTGTATTTGAATTACATTCTGAGCTTCTATGATGTTTCTTACATAAAGGACAAACATCTTGTTAACCGGATAGCTTTGACTGGGATATCCTTTGACTGGGATAGCTTTCTGGAAACATTCACAGACCGGAAAGCTATCCCAGTCAAAGTAGACTCTCTTACAACTTAAGAGCCTTTTCACACGAGCGATTTCAGATCGCGCGGAAGTCGCGCGGTTGTGGGAAGGTTGAACGGTAAAATGCACTGTGCCAGTGGCGGAGTTTTGCCCAGTGTAAAAATGGACATTGATGAAGAAACAGCGTTCGCAATAGTGTTGCTGCGGCGAATTCGTAGAAAGCAAAGAAATATTCGCCAGAGACGTTATTGGGTACATCCAATATTGAGTTGTAGACTCTTGAAAGGACAATTTTACACTCTTTTTGAAGAACTAACTGCACACGAAGCAAAATGTTTCAACTATTGTCGAATGTCGTTGCGTTCTTATAATGAACTATTGCACATTATAAAAAGAGATATCACAGGAGACACAACCAACATGCGATTGTGTATCCCGCCAGAGGAAAAACTTGTAGTTACACTAAGGTTAGTTTTTGTTCTTTTTTTGGTCTATTTTTATTATTGTACCCATTTTCACCCTTGTTTCTTCAATATATAATTACCTAACGCTTGTCAAAATGAGCCAAAGATCGTACGATGTCATTCAAAAGTATGTGTGCTTAAGACCATACAACATACGTGAAAACTTCAACAAGGCAAGATTTATATATTATGACACACAAATATTTTTGTCTGTTCTATATTCACGAATAAAACAGTTACACAGCCAAAATTTTTTACTGCAAAAAAACGCATTAGTCTACACAGAAACAAAGAATATTCATTAATTATATGAACCATATGATGAGTGAGATATATCAGTATATGATGGTGAATGTAGTGACACTTGTGTTGAATACAGTAGTGATGATCCGGGATTGCCAGATGGAATATATCTTTGCCACTTCTTGATGGCGTGGAGAATTTCTGTCTTTACAATCCAATTTATATTCATTGGGAACTTTTTTTAATTCACCGGCTAAAGACATAAGAAATAATTTATCATCATCTGCTTCTTCTTCTTTTTTGTTAGCATTGTGTGCCTTCCTTTTTGCCATAACTTGTAACAGGTGAAGTTCGGCACTGTTGATGTCGTCTTTCTTACGTTTTATAGCACTGCCTGAACTTTCACCATGTCTAATAGGCCGTTGTCTATCTGCCACAGAAGAATTATCAGCGGATTGTTCTTCTATGTCATCTTCATATCGTGCTTCTTGCGACTGCTCTTCCAGTTCTAGATTAGATACCGCTTCTTTGTTATTCATTGTTGATTGAAGAAACGTTAAGCTATCGAAATAAATATATTTCTTTCTGCTGCATTTTCCAGAACCCGATTTCTTTTCCTTGCCTTGTAAATTACGTTCCTTTACGTAAGAATCTGTTAAATTGTTCCACTTCTTCTGAATCTGCCTTTCTGCAACCAAACAATAAATAATATAGTCCAATAATGCTAGCCCAAGCGCCATAGAATCAATACGTGACAATTCGCCTTTTTAGATTTATACTTATTTAGTTTCAACCCCTCTAACAGTACATAAAAAAATGTCCTTTCCGGAATCGATGCAATTTAAAATCTCCAGTTATTGAATTAATATGATTTTGTTTTATTACAGATACCTGGGAAGTGGCTGTACGTTTACAGATTTGCATTATTCCTATAGATTAGGAATATCGACTGTATCAAAAATTGTAAAAGAAGTTTGTTGTGCGATTTGGAGGAATATGAGACAGCAGTGCATTCCTAGGAAGTCAAAAGAAGATTGGTTGACAGTAGCTGCGGGTTTTGAGAAACATGCAAATTTTCCCAATTGTGTGGGAGCTATAGACGGAAAACACATACGGATTATTAAATCTACAGAAAGCGGTTCTCTTTTTTATAATTACAAGAATTACTTTTCCCTACTGCTATTAACAGTTTGTGATTCTAATTACTTATTAACGTATGTAGACATTGCTTCATATGGAAAATGCTGCGATTCAACAATTTTCAAAAATTCAGTATTTTACAAGAAACTTACGGATAATTCTTTAAATATACCAGAAGATAAACCGTTGCCAGGCAGTGAAGATCCTGCCATGCCCTTTGTTTTAATTGGAGATGAAGGATTTGGTCTTTCGACAAAATTACTGAGACCATATGGAGGAAAAACCTACCCGTCAATAAAAAAAATTTTAACTATCGTTTGACTAGAGCTCGTCGATATATTGAATGTGTTTTCGGAATACTCGCAAATAAATGGCGAATACTTCATAGACCCTTGAACGTTTCTCTTGATTTGGCGGAAGACATTATCAAGGCATGTTGTGTATTGCATAACTTTGTTCGAATTCGAGATGGTTATAATTTTGAAGACACATTAACAGTCGAAAGTTTTATTGACATGCCAAATAACCCCATACAAGGCGGAAGGGTAGCAAAAAGTATTCGAGATATGTATACGAATTACTTCATATCACCTTCAGGAGCGGTGTCTTGGCAGTTAAATAAAATTTGATTTTTATGCACAATTTATATGAATGTGTGTAAAAATACATTATGTGTAACAAAATAAAAAATATTTGTTTTTTTTACTTACCAAATTCAATTTTGTCATGTGGCAAAATTTCATTAAATTCTGGGTTAAGTGCTTGACAAACTTCATTCCAGGTATTGTTTTTTTTTTTTGCTTTATTTGCGTAATCATTGCTTTTAGTGTTCCAAATAGCTTCCCTGTTTTGGATTTCGCTAATGAACAAGTCCGTATCAAATTGACTCTGCATCGCGACTACATAACGGCACTGGTAAAAAGCGACTGTAGCAGCTCATGTGAAGGGACAGATTTAAAACAATGGTCGGCTAACAACCGCGCGATTTCTAGCTAGGTCCAGCGGGGCGAACGCGGCAACCGCGCGACTATTTTGCCGCGCGGCTCCGTGTGATACAGTGTATTTACTTTCACGTATATCTGAAAATCGCGCGGTAGCAGCACGACTATCGCGCGGTTGAAAACCGCTCGTGTGAAACGACTCTAACATGCACTTATAGATCGCTGCCGATACCTCTAGTATTATCTTAGACAGTTTATTTTCTTCTTATTCCTAGCCGAGAGCTCTTAATAAACCCACACAGACTGAAATTTTAGGCCAATTTGCTGTTGATCCAATCACTTCAATTCATAAAGTCGCTAGGTCAGCAAATTCTTCCATTGGTATCATACACAAAATTTCAAAACAATATTACCTAACCCAACCCAACCTTTTTTTTTTGTTTTTTTTTTTAGAGGTGGAAAATCTTTTATAGACTGAGTGTGGGACTCTCCCATATTAGACCTACCCACTAAAAACCACCTCTGATATTTATTGCTGTATACCCCGGAATCCGTGTAAGCATTACACCTTCGTATCATCGTCCCTGATTAATTGGTACGTCCTTCATCAAGACCTTTAGTCATCATTATTTTTCTTAACATGGCTGTTATGGATTTAAAGTTATGCTCCGAAATAAGCATCAATGTTGCAATATTATCCTGCATTATTTCTTTTCCACAGTTCGTGTCTGCCTCTAATCGTAGTGCATTCCATCTTGCACACTTAAACAAGATGTGTTCTGGGCTATCTTCGTCGCCGCAATACCAACATGCATTATTATCTGCTTTTCCTCTTCTTTGTAGGTAGGTTCCAAACAGACCGTGCCTCGTAATTGCTTGGGTTAGGTAATAATATGCTTTTTATAAATGTTTTGGCCCATCCGTTGTATTGGCTCCATCTTTTCTGCCACTTGCTAAGCATATCCCTTCTCGCCTCCATTCTGAAGTGTTTCCCTTTTAGGTATACCGAGCATCTCTCATTTATTTGCAGTTTGATAGGAGGCAGGCGCGCCAGAACGAGGACGGTCTCGGTTGGAGAGGTCCGGTAAGCCGAAGTCACTCGCAGAGCCATCTTGCGATTTGTCTTCTCTAAGATGTTCTCATAGTGTTTGTATTGTAATACTCGTTTCCATATTGAGGCCGCATACAATATAGTGGATGATATCACCGTTGCTAGAATTCTCCTTTTCTGAGCGCCAGGGCCATGTATGTTCGGTGTTATTTTTGTTAAGAATTTTAGTATGTTGCTGACTTTCTCATCGCATCTGCGTATGTGGTTATCGGCCTATCTAACCTCACGCCCATGTATTTTATTGCTTTCTGACTTTGCACTTCAATTCCGGATATGTTTATTTGAACGCTTTTTAATTTTTGCCTACCCGATAATATGGTGAGCTCCGTCTTATGCAAGGCTAGCTCTATTCCCATATTTTCCAATCTATTGCTGATTGTTTGTGTGGCACTTGCTACTCTTTCCTTCAATAGGACGATGCTCCTTGCTGTGGTTACCATCGCTAGATCGTCCACATACGCCAACAGACTGCAGTCCCCCGCGTTGTCCTCCCTCACGACCTGGTCGTGATATATGTTCCATAGAGCCGGTCCTAAGATCGAGCCCTGAGGTTAGCAGGTTATTTTAACTTTCTTTCCATTTTCAGTCAAAATATATCTACGGGACAAATAGGCCTGCACCATTCTAAGAAGATATGCACTCACTCCCATGGATTGCATCTGAACCTAACCCAACCTAATCCAACCCAACCCAACCCAACCTAATCAAACCCAACCTAACCAAGTCAAGTATTTTTCAGTAGTTCAGGAAAGATGATTATTACAAAAGGATTCAGATTTGTATAATAATAAATGGGATAATCTAAAATGATCCGAATTTAACAAAAAATATTTGTACATACAGCCTTTTTCCTCAATGGCTTTGTAAAAACCCATAACTGTAGATACTACGATAATAACCATCCACATGTGTTGCGAAACGGTCCTATGCAGCTTCCCCAAAAGATTAACGTATGACCTGGAGTTTTGGGGAATGAAATAATAGGTCTGAGTTTTATTGAAGAAAATTTAACAGGTGAATTGTAGTTAAACTTATTAGTACAATTAGTATCTAAAGATAGTTGTATGCAAAACTCCGCCGCAGGATATTCAGGATCTAAGAAATAGACTTACGCATACCTACAGGTTAATTAATCATCTTCACAACGTTCGAAAAGATTTCGAGAACAGATTATAATATTGCTCAGCTAAGAGTGGTGATTAACCAGGGTTCTGACTATATTAATCGGTCAAATCGGATAAAAGCAGCATTGAAATGCAGCTCACGCCATCCGGTGGTTCGTAACAGTACTACTGTCTGAAACCGTTCGGACCCAAACTCAGGACCTATATTCTGATACCAGATATGCATGAAAATACACAATAGGCTAGTGGAGAATATTAAAAATAATAATATGATTAAAATATAATTTAAAATTAAAATTAAAATTTAATAATTAATATAATTAAAGTAATATTAAAAAAAATTAAATCAAACACATTTTTTGGTTTCTTCTTTATAAAAATATCTGAATCAATATATTGTATTACGCCTAGTAATTACGCCAACCTTAATTTATCATAAGTATGTTTTCAACAAGTAAGTAATTGAAAAATATAATTTAGATAATAATCTTGTGTTTACAATAAATTAGTTGATCCCTTTGAATTTACGAACAATAAAATATTTTATTAAAACAATGAAAGATAATTTTCTGAAGCAGTCCAATACTTATATCAATAGTCCAAGACAATACTATGAAACAGAAAGAATTTCCACTTTAATATAAATTCCTGCGTTTTAAGCAATGTCATGATTACTTCTTAAAAAGGAATGAAACAATTTTTTACTTTGATTGAAACAATTGAATGAACAATTGAATGAAACAATTTTTTACTTAAATTAAAAAATTGTTTTATTCCTTTTTAAAAAATGAACTATCACAAAGTAACGGACAAATCAATCAATAATTTGATTACTTCTTATATTGGAACTTTCGGTGTGAATTACTAAACTAGAAAAAATTTACCAGCTAGCTTCATTATTATTTCATAATATTACAAAATATATATATTCAACATAAAATAAAATAAGTTATAATAATATAGTAATTTGATTGAAATGATTAAATAATCATTGATCATCGCTCTGTGATAATCCCCATTAACCGTAACGTATTTTCCAGCTTGATTTTTAAAGAAATACGACTCAATGATATCACCGGGGTACAATCCGCACCACAACTATTTTAATTTTTTTCCTTATAATTAAAAAGTTATATAAAATTGAAAATAAATTTTGAAACCTAGTACCGATGACACGCCGACAGTTCTTGAAAAAAAAAACCGGAACAATTGTGACCTCACAATTGTACCGAATGCCAATATCACCAATATCGGTTCGGTTCGGATCATTTCTGAATTTTCTTTCGCGCTCTTTCTGAAAAGACGTTCGGAAAGAATCAAAGTCTCGGGTAAATAAAACAATTTATCGATCTACTCATAGTAATTGTTCTATAAATTTAACCTATATCTTTGACTGCATTTATTGGTTTGCTATCGATTTGAAAATATTCATGAGTTTAATTGTTATCTAGGCTTTCGGTGCTGTTTTCGACATTATACTCATATATCTTTACATAAGATAGGGAGGCTCAAAGGTAAGCTCAGAATGAAATCAGATTAGGGTTCCTTTTAATAATAATAAAATTAATAATAATAATTTATTGAATCCTCAAGACAATACAAATATGCATGGATCAAGTCAAAACAAAAGCATGCACATTGGCACACTTCTGTGCATACAAAGAATATATAACATTTAAACCTACATATAAATATTTTATTTTTGATAAGGTATATAATTTAATAATTTAATAAAGTATTTATTCAATCCCCACAACAATAAAAATATTCATGATTAAGTCGGATTGACAGAATTGACAGAATGTTCAGTGACACGACCTCAGAAATAATACATGAAATGATAATCTTGCACAAATAAACATTGTATACATAAATAAGCATTGAATCTAATCATTGATACGACATATATTCTTCTAAACTATAAAAACTTTCACTTATAAGAAATTCGCGGACTAATTTTTTAAATTCGTTGTCATTCTGAAATCGTTGTGGCAACTTATTATACATCTTCACACCCCTATAGTAAACATTATGTTCAACTATCTTACATGAATGTATTGGTAAAACAAGTTCATCAGAGCCTCGTGTGTCATAGTGATGAAAATCACTATTTTTTACGAATGGTACAAAATTTCGCCTAACAGAGATGATAATCTCCAAAATATATAATGATGGTAGAGTCAAAATCCTGCATTGTTTAAAAATTGGTCGACATGTTGCCAGTAGTGATACCCCACCCATTATTCGAATTATCTTTTTTTGTATTTTGAAAACACGCATCAGATGAGGCGACCCACTCCAAAATATCAAACCGTCCCTAGCGCGACTGTAAAACTCGGCATAGTAATATGAATGCACAATATCCGTGGTACCAACCCGTTTCAACCTATAAACAGCATATGAGACAGCAGCTAATTTCTTGCATAGTTCAGCTATGTGTTCATCCCAGCAAAGTCTGTTATCGAGATGAACACCCACAAACCTAGTACAGGATGTTTGCTGTATAGACATACCGTTAATTTTTAGTAAATATGACTCCGTTATAGTGTGTGTTCGAGGAGTAAAAGCAATAAAACTGGTTTTGTCCACATTAAGAGATAACTTATTATTCGTAAACCAACTATAAAATTTATTGAGCATTTCCTGTACCGTTGCAATGGCTCCCTGCATGTTTCTATTTCCTGTTAAGTAGCTGCTATAATCAGCAAACATTACCATATTTCCCCTACTGCAAACATCTGCCAGATCATTAACAAAAATTAAAAATAATAGTGGACTCAAACAGATCCATGAGGCACTCCAGAAATAATCCTTAATCTTTCAGATGTTGCTTCATCAATATGTACAACTTGATGTCGGTCAAACAAGTAAGATTGCAACCACTTTCTCACCCGACCCCTCAAGCCATAGTGATGAAGTTTGTCCAGAAGATCCTTAATCAGACCAACACATCTGCAATTATCGTTTATGTTTTCATATATCTTGTTTGATTGCTGAATGTGTAGATCGACCACTTCGAAACCCGTGCTGTGATGATTTCAATATATTAAAACGCACAAGAAAGGACATGATCTGCTCATACACTATACGCTCCAACAGTTTAGATAACGTAGATAGAATAGCTATTGGTCTATAGTTGGAGAGGGAGAGCCGGTCACCTCTCTTGAAGACAGGAATTACTTTTGATGTTTTTAATGCCCTCGGAAAAATACTAGTTTCCAGAGACCAATTCACTAAATATGTTAACGGTATTATTAATGAGTTGATAGGCTTCTTCAGTACAACTGAAGGAATATCATCTAGCCCCACAGAATTTGTATTTTTTAGTTTCCTTACTGTTTTAATTATGTCATATTGGTTAACTGGCCGTAATATCATATAGTTTTGAATTGGTGTCACTTGTCTAATCCTAGTAGCAGCCATTGAACTCACCAACACGTTCTTAGGAAGATTAACAAAGTATTTATTAAAACAACTAGCAATTTCATACTTGTCTTTCAAAGTAATTCCATCCTCATCCCTTATGGCGCTTATGTTAGTTCTTGTATTGCGGTTTTTTTAATGTTATTGTTTATTATTTTCCAAGCCGTTTTTGACTTGTTCTCCGATTCAAAATATTGTTTCACATTGTAAGGCAGTTTAGCCCTTCTTATAACCTTTCTATAAATTCTTTTGTACACCCTATAATGTGTAGCATCTTGTTCAGCTCCGGATAATAGTTTCGTTCGATACAATTCTTTTAAAGTAATACATGACATTCTGTTACCTCTTGTCAACCAAGGTTTAAATTGACCCTCATTGGACATTCTTACTTTTCTAAGGGAAAAGCACACATCAATGTAATACTCCAAACACTGCGAAAATGCCTCAAATCCCCGATCCAAACTTTCAACCTGAAATACGTCATACCAATCTTCCCCGCTCAGATACAACTAAAATAGTTTCATATTAGTTTCACTATAATGTCTTTTAAATTTTGTTATTTCATGCAGATTTGATGTAATTGGAATCTCTATCAACTGATCCGAATGATCAGACAGACAATTACTCCAAACAATACAAGACAAACCATCTAATTCATAATTCGTACATATGTAATCTATAAAAGTAGCCGATCTTTCTGTGGTAGGAGTTGGTTCCTTTACTGTATTACATAACCCATAACTAAGTAGTACATCCTTTAAGTTACTAACAATATTAGCATATATATTCCTTATAATCCTTATAATCGATATTTAAATCCCCACATAAAACACATTTGCAATTTATTGGAAGGCGTAACTCATAAAGAAAGCTATTCAATTTTTGAAAAAAAATATCAATATTAGTATTTGGAGCCCGATACAAATTCAATACACAAATTAAGTCATTCTCAAACTCAATATAAATGCCGCAAATTTCAAATATACCATCACTACTATATTTATTTTTTCTCTTTATCTCTTTAATACATGAACTCAGCTTATCACTAACAAGTATCATGACCCCACCACCATTTGAATTTTCTCTACAATAAGCAGTACCCATTTGATAATTATTCATTTCGTACAAGTTCATTTCACTGTCTGTTAACCAGTGTTCCGTTATGCAGACCCTACATAACGTTTGTTTCCTGCATTTTGTTTTCTGTATTCGTTTTTATAACTTTTATTTATATTATTTAATTCATGTAGGAAAAATAAATTAACGTGCCAAATTTATAAGAAGGGATATTCCTGCGAGTCCGGAAAGAATCTACATGTAGCCACACAACCGAGGGTAGTAACAATGAGAAAGCCCTACAGGATCGTCTATTTTGTAGGATCCGAATAACAATATTCAAGAATTAGAAAAGAATAGACAAGAACAAAATTCGACTATCAATTTGGAAGGTAATCGTATATGAAAAATCTTATACTTATGAAAGTTTTACACGATAATCTGATTTATAGATGGTCGAAGAGTACCGCAATTTGTGTGATCAATTAGATGAACATCAACTAGCTAAATTAAGGACTGGCAAAGGCGTTTTTCATGGAATCAAAACATACATCTGAAGGAGTATGCAAAAAAAGAAAAATAGAAAAGTAAACCTACTATCCAAACAAAAAGTAAAGAAAAGATTTTGGTACCTTTCATCTGTTAATTGAATATATTTATTTGATAGGATATGTTTAAAAAACGTAGGTTAGAAATTATCCCAAAAAGACCTTTGAATATAAAACTAACAGGAAGGAGTCTTGCCTATTTTAATGCACGTATAAATGGAGACGGGAAACGGTCATATTGAAACACCACAGATGACTCATTGTTTTGGAATTGCAGTAGTAGTGTCAAAAATTTAGAGGTTTTTTAGTAGATTTGTGCAATTTTAGTGTGTTTTAATCAATAATAAGTGCGAAATAAGTGTACTGGAATAATCTTTTTATGTGTTCTAGTGTAAATACATATTAATATTTATTGTATTAACAATAAAAGCAATAATACCGGAAGTAAGGTAAACACACAAAATATGGTTAGTTGTGCGTCTTATGGTTGTGCCCTGACACAAAAAAAATCAAAATGGAGTAACATTACATAAGAAAGTGGTTTTAATTGTAAATTTGTCAATTATTTAGAAATAAAAACGTAATTTCCTTCAATGAAATTTTAAGGTTATGAAACCAACGTATCGCTTGGTATGCATAGGCGTAGTCAAATTGAGTTAGGTAAAATAATATAATTATAATGTTATTCAAAATTGTGATTATTTTTTTAGAACTTAATTTTTAAAATTTAAATATTAAATTTTATAATAAAATGATTTTGGTGTGTGTGATTAAATTTCATTTAAAACAAAAATTGTATTCTGCTGCTTATTTACAGAGAAGCTGTTGCCAACCAAATTAGAAATATACCAGGACTTTCTCAACGGGTAAGTCAGACTTGCATAGACTTAAATAGTGGATTTGAACATTAAATTTAACAAAACATTTTAAACAAAATAATAACAAACAATCATGTATTTCTTAATGTGACATGAATCGTTTAAAACATGTTAAAACAATGGTGTGAAAAATTAGTGTTAGTAATCTCAACTTTGTCATTAAGCGAAACGTGCAAATTTTCCATTTTTTTGTAAAAAAAAATAACCTGTTGAATTTATGCTGAAACGTATCGAATAAATGGTTATAAAATCGAGGGACTTTTTTCACGTTTTCTCTTTTAAAGAAACAACTTCGTAGAGGCCATTTTGTGTCCATAGAAGCTATAGATGAAAAAAGGAGTTCACTGGCCGCTTTGAAGGAAATACCTGAAGTCGTGCTATATAAACTCGTGTATGGCAGTGCGGGGCAGGATTACTTTGAAGGAGAGAATATAAATAAATAAATAAATATGAATGAATAAAAAAATAATTTGTGCTTTATTTAAAAAGTCCCTTTACTTGTTGACCATAGTAGTATTATTGTAAGAATTAATCATTTTAAAAAGATTGAATGAGTGGTTTGCATTTTATTTGATTGGTACACGAAGTAAATGGCATGCTTGAATCGTGGACCATTACAGGCTCATAAACAATATAATTTATTTATAGGAAATATAGTAAATGAATCGTAAAAATGGGGGAATAAATAAGCCCCCGAAATAAGCCAAATATTACCTAATATTATACCGAAAAAATACGAGGAGTGAAGAGAGTTAAATTATTACATTTGACTTATTGAATTTATTTGAATTATTACAATTGAATTATTATTTTTGACAAGTATCTCGCCTACCCCGAAATCTAGTTTGAAATGCCTAGATATGTACGATAAAAACCTTTATCCTAATATTTACACATTACTACAAATCTTGTCTCGAGCCAAAGTCTTTCTCGAGCCTAAGGAGACTGAAAAACTATTTACGAAACACTACAAGTGAAGACAGACTTAATGGTTTGGTTCTCATGGACATTCACTATGGAACAGAAATTCATGCAGATGAAGTAGTGTGAAGTAGTTTAGTGAAGTAGTTTAGTGAAACTAAACCCCCCCAAAACTAAATCCTGGCTACGCCCGTGATATATATATGGGGGCGAACACTGAATCAGCAAAAAATCCAAATTTTAGCTTTGCAAGAAACCAGATTGACAGATGATGATAACTCCTTGGAATTCGGCAACTACAGACTTTTTAAAAGTAAAATGGACAAAAGAATACTTAAAAATACTCCACATCTCGGTGTTGCTTTCGCTATCTCAAGAAACATTCTTGGTTCTATAACTAATGTCCAGCCAGTAAATAATCGACTTATGACACTATCCCTAAAGTGTGCTAAAAAAACTATATCTCGCCTGTATATTTGTGGATTTCAAAAAAGGATATGATTCTATTGAACCGTGAATATTTATTCCAAATCTTGAAAGAACAAGGAGTAGATCTGAAAATACTGGTAATTATAAAAGCCATACTAACTAACACAAGGAACAATCATGGAAAACGGGTTGGAAAACGCGGCCGATAAGGGTAGATGTCCAGAAATGGAAACTGCATTGAGATTTACACAAAATATTTATAATAAAAATTGCATATCTAAAAACACAAAACTGAGACATTACAACACAGTTATTAAGCCAGAATGTCTATATGGGGCAGAAAAGCTCATTTTGAATAGAAAGAGAGACATCGAGGAGATTGAAAATAAAGAAAGAAAAATCATAAGAAAAATCTTAGGCCCCAAACAAACAAATAGCACAACATACAGACTTCGAAAATACAAATAAATCTAACAATACACAGATATACATAGCCACATGAGAAAAGGAATACTTAAGTTTTACGGACACATAAAATGGCTGAATCTGAGTAGAATAACTAGACAAATAGTCGAATTTTATGAAAATAGGAGTAGAGCTAAAGTAGAAATAATTAAATGGATTGCTGCAATTAAAGAGTACCTAAGATCAGCAAATATTACACAAAGTGAAATTCAGAATAGAGGCTAACGTTTGGGAGGTTGGCCAAAAAGAAAAAATGTAGGAAGGCCGGATCAGTATGGGCGCAAAGGAAGGCTAACAACAACAAACGCCTCTAAATATACTTCGCGTGGTCCACCAGGGCCCATACGTGAATAATAATAATATATATTTATGACCAATAATTTTCAATGGGTCCTATGGCAAGTAACACCTCGTTTGAAAGGTATTTAAAAGACCTATTCAACAATACTAATTTTGTTTTGGTTCAATATAGTTTTGATGCATAAAATAAATAAATATTAAAATTTTCGTTTAGCATATAATTAATATAGATTCAGAAGTCCCTCCTTACAGTAAATGTTCAAAATGTGCTCCACGTACTTTCTGACAGTAAAATATCCTATTGGTAAACTCTTGTCGCACTCATTCAAATGTTTCAGCGGAAATTGCTCTACACTCTTCAACGATTCGTTGTTTTCAAACATCAATACAGTCAGGTGATGTAGCATATACTTTAGATCTAAGGTACAGACCACAGAAAAAAATCCAAAGGCATAAGATCCGGTGACCGACACGGCCATTCTATCGGACTTCGTCGTCCAATCCATCTACCACGATATTCCTGATCCAAATACTGTATTACTGCAGCACAATAGTATGGAGGAGCTCGGTCTTGTTGGAATATGATTTCGAATTCGCGGATCACTTCTGCATTTTTCCATAAGTCAGGTACTTTTTGTTCTTTGAGGCATTTTGAGTATAATTTTGCCAATATTTTATGTAACATCCGATCACCAGTTTTCAGCATTTCAACAGTCTTTTCCTAGAGCCTTGCCCTTTTTACTTCTTCCTTTGTTACTTCTTCCACTAGGATATCTGGCATATATATATATATATATATATATATATATATATATATATATATATATATATATATATATATATATATATATATACAAAAATAAAGATGAAAAACTTAATTTACTAACGATACGCATTATGATAGAGAAAAATGTAAGTGGAAATTAAGACAACTTTGTTTTATTTATACAAATACAATCGTGGTGCGTCAAAAGCCGTACATAACAGCTACACAGGTGACGCATCTTGAATCCATGCGTATGAGCCCGAAACAGCAGTCGACTGTATGGGTCTTTTAAAATGAGCCAAACCCAACAAAAGTTATTCGCGCAAGAACCACGTTGAAGCAAATTGTCCCCTGTTTTTTTTTGGGATAAATGGGCTTGCGGCAACAGTGCCACTGGATAATTATAGATTGGCAATTCTGGATCGTACGCATCCATTTATTTGCTAGAAGTATTTGAAAAAAACAACCAGCAACGCAGGATCATTCTTCATCATGACAACGCGAGCTCTCACACATCGGACCGAACTCAATATTTGACCAAATCAGTCCTGATTTGGCACCCAATGATTTCTTCTTGTTCCCGTCAGTGAATAATAAACTACGTGGTCAACGATTTTCGAATAATTGAGATACGAATAATTTGAGATACATCAATCGAAATGGAAAAAGTGCTATGAAAATTGGTTCAATCAATTCAATCTTTGCCGAGAATATTTTGAAAAACATATTATTATGTATTATGTTAAATATTTGTTTTTATTTATTATTCCGGATACATAAATAGTAACCCTCAATATTAATTAAACGTATTAAACATTTTTTTTTCGATTCCAGCGCTCGGATGGATGTTTTTCTTTCTTTCTTCTACCTGTTTACTTCCTAAATGTTTGTGTAAAATTCGACTTCGAATTACCCCTCAGTCACGCCAGTTAAAGGCTGGGTAAGGCCGGATGCCTTCTGAGAAGTGTTCTACATTGGTCACTCGCCAGTCGGTAGGCTTCCTGATAAGACTTATGGGTAGGCACATAACCAAAGGTTTATAGCCCGAGGGGGGTGCTGGTCTGGGTTTGTCGGAAGCTGATGACTAAAGACCGGATTATATGCAACCAAAAACCTTAAGAATATGCGCATATATATGCACATATTTTTTTTTAATTTATGCAGGATATATGCAAAAAATCCGTAAATATGCAGTGAAAATGCAACTAAATTTTGATTTCCTAAATTACATTTTCATTTAATTAGGTGATGGAGTATTGAATAAAGATAAATTCAAGTTATAATATAATATACTTTCTTAATTCAGTTAACACCTAATACAATGTTTTATATGAAACTTATACTAAATATTAATATTAACTCGAAAAATTATAAAACGCACTAGTTATAATATGTGCTTATGTTTCATGTGTGCTTTTTATTTCATCTATCACGGTACCAAATACCTTTCCAACGACGTTTTTTCTTAATGTTGATTCATCTGGAGCATTAAATTTTGTATATTTTTGCAGAAAGGCCTTAACTTGCGGGTTGGTTAACTTGTTTAAAGGAATATTAGCAGCCAAGAACGTTTTACATAGATCTATGGTAAATTCTGACTGGTCATGGTTTCCGTTTTTAAAAATCTCAAATGACTGCTTCAGCGTTGACTGTATGGGCCCAGACTTCTTCATGTTTCTAACCTTAGCTACGTGAGACGGCGTCTTAATATGTTGGTCTATTTGAAATTTCTTTGAGTAGGAAACAATTTTTCAACAAAATTTGCAAAAAATCTGGTCGCCGTCCAAAGCAAGTTCTGGGTAAGGCTTAATCCAAGAAGTACATAGTATTTTCGACATAATCACTGCTTTCACTTTCACTTTGTTTGCACTTACTAACTGCACAATAATAACTGCGACTACAACAAACGACAACCTGAATAATTCTGACAAACAGCAAAGTTTACAGAATAAATATAAGTTAAGTCACTAGGCGTCGGTACTTCGAGCAACGAATTTAGACTGACACCAGTCTGTAAACTTGGCAAACAGTAACAAATATGAGAAAATAAATAAAAATAGAAGTTTTTATACTTATTTTATTTTATTGCCCCATTAGGGAAAACCCAATCTGCAGACCGGGACCGCCCAGACACGGCGCCGTGCGACCATAAAACGTAAGAAAAGAATACAGAAATCCCAAAATATGCTTAGATATGCAATAGTTCCTAAAATATGCATTTTTCCTTGTAAAATCACAAAATATGCAGAATTTGCATATATATGTAAAATGTATGCATAAGATCCGGTCTTTACTGATGACCATGGTTCGGAACCCACGTTAAGCTGTAGGTCCAGTCGCCAAATAGCCTAGTTGCTGATGCGCCTCTAACCCTAACACTTTACCTTTTTGCCTTTTTACATTTTTTTAAAATTAAAAATGGCATAAGCATGAAGAAATTAAATAGCAATGCCAATATCTTTAAATAATAACTGCTGATATAAGGTTGAAAAATATCTATACAGGGTGTTAGGTAAACATGCGGCAAAAATGCAAGGGGTTATTCCTTGTCCTATTCTAAGAATATTTTGTCCTATGATGATTTTTGAAAAACCCCTTTGTTTCGAAGATACAGGGCGAACAAAATTTGCGACAACCATATTCGATATTTGTTGAAATCATTAATATAAATAAAAGTAGGGTGTACGTCAATGAGTTTATCAAGTACAATTTTTTTTTTTTCGATCTCAATCACTTGAAACCGCTGTTTTATCTAGTAAGTGGATTTCATCGGTCGCATTTGTTTACATAGATTGAGTGACGTTTGGCTGTTTGACGTGTCTTAAATAGTGATTGAAGTCCTCTATCATAATGTATACAAACGCCGAGATGACTGACATTCACTTCATGTATGGACTTGCTGATGGCAATGCATTACAAGCTAGGCGATTGTACAGTGAACGATTTCCAGCCCGTAATGCCCCCGTCCGAAAAATCTTCGAAAACATTAATCGACGTCTTCCTGAAACAGGCACATTGAAACGAACTGAAGGGTCAGGAAGATCACTGACTGTAAGAAGGGTAGAATTGGAACAGAATGAGACAGACAGAACAGAAGAGCCTGGTAGTTCTACGCGAAAAATTGTAAATACTTTGAATGTGAGTCACTGGACAGTTTGGAAAATTCTTAAGGACAATTTGTTGTATCCATACCACATTGAACGCGTTCAGGCACTACTACCTGTTGATTTTCCTCCACGTATTGCATTATGTCAATGGATATTGCAAACTTTACTTCGCATCCCTCTATTCCTGACACAAATTCTTTTCACCGATGAAGCCACTGTCGCAAGAAATGCAATAAGGAATTTTCATAATAACCAAGTGTGGGCAGATGAAAATCCGCACGAGGTATGCGAAGATAGTTTTCAACATCAGTTCTCGTTGAATGTTTGGGTTGGAATTGTAGGTGACTATCTAATTGGACCTGTATTTCAATCACAGAGACTTACTGGCGAGGTGTATCGCAACTTTTTGGAAGCAACGCTGCCTGAGTTTCTGGAAGATGTACCATTGGCAACAAGGCATGAAATGTGGTTTATGCACGATAGGCCACCACCACATTTCAGTTTGGTTGCTCGTGATTTTTTAACAGCAACATACGGATATCGCTGGATTGGTCGAAGTGGGCCACACGCATGACCTGCTCGATCCCCGGACTTAAACCCCCTGCATTATTTCTTCTGGGGATATCTGAAGTCATTAGTTTACGCTACTCCATTGAAGAATTTGGATGATTTGCGAAATCGGATAATTGCTGGGTGTAACTCAATTAGAAACGACCCTGGTGTGTTTGAAAGAGTTCGACAGTCAGTGACGAGAAGATTGAATGCTTGTATCAAGGCTGGAGGAAGTCATTTCGAACATTTATTGTAGATTGAGCAACTTTACATGTACTTTTTGATAATAAAATGTTGTTAATGTCGTAAATTTTGTTCACCCTGTATCTTTGAAACAAAGGGGTTTTTCAAAAATCATCATACAACAAAATAATCTTAAAATAAGTCAAGGAATAACCCCTTTAATTTTTGCCGTATGTTTACCTAACACCCTGTAGATATCTCAAATACTCAATGACTTAAATTACTACTTTCCCCAGCTTGTGTATAAAAAAAAGTTAAAAGAAAATAAACGACAATGTTACATTTTACACCAATCACTTTATTGAAATTTATCACAATTATTATAACTGCATTTCACTATTTTACTAGTTGATTAAGTCAAACGTAACGTTAAAATAAACGACTCTTGAGCAACAGAATATCTCTAACTTGCGATAATATTTAATAAATATTACGATAACATAAGGATCCAAATATGAAAGAAATCTATAATTATGTTCAGGTAGTATACTCTAACAAACTAACTTGACTATAACAGTGTAAATGAAGGTTTCGTCTCGTACAGAGCATTCTAAAAAACATCACTTTAAAACAGAAAGGTTATACGTTCTCTATAACACTGATTTTGACTTTTTTTTTAATGAAGGCGTAAATTGGAGAATTTATTTTAGAATGCCCGTGTACAAATTTAAGAAACATACAGGTCGATTAACAAAATATTAAAGCGTAACAGTTCAATTCTTTTACACACTTCACTATAAGATTCTTCAGAGATATGTAAATGTTAAAACTGGCTATTTTTTCATTTTTGCCAGCTTTGAGACGAAATCAGAGAAATCTTTAGCTGGATCTATAAATCTAAAGGTGCTTTTAGTTAGATTTAAGATCCGATATTTGTTTTACATAATTCAATTGTCACGCCATAAATTCTGCCTCCATCAGTGAAGAATGCTAGAATGTTTTCAAATGCTTTATTTTTTAACAAGAGAACAAATCAGTTCGTCCCAGTACGTCAAGCAGTAAAAATGGATTTGGGTAACAAAGAAACTCGTATCGCTATTTAAGGACAATAAATCTGCAGCGGAGATTTGTCGATCAAGCAAGATGTTGCCAGCCTTTCAAGACCAAGACCCCAGCTTAACCCCAAAAAATCAGTTCGTCCCAGTACGTCAAGCAGTAAACATGGAGTTGGGTAAGAGAATCGTATCGCTGTACAAGGACAATAAATCTGCATCGGAGATTTGTCGATCGAGCAAGAAGTTGCCAGCCTCGCAAGACTAAGACCCCAGCTTGACCCCAATAATTCTGCCTCCAACCGTGAAGGCACGCTAGAATATTTTTTAACAAGACTGGCCAGATTTCTTAACTAATGTTAGCAAATCAGTGCACCTCAATAGGTCAAGTAGTAAACATGGAGTGGGGTTACAAAGAGAATCGTATCGCTGTACAAGGACAATAAATCTGCAGCGGAGATTTGTCGATGACCAAGCAAGAAGTTGTCAGCCTCACGAGACCAAAATCACAACTTGACCCCAATAATTCTGCCTCCAACCGTGAAGGCACGCTACAATATTTTCAACTACTACTTGTGGGTTTATTTTCTAATAAGACTAACCAGATTTTTAAACTAATGTAAGCAAATCAGTTTGTCCCAATATGTCAAGCATTAAACATGGAGTAGGATAACAAAGAGAATCTTATCGCTATGCAAGGACAATAAATCTGCAATGAAGATTTGTCGAGGACCAAGCAAGAAATTGCCAGCCTCGCAAGACTAACACCACAGCTTACCTCCGATAATTCTGCCTCCAACCGTGAAGGCACGCTAGAATGTTTTCAAGTGCTACGTGTGGGTTTATTTTTTTAACAAGGCTAACCAGACTTCTAAAATAATGTAAGCAAATCAGTTCGTCCCAATACGTCAAGGAGTAAACATGGAGTGGGGTAACAAAAAGAATCGTATCGCTATACAAGGTCAATAAATCTGCAGAGATTTGTCGACCGAGCAAGAAGTGGCCAGCCTCGCGAGACCAAGAGCCCAGCTTGACCCCAAGATCTAGACCTTGGAGCTTACTATGGCTTCTAATATATGGTGCCCAGACAAGGACCTTTGTTATCATCAACAGTGGCAATACAACCCTATAGAGTAAAGATCTACTCCAGCTTTCACCACTATTCATTGTATTTTTGATTATTCATTGATCATTGAACCCACCTTTCACAGCTAGAGATGCGTCATCCTTCCAACGTAATCTTGGTATTCTTTTATTTCTTGAACCTATAGGTTTCACTATAAAGACACTTTTTGCTGGGTTGTTGTTATCATACCTTATGTCATGATCTGCCCACCTCAATGTGCCAAGTTTTACCAACGTCATTATGTCTTTATTACCAGCTTGTCTATAAATGTTATATAACTCGAAGTTATACCTGAGTTCTCGCATATTGCCCCATACATCTCTTCTTAACATTTTTCTCTCAAAAGGTTATAAAAATTATCCACTGAATTTTGTTAATGTCCAAGCTAACACGTAATTAGGACTGGGGCAATAAGAGTTTTATATAGCCTGATTTTGGTAGATCTTGAGACGTTACGGTTACACAGGTATTTTCAAAAACCAAAGTATCATTTATTCCCTAGTATAATACGCTCGTCTGAGTTCTGTACTGCAATCGTTGTTCGCAGTTGGTGTCGCACTTAAGTACAGAAACTCTTTTACACACTCAAGATTATGGTCACTAATGACGACGTGTCGTTCTTCTCGGTTGTTAGTAGCATGAATTTGGTTTTGTCATCTTCCATACCCTTTGCTACAACAGTGAAGGGCGTAAATATTTCCTTCGCCCCTCGTACTGATCTTGTAATTGCATCTACATTGTCGGCGTGGAATCAGAATTTGAGTAGACTTTTTTTCCAGAGCCCTATAAGTATTACGAAGTCAAAGGTTACCCAAAGAGCCATGAAACGATCAATGATAGGCATTACAAAGAGCGATCAGAAAAAAATTAATAGATTCGTCGGAAAACTTCAAAAGCCGATGTCGTAAAAAGAGTAGCACAATTGAAACAGGATTGTCTTGCACAATGGCTTGCCTCATGCTTGCACAATGGCTTGCCTCATACTTGCTTACCTCATGCTTGCACAATGGCTTGCCATGTTCTTGCCACATGGCTTGTCATGTGGCAAGAACGACGGATGCTAGATAGAATGTTAAGATCCTTCAATGGACAGGTAGACCTGGGATGAGATGGTATGATGATATAAAGAGGATGGCAGGGTTACTATGGAGAAGAGTAGCTCGAGATCATATTATTGCTCGACAGTAGTGGGTGACGTAAAATTTTAAAAAAGAAAGAAAGAAGCAGCTTCAATACCCGTGGAAGTGGTGCGTGTACTGGTAAACGAGTGAAAGGACCGTTCGAAGAAGTGAGTGATAACAAAGAATAAACTAAAGATAAAATAACGTCAACTTAATTTCACTTTATTTGTTGTTGTGTAAATTGTGGTGCAAGGGGCATAACTTATGACAGGACTGCACGTATCCAATTGTTACAAAAAGCCGAGTTTTTCTCAGTTTAAGTCTCTACTGTATGTTGACATAGTTATAGAATTCCATACCGATCACCTTATAATTATTAATTAACTATTGTTGATACAGTCTAAACGCAAAGTGTTCATGCACAAAACTGATCAGGTTAAAATCAAAAGACAAATCCATCAAAAACCACCAGGACTTTAAAAACACTTAACTTTCGAACACTTTGCATCGAACATTAGTGACAAAAAATCTACCTGGAACTCTAAGACGAAATAAAATTATTTTATCTTAATCTAAATTTGTTTTTTTAACGGATGATCTTTATAATATTCATTCAATTATACATTTTCTTTTTGAGTATAGAATTAATTTAATAAAAGAAAAAATAAATTGCACCTTAAACATTGCTAAAAAGAATAAATAAACAATAAAAAGTTTGTTTAATGTGCAGGGATACCTGTATATTTACAAAAGTATATATTTAAAATATTAATTAATAAAGTTATATTTTTTTACACACCCTAATAAAAATAACACTATAGCCGATCCACAACTTAGAAACAAAAACAAAACAATAAATTGACTAGGACTCCTAATTTCATAATACACAGTTTCGTCTTTAATGTTCGCTATTTATACGTTAAAATATTGCACACGACACGTGCGGTATCCTCGCTAGTTCTTAAAAAAAAACAGTAACAGTAACTTTTTATTACATGCAAATATCATTGTTTTAAAATAGGAAAAATAAATTAGATCATAATATTTGTTTGTCCAGCCAAAACTGTATTTACACTTATTTCTAAAAACGAGTGAAATTATTCCACTTGTTTTACACTTGTTTTAAAATAAATATTTTTAACAATCCATTTCAGATAAGGCCGGAGACTAAAAGATAGTACGCCTCACGTGCTTTTTACATTACTCTTCAATATTATTGATGTCTTCTTGAATATTACAACTGTATTCAGTAAACAAACAGCATATTTCAGTTTGTTTATAATACAAATTAATGCCAATGAAATATTTGTAAATAATAATCTGTTTATCTTTCTTCAACATACAATTTTAATTCAAAATATTTAACACCTTCTGAGAAAAAAACAATTTTGCAAAAACACAAACCAAGCATGTCAATTTCGAAAATCTCTTGAAGTAATTATTAACAACAACTAATTGTTAATTTGATTAAAGATCCTGAATCCAGAAAGAAAAATTTTAACGAGTTCGTTATGTCGAACGGGTATTTGGAATTTTATTCCAAGTATAGCTTATACTTGGCCATTACTGATATTAAGACCCTCTGTATTGACAGACACACAAAAACGTGCAATCTTAAGCTAGGTCCACACTAATAACATTTTGCGTGTGTTGAATTTACTGGAACAATTTGTTTGAATTATCTGGTGAACGGAAAAATTCACAAGCTGTAGTTAGAACAGCGGAAGAAGAAACAGAGGATTTGGAGATTAATTTGGGAGTGATCCAGGGAGATGGGCTATCAAAACATTGTTTATACTGACACTGGATGCAGTAATCAAAGAGTGTAATTTCACGGGGAACAGTCATCAATAAAGCAATACAAGCACTTGTATATGCAGGCGTTCTTTCTGTTCTAGCTAGAGACAGAATAAGCCTGGAAGAAACAATCCGAAAAATGGGACAAGCAAAAAAAAGAGGCCTTACAATAAATCAAGAAAAAAGCAAATATATGGAAATAAGGAAAGAAAATATAAGAGTTACAACCAGATCGGTAGAAATACGAAATTACGAATTTGAAGTAGCGGAAAACTTTAAATATTTGGGAATAATAATAAATAGCAAAAGCGGCAGAAACATAGAGATTGATCGCAGAGTACAGACGGGATTATTATAAATTCAAAAGCATTATGAAAAGCAAAAACATAAGTAAAAATACAAAAATTAAGATACATAAAGCAGCTATTAGACCGGTGGTGTCCTATGTTGGGGAAACAAAGAATTTAACAAGCTTGGAACAGGAAAAGTTAGGAATATTCGAAAGAAAGATTATGAGAATATAATCAAAGAGAGTTGCAGAAGATGAGTACAGAAGGTTAATTAATTTTAAAATAAAAAGCATTTTGAAAGGAGAAGATATAATGAAGACCATAAAACTGCAAAGACTTTGCTGGTTTGGCCATATAAGAAGAATGAAACATAACAATGTAAATTTACGAGCCGCTTCTAAAGCTTGGTCCACACCAATAAAAATTTGCGTTGTGTGGGATGTGTGTTGTATGTGGTGACCGTGCGTGGCAACGTAAACGTTTTGACACACAAGGTCACTCATAAATCTTTTCCCCGCACAGTACGCACACGAACCATCTGTTGTCGGTGTTCTCGCGAACGTAAAAGGAATTTCCGACGTGAAGGGTTTGTGTGTGGACATGTTGTTGAAGTGAAATTAATATTTTTAGTTTCAAAAAGATGCCTACGTGACGTGCCTATATTGAAATGTATTATTTATTGAATAACTGATAGTAGTCAAAGCATGTCCCAGCATATTATTATGTTGAATAAGTGCATTCACAATAATGAACAATTTAATCAAGAAAAAATCGCAAAAAACAGTGTTATTGGATGAAGCATTTGCACCAAAATTGGAAAGTATAGATTACATACTATATGAAAATAAATATAAACAATGAAAAATATAAACAACTTTATTTTTGATGCTTGTTGGAATAACCTAATCAAACAAACTAACCGTACATAGAGACGGTGGGTGTAGAAGAGAAAGTGGGGTGTACCGCGCGTAGAACACAAATATTTATTCACTGTGTGTGGTAATTTTGGGTCGTAAATATTTTTGCCGCACATCAAAATTCAACACAAGTAATTTTTTATTGGCGTGGACCCAGCTTAACAGACAGCACGTTGACATTTCGTCAGATTGCGCAAAAAATCAGTTGTGATTACCAACATTAAAAGCACTAGAAGAGTCTCATCAATCAACCTAATCAAACATAACCTACCACTGCATACACAGACGGAGAAAGGTGTACTTATTCACGGTGTGTGCTAATTTTGGGTCGTAAATATTTTGGCCGCACAGCGAAATTCAACACACACGCAATTTTTTATTGGTGTGGACCCAGCTTAAAAGCACGTTGACATTTCGTCAGATTGCACAAAAAATCAGTTGATTACCAACATTAAAAGCACTAGAAAAGTCCTTCAAAGGAAGAGAATGAAGACTACCCCGCCTTCAGAGATGATTATAAAGAATATCAGATGCAGTTCGCTCACGACCCTGTTCGTTTGGATAAAAAATGAGAGCAGTGAGCAGAAGTTTTCTGACAAAAAGAAATTGCATCTGGACGGGTCGGACGACTGTTCTTACTACTTCCATGACTTGAGAAAGGAAACAACAGTCTCAAAGCGACAAAAGCGTGGTGAAATCGTCACGGGAAACAGAACCAGAGAAATATTTGGAAACGTTAAAAGAAAATTTTAGATATCAACAGGACAACGCTCCCGTGCATACGGCTTGGGTTGTTAAGGAGTATTTTCAACGGGAGAATATCCTGAATATTTTAGACTGACCATCAAAGTCCCCAGATCGAAACGTCATCGAAAATATTTGAGCAAAACTAGCGTACAATGATTCAAGGCTATTTCAAAATAAAGAGAAATAAAAAAATTGAAGGATGAAACTCTTCGATTGCAGTTTTAGAGAAGTGTGGGGTTCATAGATTATTTATTTGTAATTATTCATCTTTTCAATAAAGTTATTTTAGAAAAATCAAAACTGTCTTATCTCTTTGAACTGCCTTAAGATCATTATTTGTAAACATTTGAAATGCAAAGCTCCGGTATATTTTTCGGTAAGTTAACAAAGTAACAAAGAGTAAGTAACAAAGTTACTAAATATACGAAGGCATGAATAACATAAAACAAAAATTTAACAAATATAACATACAAACAAAGAAACAGGGATGTTCCGGACCTTAACTTGACAGAATGTTTAATAAAGTTATGTTATATATATATATATTTATATATATATATATATATATATATATATATATATATATATATATATATATATATATATATATATATATATATATATATATCAAAAAACCATTACGATTAATTAATTTGCAAAATTGCAGGAGAAAACAACAGAAATTAGTGGACACCATTCTATTTTCGATATAAAGTTCATTCGTTTACCGACTTGCCAAATTGTTTTATATTTTTGTCGTATATACAGGATCTCCGACCTTGAGAGTGAAAACATTTTTAATTCTTAAAAATAGAAAATATTTTTCAAGTTGATAAATTTGATATCAAAAATGCAAACGATTGTATAAGAATCTCCAAATAATTAATAAATAACAAAAAACAATCCAAATTATTAAAAGTATAACAATTCTTCTATTGGAACCTCTGATCCGAAACCCTAAACAAATCGCTTATTTTTAATTTTACGACGCCCGTTTCGTTAACCACGTTAGCATCATCAGGAGATGATTCAGTCTAAATCTAAAACTGTGTTCTATTGTGTTATACAAGCGCAAATAATGAAGCGTAAGAATCATGGACCGTGAAGTTAGCCAAGCTAAAAACTTAAATGGTAAATTTCAGATTCAATCCCACGGTGAATACTCCAGAGCATTCACGCCTGAACTCAAAAATCAAACTTCCACGGGCGACAGTCTTGCCAATCATTTCATGAAGGCTTCCCTCTTTCATAGCCTTCTTCGCTTCCACTCCTCAAGATCTTTTTTGTCTTTGTCTTTTCCTTCACTGTATTGGAGTCTAGTGTCATACCTTTGAGCGCCACCTTTCCGCCTACATCATTTTCATGTTGCCATACCAGCTTAGACATTTCTCTTCTATAGTACCCATTATGTCAAAGGGTACTTCCATTTCTTCCCTTGTTGTTGTGTTGTTTCTGATTTTATCCATAAGTATTTCCGCAGCTGCTTCGCCATAGTCCATTTCCATAGCCCTCAATCGTCAGACACTTCCAACCTACACCACTTCCCCTACATCCTTATATAGCATTCATTTCATATTATTTGACATACTTCTATTGCAAATTAACGAGTATAGTTGTGGTAAAGCTAAGTGTAGCTTGTGGTATTTCAAAAACAATGACATATAACTATTTTTTGATATTTTTAGGAAAAAATCAACACCATTGCTGAAACAATCACCACCATTCATAAACATTCAAATTATAACTTTTAAAAAAAGATCACTAGTTTATACATTATGGTAGATAGATTCATTTTCCTCTAGAATGGATCATAACAAAGAAATAAAATTGAATATGGAGGTATCCAAAGTGAATGGTAATAACAGGAATATTTTAGACAGATTAAAGAACACGAGTCCAAAATCCAAAGAAACCTTGACTTTTGAAAAAGAACAGAGCAGACACAATTATCACAAGGGCCTGGCAAAATTTAATAAAACGTATATATCAAGGGAGACTAACAACCATGTAAGTGCTGAGTAATCCAAAGGATAAAGTAGGGCAACTTCAAAAATTAATCGAAACTGATTGTGATCGAAGGTATATTGGCCAAACTTTAACATCCATATTAGCTAGATGAAAATCTGGTCTTGCCCAACATGCACTCAAACATGGCCATAACGTAAGTATTAGTTATTTAAGACTTACAAGTATGAACAATAATAGGGCTTGGGATATAATGAAAACATTCAAATAGCAAATTGTAGATAACCATAAATCCAGATAAGGGACCTATTCCATAAGGTATGACCACACTTGTTCAACTTTTGCTCGTACAGGCGCATGAATCTGTTGAAAGATTAGACGCATGCGTTATTGAACGAGAGGCATGCAAGGACGCACGTGAAAAGTTATGACACACAACACCCACCCATGTTGAATATCTTGTGCTTTCGCAGTCAATTTCTTAATACGCAACTCTTAATTTCTTCAGCAATTTCTTAATATGCAACTGCTTGCAATAGTTCAGAAATTTAGTAAAGGAATTTAATTTTATTAAATAAAAAAAATATATTAAATTATATATTTAAGAACAAAAAATAAGTGGTAAATTGTAGTAATTATTATAAATCTTCCTTTGTCCACAGAGTTTGTGTATTTCTCCCTTCTTTTCCATCCTCTTATTAACACAAGCACAGCAGCACTCATACCGGCTAACATGACATGTCAGATGAATTCATGAAACTGAAATTATAATTAACAGTAGGTACCTACAAAATAAAATATTTTTAACGTTTTTAAAAAGCCGTCTTTGCCTGAACTCGCCAGAAACGTCAAATAAAACTGACGCAAACATGTGAATAGGAAGGAGGCATGCCTCTTACCCTGCCCCAGAATATATGCGCTAACGCATGAAGATGAACAAGTGTGGACATACCAATACAGCTTCAATAATTTCAGAGTTCATGATTTTAACACGCTTCATCGGGTACGGTTGTCCTATAAATAAAACATAGTTTAGTTTTTGAATTAGATTGAATCATCTCCTGATGATGCCGACATGGTTGGCGAAACGCGCGGCTTGAAATTAAAAATAGTGATTTGGTGTTTAGTGGTAAATCTGTTTCGAGGCTAGCGCAAAAAATGTGTCCCCAATATTTTAATTTTCAATAAAATTATCAATCCGAGATTAAATCACCTGACTTGATAACAGTCATACCGAACAATATTCGTAAATATCGACTATTAATTACAAAATAAACTGTAAATTATCAGCCCGAAAATTACTGATTACTTCAATCTAAAGCATCCCACACGTTTCCTTATCAATTCTAGATAAATTGCGAACAATAAAAAACACAAATAGAAACTTCCAAAAAAACGTACTATACCCACCTTCGAGCGTAATCACGATACGTTCTAATAAAACAAAAACAATTTTGGAAGTTGAAAGCTCAGACGAAGAAAATGCTTATGACTTTTACAATAATATTCTTCACTAATATTTACTAGTGTATATCTTGAAACCTTGTTGTTTGGACGCTCTGCGTTTTTGACGATAATTATATTTTTGCTTGCCCTATTTAATGTAAATAGTGCTAGGTGCTATTTTGCTATAGTACAATATATACATTAACACTAATAAATTAAAAAAACAATTAAAATATATAACACTAGTAAATCCTTCATCACAAAGCAAGTATGGTTCTCTTCATTCTCAAGAATTAAAAAAATTGTCTTATAACACTTTATGAAGCACTGATGTTGATCAAAAATATTGCAGTGCGATAACAGCTAAACTGAATTACAGTGCTGTGAAAAAATATTGACTCAAGAGTCACATTGTTGTTCTTTGATTAACTAGTTTTAAAAGTGTTAATCAAAACTGGTTCAAAAAAACTGTTTTAACTGTTTCAAAAATATCGACTATTTTTTTATCGACTAATTTTTTATAATATTAAGAGGTTCTGCATCGCAAATTTCTATTTCCCATTTAAATAACATAGGATTTTTTTTTTTAATTTGGAATTTTATAGCTCTTCAGCGGAACATTACTGAGGAAAGACTATTACAAATCTTTCTAGGAAATTGAACGTTTTTCAAAAAAGGTCTCTTATAAATTTTCGAAAAGTTTACTTTTTCAAAACTTATTCGAGGCTAAAGTTGAATGCATAATAAATGTTTACAGTTTTTTTCAATTTTTCGACAAAACTATCAATTTTATCGAAAAATGTTATTCAACCCTTTTTGTAGATCATTCCATTTCCTATAAATTTTCATTAATAAATTTTTCGAAACTACGTAAGGAGCGTGAGTTATATTAATACATAATTTATATTATTATTAAATTAATATATAATTAATTATATTAATATATAATATATAAGGGATATTTAATTAGTACGGATAGTGTCGTATAAATTACATAATACAAAATCTTTTTTCTTGGTTTTTGTATTTCGGTCGCCTTGACCTTGAAATCATTTCTTAGAAGTAAAATAAATCAGTATTTTTTAACTTCAATAAGTACACTTTTTTTAACGATTAATTAGATGTAATAAGTAAACAATTTTCACTTGGAAAATTGAATCATTTTAATTTTATAATCAATTATAAACTATAAAAATCCGATTATTTAGAAAAATTCACATTTCAATTTAAATAACTTACGATCCTTAGGGAGTTTCAAAGAATTTATTAATGAAAATTTATAGGAAATGGAGTGATCTACAAAAAAGGTCGAATAACATTTTTCAATAAAATTGATAGTTTCGTCGAAAAATTGAAAAATGTAAAAATTTATTATGCATTCAACTTTAGCTTCAACTTTCAAAAAGTAAATTTATCGTACATTTATAAGAGACTATTTTTGAAGAACATTTAATTTCCTGCAAAGATATTTAATAATATTTCCACAATAATGTTCCACTGAAGAGCTATTAAATTCCAAAGTTTAAAAAAAAATAGTTGATTTTTTTGAAACAGATATATATATATATATATATATATATATATATATATATATATATATATATATATATATATATATATATATATATATATATATATATATATATATATATATATATGCAAAGATATTTAATAATATTTCCACAATAATGTTCCACTGAAGAGCTATTAAATTCCAAAGTTTAAAAAAAAATAGTTGATTTTTTTGAAACAGATATATATATATATATATATATATATATATATATATATATATATATATATATATATATATATATATATATATATATATATATATATCTATGTATATATATATATATATATATATATATATATATATATATATATATATATATATATATATATATATATATATATATATATAGTGTTGTTATAGTTAATGATAGTGTTTTGTAAAGTTGTTTTTTTTATTGTGACAATGCCTAGAGGAAGAACACAGTTAACTAAATCGAGCACCAAAGAATTCTAAAGTTAAGACGATGTAGAATGACACAGATGAAATTGCTGAATTGCAACGCTCCCAAGGTGGTGAAGAATAATCTAAACGCAGAACCGGTAAGTTATGAAAAAATGTAAAAAAATCTGGTGCAATGAAGCGGGCGGTTTTGCGCGAAATCTCAAAAACAGACACTTCACCTGCTCAAATTTTCAACAAATTTAATCCAGGATGTAACCCTGGCTTAATTCCCAAATGGGCTGCTGAAACCAAGTACCTAAAATATAACAAAACAATAATAAAACCACAGCTTAAGAAGAGGCATTGAGAGCAGATGTTAAAGTTTGCTGAGCATAATAAACAAAATAGTGAAAAGTGGTCACACGCAATTTTTAGTGACGAAAAAAAAATTCTAGATGAACCTGATGGGTTATAATTATTACTGGCATCATTTAAGAAGAGTCCGGAAACTTCTGAAATTGCTTGTGGAAACATCAGTACTGTGCATATAATTTTTCAACAGAACAAAACACTAAACAGGAGCTAGCTAGCCTCGATTAGCCCTAGCAGGGATGTTTACGATCAATAGAGACCAGAAATTCAAACAACCCAAGAAAGAATATCCGAAGTAAGTAAAGAACATTAATTAATCTAATAGTGTTCACAGAATGTTATTGTTTGTAATAAAAACACGAGGAAAGGCAACAAAAAATGAATTGTATTAAGTGTACCACACGGAACTTCAGACAGTTGAGTTTAAAAAATTTCATTCAGGTGATTTTTATATATATATATATATATATATATATATATTTTTTTTTTTCATTTCAGGTGATTTTTATGTTTTTAATTTGGAATAACAAAAAATAAAAAAGGAATTATAAGTCACTCATTTAATTTGGAAAAGTGACGCTATATGAATTGTATTACTTGTTGATATTGTTATTTATGTTAATAAAAAATATTTTATGAAATTTCCTTTGAGGTTATATTTATTCACCACACTGTATTTATCTAAAATATAAAGCAATATTTTGGAGCCACTACTCGATATGGAATGGAAATGTCACATCCCTTTTTTGATCACATACCCAAATATTTACCCCATTCTCAACTCATGTCCCGAATGTGATGAAGTGCAGTGTCATGCAGAGGGTCCAACAACCTACAAGCACAGGGCAAATTCTTTTGGAAGAGCCATGGCATTGGGCAGTCTGTGTTTTTAGCCTAGCTTGGGCGTATATAATTGGGGGGGTTTCAAACAATTAATATATATCTTTTCATCAAGATAATGCACTAAATTACTACTGTCATTGGCTTAAACAAGAAACAGTAGGAAAAAATCTATTTGCCATCATAATTTTAAAGGATTTCTCACAAATCATGGCAAAATTAACCAATTTTTGTTTATCGATGAGTATAACAGGAAAGTAAATGACATTAAAACAAAGTTGTTTTGATCAATATCAATCAAATAAATAAGACACCAATATTGTTTTGCAAAGTGCAAAGGAGGTATTCACACACTTAGGTATAGGGACTGCTTCTATGTAAACACAGGCACTGTAAGGATTAGTGTGGCTTATTGAACTTACTAATCTTGTCAATCCTTTCAGCCTTCAGTCAGATTTCAGTTTAGGAAGTGATTTTAATTTGTATTGGAAATGACTTCGCAGCGAAAAAATAGTCCTATGAGGGTGCTAGCTAATAGTCCTATGAGGGTGTATGATGCTGGAAAGAGCTATAGAGTATATTGTAAAAAACAGAGAAATGACGGAACCAATTGAAGACAAACCCCGGTCCAGATAGTCCTCGAGTTTTCACTGTAAAGAAGCTACAAAGGAGCCTTAGTTGTTAATGACATGCTCGGAGGAAGTGACATTTCAGACACAAGCAATATTCTCCATGGCAAAGGTGTTCAAAAATGATATTAATAGATTGATAAGACTAGAATTTGCACACAATTATAAAGACAAAGCTGTAGATTTTTGGAAGAAAATAATTTTTTTCCCAGAGCAAATTTGCAGTTTTTAAGCCAGTCAACATTTTAACATTATGTGGCAGAAATAATTCTAGGCTTAACAGAGAGAACATACTAAATACAATTAAGGTAATGTTATGGTTTGTGGGGTGCATGTCTCACAATGGAGTGGGGAATAGTTTCGTTATAAACGGTATGCAACGGAGACAGTGCTGTAAAATTAGGGCTGGGACTTTTCTATTTCCAACAGCATCATGCCCCAAAACACACAGTTAACATAACCAAGGAGTTACTCCTTTATAATGCACTTAAAAGGTTGCTCACATCACCCGTCACTGGACCTAAATCCCATTGAAAATTTACGGAATATTCTAGACAGAAAAGTAAATTTATTAAAGATGTTATTATTGTATTGATATTTTCAAAATAAATTGTTATTCTACGCTATGTCATTTCATATTATATTTACAAATAACTACAACTTTTTTTTGATTTGTGATAAACCCCTAAAAGTCAGGGTATGCAAATATGTTTTCCCCCACTGTATTTTTAATAAGTTAATGTAATATTATCTACAACAATCCATATAAATAAAAGTACCATTGAGGGAAATGACATTAACAAGCTTAACTTTGTGGTAATATAAGAATAACCCAAATTTATTGCAATTACCCAGAATGACTAGGCAAAATACACTTAATTCTGGATATCCTAAAAACTCGAAGAGATTTCCCACCAAATCATTTTTTCAAACTTCACGACGCGCGTTTCTCTAACCATGCATCAGAAGATTTAATCATGAAATTAAATCATCTCCTGACGATGCTAACGTGGTTAGGGACGCGCGTCAAATAGTTTAAAAAAATTAGTTGGTGTTTAGTGGTAAATCTCTTCGATTTTATTGTTTCACACTCAAGAGAACTGATTTGGACATCCTGTTTTAAGTGTACTTTATGCATCATTTGTCAAATTAACAACATAACCTTTGAATAAAATATTGCTTACTTAGTTATTCTCTACTGCTACAACTACTTCTATCAACAACGTGCAATGCCCTTGATGCTTGTGACAACAAATTGCGATATTTATATTACGTTAAAATAATCCAGTCTGGTATTTTGGTGTTCTAGTAAAATTGGATACAAGTGGCCCCCTAAAATAACTGTATATACGCCCGCGGCCTAAGACTGGCAAGGCTACTTACACTCAAAAACAACAACCCTTAGAACTCAGCAAATTCTTTGGCGCACTTTTCGGTTGACGATATGCGCAACGCTTCTTCTTCGTAGTCGTCAAAATTGCTAGTGTCTCCTGGTCCTTTGCATCGTGGAATAAATGGAGCTTCAATTTTCTTCTGAAAGATGGCTATCCAGTCTGTCGATTGGAACCACTTGTGACCTTTAATATCATTCACGCCAGCTTTTAAATTTCCGTAACGTTTGGTAAGATCGACTTGTAAAAGATTACGAAGAAGATCTTTCAGATCTGAACCAAAGTGGGATGGAAATCTAACCTTCCCGGACACAATCTTTTCGTAAATCTGAATAGGTTGGTCAGCAAAGAATGGTGGATAACCAGCAGCCATTTCATACACTAGAACACCCAAGGCCCACCAATCGACAGCTTTGTTATATCCCTTACTAAGAATGATTTCAGGGGCCAAGTACTCAGGTGTTCCACACAAGGTCCAGGTACGACCCTTGACACGTTTGGCAAAGCCAAAATCAGTAACTTTAAGATACCCCTGGGAGTCTATCAGTAAATTTTCAGGTTTCAGATCTCTATAAATCAGATCTAGATAATGCAGGTACTCGAAAGCAAGCACTATTTGCGCGGCATAAAATCGCGAATGAGGCTCAGAAAAACGACCCACTTTCCGAAGATGGGAAAACATTTCACCACCTGGCACATACTCCAAAACCATGTAAAGGTTAGAATTGTCTTTAAAGTGAAATCGCAGACTAACAAGAAATGGAAAACTGATGGCTTGTAAGATACGCTTCTCGTTAAGGGTATGTTCCACTTGTTTCAACTTAACCACTTTTTGCTTATCGAGGATTTTCATAGCATAGTATTCCTTGGTGGGTTTGTGTTGCACAATCATAACCCGGCCGAAAGAACCAGTACCTAGAGTCTTTATTCGCTCGAAATCGTCCAGGGAGGCAGTATTTGTCGGGTTTTTCTTCCACTTTTCCTCGAAGTCCTCCTTAGCTTGATCGAGGAACTCCTTGACGGACTCCGCGGAATCGACCTTCTTGTTAGCCGTAGCGGCATTGTTGCCCATGGTTTGCACTTTTAAACCTTCCAGGGCTTCGAATTTCCTTTGCACACTCCGCCTAAAGCACCGAGCAGGTTGCAACAGCGGCGGAGGACACGAACGTCACAATAACAACAATAATTGTTCGTCCTATGTCAACACTCACTCGACCCGATCATTCTTTCGACCTTACAGTCCACTTCAATCCTATAAACCTCGATAAAACTACACACAATCCGTTTATAACTAGCACGTTCCCGATTGCCTTACGCGAACGGAATTTCCACAAAATTTCCACAGGTGAACGATAAAATGGCCGCGCCGTATACCTAGTACCCAGATTTTCACTTCATTTGCTATAATTTCAAGAAATAGGAACAAGTCCGAACGACCGATTAGTCAATTACGGATTTGTAGAGGACCGTGGTAGATGTCGCCTTGTCTGACAACTAATCTGCTGCCATCTATCGAGCAGTAGTTAAAACGCAATATCCTTAAAATTCCCTCGAAATATTAAATCTAAAACGTGTTATAAAATATTAAAACAATTTATTATATTTAACTGAGGTAGCGGGTACTTGATGGAAATTCACTTTAAATAAACAAAGATTTATATCTACGTTTCCACTCTATTTATATATAAAAGCTGTATGTATTGCTATTGCTTCGACACACAGTGCTTTTTCAGTTTTAATATAATTCGTATTTGGGAAGGGACTATGTGTTGAAATGTGTCGCAGGTATTTGTAATACATACAATTTTAAATACAGTAAAACATTAAATATAAATCTTAGTTTGTGTATTCAATTTATTTTTAACATGACATATTTTTAAATGTAATATAAAATGTCCTTTCAAGTATTGCCAAGCCCGCTTTTTCGATATGTTTAGTTTGCGCATAATATTTATATCAAAATAATCAACTGAGAATAGTTTAGCTTTGAATTTAAAAAAAGTATAAGACCAATATCATTTGTATATTGTTGTAATATTTACTGCCATCTTTCGAACAAGAGTTAAAGTGCAATATGCATCAAATTCTCTCGAAATAAAAAAAAAAAAAAATATTTGAACAATTTATTCTATTATTTTCTTATATATATATAAGAAATATATATTATATATATATATATATATATATATATATATATATATATATATATATATATATATATATATATATATATATAACATTCAACAATTTACTGTAATACATTCAATAAATTATCGAATTATTTACAAACATTAGATTAGAAACTTTCACCACCTCGACTTGCTATCATTTCTAAGTTTAAAATGAAGAAATGAACATGCCCTACATTTTTTAAAATAATAAAAAATCACTTAAGTGCGGCTAAGTCTACTTTTTTAATAAATTTTGTAATTGTAATTAATATTGCTGGAAATAGTTTGGCTTTGAATTAAAGAAAAAGTTTAATATCTTATATTCTTAAAATATAAAGCAAAAACATATCAAAACTTATATTGTTAATAATAGAAATAAAGGCTATATCAAAGGTACCTAAATTTTACATAGCAACATCCAAAATTTATATCTATAAATAAATAGAGTTTTTAAAAATTATTGATAAACATGGAAAAATTTTCCCACATCGGAAACGGGCGAAAATAATCGAACGGTTTTTTACCTTGAAATTTCAAACCAATCAGAGCACGCCGCAGCGAAGCTTCTTACCTCGTTTGCTTTCAGACTTGCGTTTTTCTCTTTCTCTTTCATCGTTTCGCTTGTAAACGTAAGTTGCCGTGCACGCTGTATTTTTCCAGGTTTTTTTTGGGAATTTGTCGAGAAAAAAAGTAAAAAAACATCATCAACAATGGCAGACACCGAAGCACAAAAGACGTATGTAAGAGTTTTCCATTAACTATTGCACATTGTCGTTCTTAGGCTAGATCTTTGTTTTGGCGGTATAGTTTCATCAAAATGGCGGTTCGGCGGTATTAGAAAAAGCCGGTAAATCCGGTATAGATCATCACATTGGTATTTTTCTATTTGCTTTTTTTCCTCTTCTTCCTGTCATAGCTTTTATTGAGACTGTCTATATCGGTAGTTTTTTATAGTTTTAATTAATGTTTTCTAATAAATAAATAATGTATTTATACTCGTCTATAAAAAAATATGTTCCGCTTTCTTATCCTGAGTGTATTACCGTTAAATACCGTTAGCACGCGAGGGAAAAACAACTTCCATTTTTCAGGCTAACAAGCAAGTTTATTAACCTTCATGCAAAGAAAACTGCTATTTTCGTTTGGTTTGAAACTTTCGCGTATGTACTCTTTCTCAATATTTGGCACTTTCAATATTCGTTTTGGATCCCTGACAAAATATTATAACGTAAATATCCTTTTCCAGTATTTATAATATTTATTGTATACCGTAGCACATTATAGCGGTAATACTATGAGGCTTATTTTATTGAAGACAATAAGTGATTGACCTAGTTTAGATTTAAAACTAATGTTCCTCTTTAGCGTTGAATCAACTGTTGATGAGAAAAAAGTAGAAGAAAAGGAATCGGTAGTTGAGAAAGTAGAGAAGGAAGATGCCAAAACAGAAAACGGTGACAAAAACAGCAGCGACGAAAAGGACAGTGAAGAGAAAAAGGAGGAAAGTGAAGAAGACAGTCCTAAAGGTATGTTGTTTACATTTTCCCGTATTCATAACAACACGTTTAATAATTTTTACAATGTAAACTAAAATTTGCATGACATATATATAAAAAATCAATAATCCTTCACTTCTGAGCTACTACAAAGGTTAAACATTAATATCTATAAACTGAAGGGCAAGTAGAGGGCATAAGTTCTGTTCTGTAATTACATTTATTTTTATATCCAACAAATGGATTAAGGATCTTGTTCTAATGGGAATTAATGAATGTTTAGGTAATATAATAGTCCCAGTGATGAAAACATAAAGCGCTAGAGGTTGATCTTTTAAACTTGGTTGATGCCAAAGCCAACTTGTTGTGGTTATGTGTAAAAGTTCTGTGGCTCTATGTGCGTAAGATTATGAGATCTGAGGGACATTACTGTTACATTGTCAAAGAGACTATTCTAAAAAAGAAAAAATACTTTAATTGAAAATAATAATGAATGCAATAATTAATGTAGCATCAAAATATATATGAAGAGGTTCAGGTAGTTTTCCCCTAGAGTTTAGAGTTTTATATCTCTAGATATATTTTTTTTAATACACGTTTTATCATTTTCTTCAAGCACCTCCACCATCACGTTATTTCAAATGTTTCTTGGTCTTACTCTAGTGGTTTTAGTAACAGGTTTTTTAGCTGTATTTTTTTTTTGTTTGTTTGGGTTTTCTCCCATCCTTTCAATGTGTTCAGAAAGTTCACCATTTAAATTGATCTGCTTAATTCTTTAGATTACCCAGGAGTTCTCTATATTATTAAATGGTTTGTAGAATATCTTAACGTCCAGTTTTTTCAAAATTTTGTCTAGCCTTTGTATTAATTGGGTATCACTTTTGCTTTGTTCCTGTTAGAAAATCAGACATTCTTTCAATAACTTCCTCTTTTTTTTCTAATCTGCAATGTTTCTATCATAACCATTCACTTCATTTAACTCTCTAATCAATTTTAATTCGTTGTTATAACTATTTGCAAGCTTTCCTCTGATGTTCAATGTTCCATAATGATATGCCATGATCATTTGATAGCGACCCCTCTCGCACATTTGGACACACTAAAAAAAAAATCTTATATCTTGGTTTAAAGGGAAATTTTTTTATCTACCAACAACTTTTAACTAGTCATCTTATTATTGAAGCTATGATTCGAATCATTAGAAAAATAAAAAAAAACCAACCTACTTTTACTCTTCCTACTCAGTAAAACATTCAAAAATGTATCATTGTTTTTTAGTTCATACCTCTCGCTATAGTTTGCGATTTACCATTTAAGTTTTTAACAAGTTGTATAAAAAATTGCAGGGGAAAGAAGTTGGAAAAAAATAACTTCTGGGTTGTTTAGCAATTATATAGATTTTAGTCTTGACAGACAAATATCCATGACTAATTGTTATAGTTTTTGCAAAGAATAAAATGTTTAACACTGGTAAACTCTTCTGAGACTCCACATGCCCATAATATTATGTGACGTCTGTAGGACTGAGTGTATTCTCTTCACTATTCATCCATAGATCTCATCATATTATTTATTTTCTCTTGGAACTGTCCTATGTTGCATGTATATTGTGCCCATGTAAATCTAGATTTACCTCTTCTTCCACCCATATAATACTGCACAGTATGTTTAGACTTTAGTTGAATACCTCATAAAGACAAAAATAGTAATGTACTAGATATGGAGGTTAATTCTTAATTTTTTTCTTTAAAAAACAAGTTTAATTTGAGAGAAACGAAAAAAATGGTTTGATGCCAGAAAGGTAAAAAGTGGTTTGGTGCCAACGCTACCTGCACATTTTTTCCATCACTCTGGATATTTTGGATATCCTCCAAGAAAAACTACATCTTTTGAGATGGTCCTGTCATCAAGCCATTTTTCGATATTTTCGAAATTGTTGAAGTGTTTCTTGGAAAGTGCGTGAAACATCGATGAAAACAAGTGGTAGTCGGACGGGGCCAAGTTTGGTGAGTACGGCGGGTGGTCTGGTCATTCTGGTCACTTTTCAATCAATGCATAGTTCAAATTGATCATTTCTTGGTGGTAGTGAATGGTATTAATTGCTTCAGCTGATTTCAGAAGCCTACGGTACACGACAGCCTCCTGATCCCACCAAATACACACTATTCTCTTCTTTCCAAT
Organism: Cosmopolites sordidus; assembly: GCA_031761425.1. NCBI lineage: Eukaryota > Metazoa > Arthropoda > Insecta > Coleoptera > Curculionidae > Cosmopolites > Cosmopolites sordidus. The sequence goes on from JARFXV010000132.1 coordinate 165,504, forward strand.
GCGATTTGGTCTTGCTGTCAATATTGATGGTTGTTCTGGGTCAACACACGATTTTCTGCGTTTTGGATTCTCGAAATATATCCACTTTCGTCTCCAGTCACGATCCAATACAAAAAAGTCTTTCTTTCACGCCGAGAAACCAAAACTTCGCACGCCGTTTTTCGATTTTGCATCTGTCTGTCGTTCAGCTGATATGGTATCCATTTTCCTGCCTTCTGGATCTTTCTCATGACATGCATCACAAATGGTTCGGCGATCAATATTTAATCTCTGCCATTTGTTGTTGAATTCGCATATCGTCTTCCAACAATGCTTGCAATTCGGCATCTTCAATTTTTTTCGGTTGACCTGGGCGTTGTAGGTCGATTATGTTGACCATTACACGTAAGACGCGAAACATAGCTTGAATAGATTCATTACTTTTATAATAAATTTGAACAATTTATATAAGCTGTGCAGCTGTTTATCTTCATGATGATTTATAAAAATATATAGTACTAGTTTGATAATCCTTTATTTACCATATGTGTTTTTACATTTATTTGCTTAAAATGATAATTCTTATCGTAGCTTTTCGATTAGCGATTTAATAACCCTTTATTTAACATTCTGCGTTTTTTTTTCTTTTGACGAATTTTTAAACGGTAAAATTTCCACTTAGATTACATGCCGGTATATTTATCTTACAGATAATTGTTGCATCAAAAGAAAATCCACTGGTGCTGACACGTTAGACGGCAAGACCGAAGAGGCGACACCAGAGAAGAAAGCCAAACTGGATGACACTGCTGCCGAAGCCGAGTCCAACGGTGACGTAACAGAAGCCGAAGCGGCAGCCTAAATATGTGAATTCCTAAAAAAAAACGCGGGGTTAGCTTTCGTTTGATCGTAATAAAAATATAATATAAATGGCATTGAATGAATTATTAGACAAACCGAAGCTAATTTTGTTTAAAGTTCTAGTTTAATCTTAAGTTCTGTACATGTATAATGGTAGGGTTAGGTTACAAATCCTTGCAGACGCTGGCAGACTTTGAGTCAGAAGGAAAACTGGTCGGAGCTTGCAAAGGTAACAGTTTACACATAATTCAAATGATGTCAAATTGATTCGAAGCTATTTTTCCATAGATCCTATCGGAACGTTTATCAGTATTTGTTTTTGATTCAAAGGGACGACCCTAACATTAAACATAGAATTTTTATGGAAAAAAATTGTGACAATTTAACTTTAGAAACTGCATTTATTTGGTTTTCGCGTCCCTGACAAGTCGGTGTGAATAATTCAGTGCGGTGTTTTTGTCAGGACTGAAACCAAAAAAAATTTTAGTGGTGCGATTATGTACTTATTCCTACGTCCTCTATTTTTTATTTTATTATTTCTGACAGGAAGTTTCTCTAAGAATATGTCCGGTGTTGTGAATTAATGTATTATATAACTCGCGGAATTCTACCGCAGATCGTTCCCGAGTTCTAGAAATATTTAATAGTTACGTTGATGTAAAGTACGGTGAATCTCGGAGCCAGCTCTGCCATGACCTCACTAACAGGTTCTAAATGTGTTCATATCAAAAACAAAATAGTACTAATTTTTACTATTCTACGCCATCCGTTGTTTCACAAGGATCGAATTAAACAATTTGCTGTAAACATTTTAAATTGTACAAAACTTTCCAATTTTAAAAGCTTTAACACAATCTCGAATATTCGATTTAATCGAAACCTTCTACAATTTCAGAACAATTCGGAGCTGAATGGCGGGAATACTTATGAAATCAACGGGTGGTTTTTTTTTACTATATATAGGTTATTTTTTACTAAAAACCCAGTTTTTTGTATCTTAAAATGGAGAAGTTTGTTGTGAATTCGAATAACTAACAGTATTTCTATCCTATTGTTCGATGTAATCTAAAGTTGCGTTTTATGCCACATGGTACAAAGCAAAGATTTGTATTTTATTAGTGGTATATGGCAATAAAGAGTTAGTTTCCAGTATTACGATCTGCATTATTATTTTTTAGTAGTTATTAGTATAGTTTTTTCCCTGTAATTGAAATTCGTACAAACATATCCTAAAGTGACTCTTCTATATTTGTTATTTAAAGTAGAGTAGTCGAATATTATAACCCTTCTTATTTTTTATTTAAATCTACAGATTATTACAACTTCAGGTTTATACTAACGGAGGAAATTTAAAATATTGTGGTAAATAACAGGTATTGTAAAATAGGCAGACACGGCTTTGTTAAAATTTGACGAAGGCGCTAGAACGCTAGTAAAAGAATTAAAAAAAATTGGCTTTAAAATAAACAGAACATTTAACACAGTAGAGGCACACCATTATAAACCATAGAACTCACAGCATGTTAAACAATGGAGGAACAACAAAACATTAATAGGGCGAGAAAAATTTGATCCAAAATGACCATATCCAATTGAAGAGTTAAATTAGTGCTACACCAATCAAATGAAAACTCTAGAAATTCATAAACAGCATTTTAGAAAAAGACTGGGCATTTGGTGGGCCCAAAAGAATGACAGATATAGAATTATGGCAAATAATTGAAAAATATATAAACAAAGAAATCTAAATAAGGAAATATAAGTAGTTAGTCCGCCACTGCCTATTCAGCCTTACTATGGAACCCAACCGGGAATAAAACAAGAGATAGACCCCATACCACACGAAAGAGAACAATCACAGAGGAAATCTGAAAATCCATAGTTGGTAGGTTTTGGCTGAATGTTTTCTTTATTCTCCATTCTTGTTATATTTTCGATCTAACGTAAGAATCGCATTTCTATTCCAAGAAAAAAATTCATGAAAAACAAAGATTGAGGAACAGATGGCAAACTACAAGATCACCTAAGACTGTGCTCACAATACTTGGCATTTTCACAGTCCAAAAGGTCGTTTTTCAGGGGTAGCTTACAGAATGAACATTTTCTGTTACTGTCTAACCACAACAAAGTGGAAGAATGAAATTCCTTGATGAGTGTATTTTTTGTTGAAATATTTCTCCAAACACGTCTGGAACTGACAAACACGAGAGTTTTGATTGAAGCGATATGTCAAACTATGCGGTTGATTCTGCTTTTGACTTTTATTTTTCACGAACTTTCACCTGTTCGGGCTCCTTCTTTATCTCAGGAGTTTTGAATAAAGTTTTTTAAAAAATTTGACATATCGCTTCGATCAAAACTCTCGTGTTTATCAGTTCCAGACATGTTTGGAGGAATATTTCAACAAAAAAAAGAATCACCTAAAACCCACATAAAAAAATGGAAAAATCATTTTGTAAACCAATTGGAAAATTAAAGTAACCCAAAAGACATCACCATCGTTAGCAGCAAAAGACAGAATTATTCACAGTATATCTGATGGCTGTGTTTCAACCTCATGAATCAAAAATTCAGAACAGTTTGAATTCAACAAACTCTGAATGCATTAAGAGAACCCGAATTACCAATAGAACCGTTTGAAATAAGCGTTATAAAAGTTACTATTAACAGAATACTTTGATTCAAAGAGACAACCCTAACATGGAGAAAAAACGTGACAATTTAACTTTAGAAACTACATTTATTTGGCTTTCGCGTTCCTGACCCGTGTTTTCGTCAGGACTAAAGCCAAAAAAAATTTTAGTGGTGCGATTATGTACTTATTCCTACGTCCTCCTCCTAGCGTCCTTAATCTGCATTGTTAACCATTCACTTCATTTAACTCTCTAATAAATTTTATTTTTTTGTTATAACTATTTGCAAGCGTCCCTCTGATGTTAAACGTTCCATAATGATGTGCCATGATCATTTGGTAGCAACCCCTGTCGCAAATTTGAACACACTAAGAAAATAGCCCTATATCTTGGTTTAAAGGAAAATTACTTTATCTACCATAAACTACCGAATCACTTTTTTATAGTTCTAGACGCACGTTTCGCTAACCATGTTACCATCAACAGGAGATGGTTAAATCAGGATTAAGGACATGATTAAATCATCTCCTGATGATGCTAACCTGGTTAGCGATACGTGCGTCGAGAACTTTAAAAAATGATTCGGTGTTTAGTGGTAAATCTCTTTGAGTTTAGTGTTTCAGACCGAAAGTTCCAATAGAAAAATTGATCGCGAGGAAGAAAATCTGAGCTATTTTTACTCTTCCTATCAGTAAAACATTAAAAAATCTCATTGTTTTCGAGTTCATACCTAAATATTTCATACATGTATGTGTTCATACCTAAAGTGTGGGATTAACCATTTATGTTGAGTATTGAAAATTGCAGGTGGAAGTGGCTAAGAAGTTGGAAAAAATAACTTCTGTGTTGTTTAGCAAGTAGATAGATTTTAGTGTTGAGTGTATTCTCTTAACTATTCATCCATTTTTTCTATGCCTTGCGATTGTTTCTCATAGTTCTCATCCATATTATTTATTTTCTCTTGGGACTGTCCTATGTTGCATTTATATTGTGCGCATGTAAATCTAAATTTACCTCTTCTTCCACGCATAGAATACTGCACAGTATATTTAGACTTTATTTGAATACCTCCTATTATTAATGCAAAAATAGTAATGTAGTAGATATGAAGGTTAATTCTTTTTTTTTTTAACCCGCTTAATTTGAGGGAAAAATATGGTATGATGCCAGAAAGGTAAAAAATGGTTCGGCGCCAACGCTAGCTGCACATTTTTCCTATTACTTTGGAAATGTTGGATGTCGTCCCAGAAAAACTGTACATCTTTTGAGATGGTCCAGTTATCAAGCCAGTTTTTGACATCTTCATAATTGTTGAAGTATTTCTTGGAAAGTGTGTGAGACATCGATGAAAACAAGTAGTAGTCGGAGAAGACCAAGTCTGGTGAGTACGGCGGGTGGTCTTGTCACTCTGGTAACTTTTCGATCAATGCATGGTTCAAATTGATCATTTGTTGGCGGTAGCGAATGGTATTAATTGTTTCACCTGGTTTCAGGTGAAACAGTTCTCATAAGTTATCAGAGTTCACAGAAGCTCATGGTACACGACAGCTTCCTGATTCCACCAAAATACACAACATTGTCTTCTTTCCAAGGCGTTGCAATTCGACATCTTCAATTTTGTTCGGTTAACCTGGGCATTGTAGGTCGATAATGTTGACCATTACACATAAGACGCGAAACGTAGCCCGAATAGATTCATTATCTTTGTAATAAATTTGAACAATTTATATACGCTGTGCAACTGTATATCTTCATGATGATTTATAAAAATATATAGTACTGGTTTGATATTCCTTTATTTACCAAATGACGTAAAAGAAGCCGAAGCGGCAGCCTAAATATGTGAATTCCTAAAAAAAACGCGGGGTTAGCTTTCGTTTGATCATAATAAAAATATAATATAAATGGCATTGAATGAATTATTAGACAAACCGAAGCTAATGTTGTTTAAAGTTCTAGTTTAAGCTTAAGTTCTGTACATGTATAATGGTAGGGTTAGGTTACAAATTCTCGCAGACGCTGGAATACTTTGAGTCAGAAGGAAAACTGGTCGGAGCACGCAAAGGTAACAGTTTACAATTAATTTAAATGATGTCGAATTGATTTTAAGCCTATTTCCCATAGACCCTATCGGGACGTTTATCAGTATTTGTTTTTGATTCAAATAATGAACATATACAATTTTTAGTCTTTTTAGAAAAAGACTGGGCATTCGGTGGCCTCAAAAGAATTACAGACGTAGAATGATGGCAAATAACTGAAAAATAGATATAAACGAAGAAATCCAAATAAGGAAATATAAGTGGTTAGTCCGCCACTGCCTTACTATGGAACCCAACCGGGAATAAAACAAGAGGTAGACCCGGTACCACAACAAAGAGAACAATCACTGAGGAGACCTGAAAATCCATAGTATTTGTAGGTTTTGGCTGTATGTCTTTCTTCATTCTCTCTTCTTGTTACATTCTCGATCTTACGTAAGAATCGCATTTCTATTCCAAGCAAAAAATTCATGTAAAATAAAGATTGAGGAAAAGATGGCAAACTACAAGATCCCCTAAGACTGTCTCCCATAGAAAAAAATGGAAAGATCATTTTTTAAACCAATTAGAAAATTAAAGTAACCCAAAATACATCACCACTGTTAGCAGCAAAAGGCAGAATTATTCACACTATATCTGACGGCTGTGTTTCAATCTCATGAACCAAAAATTCAAAACAGTTTGAATTCAACAAACACTGAATGCACCAGGAGAACTCGAATTATCAGTAGAACTGTTTGAAATAAGCATTATGGAAGTTATTATTAACAGAATACTTTGATTCAAAGAGACAACTCTAACATGGAGAAAAAAACTTGACAATTTAACTTTAGAAACTACATTTATTTGGCTTTCGCGTTCCTGACCGGTCAGTGTTTTCGTCAGGACTGAAGCCAAAAAAAAATTTTAGTGGTGCGATTATGTAGTTATTCCTACATCCTCTATTTTTTATTTTATTATTTCTGACAGGAAGTTTCTCTAAGAATATGTCCGGTGTTGTGAATTAATGTATTATATAACTCGCGAAATTCTACCGCAGATCGTTTTCAAATTGTAGAAATATTTAATAGTTACGTCAATGTAAAGTACCATGACCTCACTAACAGGTTCTAAATGTGTTCATATCAAAAACAAAATAGTACTATAGAGAATACCGAGTAAAATATTTTTATAGCACTATATGTCAATAAACAGGTAAACAAAGAAAGAATAGAGGGGTTTGTTAAAATTTGACGGAGGCGCTAGACATGTATGTTAGACCAAAATATATACAATATTGTATATTTGTTATAAAGGATTTTTTTTTCAATTTACATTGAAAGTAGTTAACATCTGTGTAATTTTTTAATATCAAGTCTGCTATTTTATAACGTCTTGTGCATATAAGTATTGTTTTAACGCTTTTCTGGATATCTAAAAATGTGTACATAACATTTCATAAAAGAATTATCATTACCGACATCTAATAGTGTGCTTTGGCGATTCATAACGTTGCTTTTTTGTTTTACACTATTAGAGTGACATTGCTAGTGCATTATTGTGTGTCGGTTCTGTATTTTCTGTTTATAATGGCACATCTAAATGAATTAGCTGCTGTTAAAATTATTACTTTAGCTAACAGGTCGCAGGCAAAAACATATTGCACAAATGCTCAGAATACATCAATCGAAGGTCTCTCGTGCGGTAAATCGATGTGAAGAGACAGGGGAGTACAGACGACCATCTGTACAAGGACGTAAGCGGTAAACGACGCAAAGAAATGATCGCTATGTACAATTTCAGTCATTACGAAATTGTACTTTTACAGCTCCGCATCTAAATAATGAAATGTTGAATGGAAGGCAAGTTAATGATATTGCAAAAACAGTAAGAAGAGGGCTAAAGGAAGTTGGTTTAAATCCAAAACGTCCTACCAAAGTCCCTCGGCTTCTCTCGCGTCACAAAACGGCTCGATTACAATTTGCACGTGACCATGCTGATTAAAATGCTATTTTTCAACTTTATGAATTCAATTATCCGGCAATTCTCTTCTTCCGGGATTTGCCGGAAGAAGAATTTGAAATTCAAAATAATAATAATATTAACCAAAAATTAAGTCATAGTATTGCTGTAAATAATCTATATTTCTATTATAAAATTTTAGTATAGGTAGGTACCATCAATTAGCTTGGATGAGGAAACGGAAACGGCACAAAAAGTGGGGAAAGCACGGTATAAAATTACTAAGGTAAGATATTGCGCATGGTGGGCAATATCTTACGTCATCCATAGGGTAAAATTCGAATATGATAGTTTTGACATATAACAAGTGTACTGGAATTTTATGTACGGCATTTGTGTGGTGTTAATCTAAAATATTCGATAATAATAATGCGTTGTGCTGTGTTTGGGTGTAGCTCCGACAATCAGTCGAAAAAAAACCCTTGTGATGTAAAGTTTTTCCATTTTCCCAAGAATAAGGTTGCGTGTAAGAAGTGGATCCATGCCACAAAAAGACAGGATAAATTTAACCTGAAAACGGCTTGTATTTGTTCGAAACACTTTTTAAATAGCGATTTCAAAGAAAATCTGCAACATAAATTGTTAAATTACACTCCAAAAAGTTACCGAGGATTGAAGGATGATGCTGTACCGACTCAAAAACTGGCATTTAGTTCTAGAAAACCAGTATCGAATGAACAATCTGCAAGAATTAAAAAAAGGGAGAGAAAACAAGTTGTCGCCGAGTTGTTGACCAGGTAATTATCACAAGAGAAATATAAGTGAAATAGATATTAAACCCAAAAACATTAAATCATGTTTATAAATTTGTTGCTTTAAAAAGTATGATGTTTTATTTATTTATGCTTAATTAGAAGTTTGGATGGAGGAAGAAATAGTAATGATGGTGGTGATAGGAATATTTTTAATAATCCACGTGCTAATGATAAAATAAAAGCACCCGTTGCATGTGCAAGTTCAACAGTTGAGCATGATTTCTATATTCCTAATGCAAATAAATGGTAATTTGATGTAGATTATCTCATATTTATGCACTTTTTTACTATTGTATTCTGTTTTTAGTACTCAAACAAATATGACTGGAATGGATATTGATGAACTCACAAAAGCAGTGATGACCAAAAATAAGGAAATATCAGTTTTAAAGGAAAAACTATTGGCAATAGAAAAAATGTTTTCTAAAAACCAGCTTAAAAAACTCCAAACACAGAAACGCATGCGGAGGTCTGTTCCTAAGGTTTGAAATGTAATAGTTCTATGTTCTGCTGCTCCCAGAGCATATAGGTTAATGTTAAAGAAAGGACACATATCCAGCATTTTCAACCCTTAGATCCTGGTTAAAAAAATCAAAATTCAACCAGGTATTCTGAGAAATGTTTTTAGACTTGTGGAATCTTCTGATTTCAATAAAAAAAACAAAGTCTGCATCCTATTATTCAATGAAATAAAAACAAGGAAAGAGTATGTTTATGGTTCTGCAGAAGATGAAACATTAAGACTATATTCATATGTCCAGGTTGTTATTATGAGTGGCCTATTGAAATCTTGGAAATAGCCAATTTTCTTTGATTTTAATTTAAAGATGAACTCTGAACAGCTACGGAAGATAATACAATTTGGGGAATATGGTGGTATTTCTTTTTTTTAATTTTGCTATGTAATTAATCTCAAAGTTTATGTTTTCAGGCTTCCATGTAGTTTCAATTATTTCTGACTTGGGTGGTGGGAACAGAGGACTTCATAAGCAGTTAAAAATTACGTATTCAAAGCCATACTTTTCTAATCCATGTAATAATCAGAAAAATATTTGTCCTGACAGATGTTCCTCACCTGATTAAATTAGTATGAGTCCATTTTGTTAATAAAGGCTTCATTATTAATGGAAGATAAATTAACAAAAGCATTGTCGAAGCTGTATTGGACAAAACATCTGTTTGAGATTTAAGGATTTCTAATAAAATGATGAAGGAAAAGTTAAATGTTAGTGGGGCACAATGACAAAGGGTTAAATGTGCTGCAAAGCTTTTTTCAAACACAATGGCAATAAGTAGATGTGGCACTTTGAGATATCTTCCTCTTAACATGAATTGGACTGAATGTGCCGATTTTTTAAACAGGTATATTATAAAACAAAATATATATTGTGATATTTATGTTGTTAGTATTTGTTGTAGGTGAATGACTGGTTTGATATTTTCAATATCAGTGTGCCTGTTTGTGATTCGAGAATTGGAAATAGAGCTTATGGCCTTTCAATTGAACAACCGAATGGAATCATAGAGGGCATGTCTCAAATAATTCTTGATCTGAAACTGAACAGCAAAACATTTTTGCTACCATTTCAAATTGATAATATTCTTGATCAACTTTTGCAATTACAATTCATCTTTACTCTTAACTGAGAATACTCATGTCAAATAATGCCTTCAAACTGCTGCTGACAGATTTAAAGCGACGATTTGGTACGGAATATATTCTCATAAGATGCTTAAATCAAGATTTTTTGGAGAATTTCTTTGGAGCTATTCGAACGAAAGGTGGCCTACACGATCATCCTAATGCTTTAGAATTCAAGTATCGTTTGCGATCTTATATTATGGGCACAAATGAAGGCGCTTATTGTGAGTTTTCCAATGTGGAAATGGATGATAGCCCAGATTTGCCAATAAGTGCACATGAAGAAGATATTGACGAGGATCTTCATGAACTTGAATATGATGGGCTTAAACATTTATAATATATATGTTTGGATATATATGTTTCAAGTTAAACGATTCCAGTTTAGAAAGACCCAGCACGTCCAAATATACCTGACTGATCATTTAAGTGAAGGAGGTTTACACAAACCTTCTGAATAGTTTCTTTCATAAATGAAATAGTTTGAACAATTTTTTAAGTCTGTTAATGGAGAATCCTTGACCTTTACCAAAAATTATTTGAATAGTTTGATTCTTAGAAGTAGCTTAAGATATATGTACAATTTTTAATTTAGGAAACAAAATGTTGTGATTTTTAATACCAATATAAAATATGGCTAGATGTGTTGAATAATTTATATTTTATTTGTGACAAGAAATATCGAATTTAGCTGGATATTACTTTTAAAAACCAATGTTTAGAAAACTTTCAGTTTGCATATTGCAATTTTATATAATCAATGTATCTTATTTTTTGCTTACATTTTTAAACTGAGAAAAAAAAGGATTTGTTTATATACATTTGAAATACTCGTAATAAATAGTATTAATCTATAAATGTAGTCAATTTTGTAGTTTTTTGCCCAAACTGATAAAGTATTTGTCCCCAATATAAAGCCTTTATCCCAATTATAATGCATTTAAATTGTATGTGAAACTCTAGCAACGGAGATATTTGAATTTTACTCAATGTGTGACGTCATGCGCAAACCGGACGTATTTTGAATGCGTTTTGGACGCTTATGAATCAGAAATGCTGGAAGAAGAATTTGAAATTCGAAATAATATTCTGTAAATAATCTATATTTTTATTCTTAAATTTTGCTATAGTTAGGCAACCATCAATTAGCTTGGATGAGGAAACTGGAACGACACGAAAGTGGGGGGTCGATAGGACAAGGAAAGGAATTGAGTTGAAGACCATTAGCGAAGCAGTACCAAAGAATACTTACGAATATGTCAATATTCTTTGGCAGTACATAAAAGAAGAGTTTAGAGCCGACCAGCAAAATCATAGAACCCCGTGTCCACCTGTGAGAAGTCGAGGCCCAATTGACATATTTTCTAGCTAGAAAATATGTTAATTCGGCTAGTTAACTAGTTAGTTGAAAGCCTATATGCAATATTTATTCTTTATTAAATCTGTTAAATGTACGTGAGAGTGTTTTAGTTATCTAAAAATAAAATAAACAACAGTATATTCGCATAAAATGTTTTGAATTTCGATCGAATTTCGAGTTCTAATAAGTTTGGTCAACATCCAATACTATATACAGACTACGTGTATCTTGGGTTACCTGACTGTATGCATTTCTTCCTACTTTTATTTTCAGGCACTCAACTTCATAAAAAAAATCAAGGAATGTTCTGGAATTCAGTTTTATTTTTCTGTAGCAACTCAAGAGAATAATGGTATAAACGGTATATTTTGCACGATAAATATAAATGTTCCCTTATATTTAAAGACAGGTGATTAATTTTTAGATATATCTAAAAGATGCAGTTAACCTCATTCCTATTACGAACGATATTATATAAGGGATCACTGCGAATAGGGAAGAATTTAACGAGTAAAAACATCATGACAACACCAAGGAGCATGCAAGAAATGTTGGAAGAGTTAAAAGGAAATCCTTACTACGATAAATATGCGGACAAGATAAAACAAGTTCAAAAATGCGAACCTGAAGAATTTAAATCTCGGGTTGATAATTTGGAAAAGAAAAAAGTAAAAAAAATAGAAGCTTCTAAAGGCAGTCAGTATTCGCAGTTACTAACTCCCAAAGAAAAACTTGATCATAAAACGCAAATAAAAGAAGAGCCTTTAGATAAAATTATGAAAGTGGACTTGATTAAGGATAAGTCTGCTGGTGAAATTGAATCTATCTGGCAGGAATATCATTTAAAGAAAGATTGTATTGCAGCTACGATTCCAGCCAAGGATTTTGAAAAGTTAGAAGAGCGTTCTTTGAAATACAAAACATTTTTGTTTCCCTTGCCTAGAAGTCAGGGTTATGAATTTGTTATGTGCCAGTTTGAAAAAAATAGTGTGCATTTTACACCATTACTGTATTTTCAAGTACACAAAGAAAATGCTCCAGAATGTTTGACTATCACACATTATAAAGAATTTAAGGATGAAAAAGGGATAATACTAATGAGAGGACAATATGACACAAATATATTAAATGCAAAAGAGGCTCAGTGTCTTGCGAATGAACTTCAGATGTATTACATACAAGATGATGAGGAAAAGCTAAAACTTTTAGAGACATTTACTTTTGATCCGGATGCCTTTGATCATATGGATTTAGTAAAACAGATAAATAAATTGTCATTGTAAATATTTCAAATAGATGTGTTGTATGTAAGTGATTTATTAATGTTGGTGTTTTATTTTTTTAACAATTATATGCAGTTGGGGACTGTAAACAGTTAAATGTAATAGAATTGTAGTCTTCTTCTCCCCCTTCTTCCTTTTCTGGTACCACAATCTGTGTTTCTCCTCCAACCTGATCAATCTCCAGAAACCACTTGCCAAGTTTTGGCAAGGCTTCATCGCCCTTGCCTTTTCCTACATTATCCTGCCATGTGTCTTTGATCTGCCCCTATTTCTGTTACCCCTATTCTCCACTTTTTGATTTTCCTTTCATTTTTCTGGTATTTTGACAATGTGTTCAGCCCATCTAAGTCCCTGAACCCCTCACATACATCTACAATATCCAGATCTTGGTACAATTGCTTGAATTTAAAGTTACACCTGGTCCTCCCAAGTTCAATTTTCATTCTACCACCAAAAATTCTGCAGAATACTTTTCATTCAAATATTGCAGGCATATCTTCTATTTTCTTTGTGAGGATCCACATCTCGCCGCCATAAGTGGCTATTAGGCGAATAAGTGTTTTATGGATCCTAACTTTCATGTTCCTTTGAATAAGTAACTTTGTTGTCCTTCACATTATGATTTCTGATATCTTCTGTGATGTTTTCGTCGAGTTTGCTTCCCAGATATGCAAATTCCTTCACTATTACTTACTATAACTTCAATATTATCATTATTGATAATATTGTTAATAACATTACAGCAGTTCTGTTCCCTTCTTGGATTGGTTTTATTTTCCATCTCCTTTGTTTTCGTCCATATTTATTTTTATTCCGGCTCTTTTGGTTTTCACTTTTATTTAATCTCACTTAATACTTTTTATCGTATTAATACCTTCAGATTGTCGTTTCTCAACCTGGGGGTCGCGTTCAGGCATATGGGGGATTGTAAAAATAAGACCCCTATACAAAACATCCTTTTGTTGAAGTATTTTTAATTTAAAAACGAGTGTTTGAAAAATAAATATTACCAGGTAATAATAACGTAGTAAAATAAACTTAAATAAGGTAATAGCCAAAGTTGTGTTGTCTATTTTTGTAATATAGAGATCACTAATACACTCACGAATATTTAATAGGTTTCATAAAAGAATAAATACTACATATAGGTTTCGCAAATATATGTAAAATATGTTAATTGGGCTCTCGACTTCTCACTTATGGACACGGGACTCTGTGACTTCGCTAATCCTCTCTTAACTCTCTTCCCAATAGTACTTCGCTAGTGGTATTCGACTTCCTACTTCGTCCTAATTGATAGTTGCCTCCCTATACTAACATTTAGGAATAGAAATAAAAGATTATATACAACAGTTATTTCAAATAATAATTTAATGCAACAGTAGATTTTGTTTTTCACTTAAAAGTGTTTCGATACGTGGATCATCATTGCAAACATACATAAGCAAATTATTTTCCAGAGAAAATAGACGATTTCTATATTTAGTTTTTAAAGCCAATATAGACGAGAAGTTTTTTTCACATAAGTAAGAAGTAGCGAAAGGGATCAATATTTTTAAAGTTTCTATTACTAGGCTTTCGTATTCACATAGTCGTACAAGCCAAAACTTAAAAATTCTAATTATAGAATTTTGTCGACTGATGATATTTCAATAAGTTGATGATGAATTTCAATAGGTAATTCAACAGCTGCAACAACAATATTCCAGTAACTGAATTTTCAATTCGTATAAATGCTTTTCATGCTCTCCAACAAACGATCAATAACAGAATTTTCTAAATCCATATTTTTGGTGATATAATTCAAAGTTTTTCAAGGCGTATACTCCAAATACCATACTTCTTGATGAAAGTACTGAGTTTGTCTGTCATTAGTCATAAGTAAAATGACCAGATTTCAGTATGGAAAAGCGATGAGTCGTATTTGGGTTCCATTCTTGGCACAATGTGGAAATAAATCTAATCTGCAATGGTCGGCTTTTAATCAAACTATCAGTTTTTACGACTGAATAAAATTATCATTTAAAATTATAATTTAAAAAATTATCAATTTTTCCGATAGAACAATTTATAAATTATCTGACTTATTTTTTGTAGCAAGCGAATTTCTGTGAAGAAAGCAGTGCGTCCGTTTCATAATGTGGCATAATGACTTTTAATTTTACTATCACCCCACTGTTCTTCCCCGTTATCGCTTTCGTGCCATCAGTATATATCGCAATACCTTTATTAAAGTCCAAGTTTTCGTTTTGTGTTGCATCGATAAAAACTTAACTTAAGTCTTTCGCCAGTTGCACGACCAGATATTGATTTGCACAATAGCACTTTTTTTTTAATCCACCCGTCGCATTCGTATCGGATAAAACACAAAAAATGCGTCAAGTTCGATACGTCTGTTGACTCGTCGAATTGAATAGCCAAAGACGCACTTAATTTAACCTTTTCAATTATGCCGGTCGCGTTGGTTCGGCGGTAAGAGCGTCTGCTTTGCCGAATCCGCGCTGGAGCGGTAGCTGGTTCGATTCCAGCGCTCGGATGGTTATTTTTCTTTCTTCTGTCCGTTTATCTTTCCTAAATGTTTGTGATTGTTTCTAGGCAAGAGTGTAAAATCCGACTACGAATTACCCCTCAGTCACGCCAGTTAAAGGCTGGGTAAGGCCGGATGCCTTCTGAGAAGTGTTCTACGTTGGTCACTCGCCAGTCGGTAGGTTTCCTGATAGACTTATGGGTAGGCACATAACCAAGGGTTTATAGCCCGAGGGGGGTGCTGGCCTGGGTTTGTCGGAAGCTGATGACCGTGGTTCGGAACCCACGTCAAGCTGTAGGTCCAGTCGCTAAATAGCCTAGTTGCTGATGCGCCTCTAACCCAAACACTTTACTTTACTTTACTTTTCAATTATTCCATTTTATCGTAAATATCATGGATCATGAATTAGTTTGTCTCGATATTGTGTCATTTGAAAGTGGAATAATTTTCAGGTTTTTTGTCTCTTCCGAACTTATCACATTGACCATATCAATGGCGACGGGTAAAATGAGCTTTTCCTCTTAGAGGTTAGACTCCCTGGCTACTCTTAACGCTACTAAATACGATAGTTGAGGAGCTGCGGTCTCATTACGGCTTGATTAGTTGATTTTTCAAGACGAGTGATTTGTGCTCGAAAAATTCTAATGGTTTGTTTTGTGTAGACGGGTGTTTTGTTTCTAGATGCCGGACTAATTTTGAAGGCTTCATGCTTTCCACGGACAGAACTTAATAACACCAACACATTACGGCTTCTCATTCAAGACAATGAATCTATATTATGTTAAATATGTTTCATTGTACAATCTGGTCTTTTTCTTTGCTGTTTCAGATGTAGACGATTGAGGTTCGTTTTGTCACAGATTTGTACATGTTATTAAATATTATTAATTTATTTTATTACTACACTGTTATTAATTTATAAAACATTGGGTGAGAGAAGATTTCTAGTATAGTGTAGTACTTGGTTTCGTAAAAACGTAAATAGCAATAAAACTCCTTGTCCCTTTCCTTTGTTTTTATTACCAAAGCGCATAGCTTGTATAGTACAGTTCAAGATATATCGTTGACCAAATGGCTGCAATAAACTGTTACCAACCCCTGTCGGAACGAAACCCGGTAAAGTTGAAAAAATAGTAAACAGGGCCTGGCCTAATAAAATAACAGGTAAAAAGATAAAATTAATTTTATATCTGGTTTAGTAGTTTCGAAATATTTTAGTTTAGTTTGCATTCTTTTCTTAAACAGTAAAGTTCTATAATTTCGATCGTATTTTTATTATTCCAAACGTGCTAAAAATGTGGCGATCTTGGCAAGATAATGATCATTGTGCCTCTGGTAATGCTAATTGTAACAGAAAACATTTGTTGCCCGATGCTAAGCAGATTGTTAAAATGTTTCTTTATTGAAAGAGGGCTTAATGTAAATGCAGCCGCAGCAGAAACGTCTTCATTAACAAAAACTTAATTCGAAGCAAAATTTATGCTATGTATGGAGCAAACTGCCTGCATTGCATTCATTGTAACAGCCACTAAGGAAAGGTAAAACTAACATTCTTTGCAGTAGAACTAGCCTCCGGAGAATATTATCTCTAATGGGTTTTGCATATCAGACTGTTCATAAAAGACAAATGAAATCACGACTGCGATGATGGCGTTTTGACTACATAAACTCTATAAAAAAATACAGATTAGAAAATAGTCCCATTATCTACCTTGACGAAATATGGTACGATACACATGAGACGCCAGCAAAAGGATGGGTAGATACATCAAGAAAATGCCAAACAAAAACCCCAGCAAACAAGGGAAAAATAATTACAATTTTACCTGCTGGTTCCGAGGATGGATGGGTTCCAAATTATTTACGGTTGTCCTCCAAAAATATTAAACATTCATCTTTGGACTACCATGACGAGACCACAGGAGAACTTTGGTAGAAGGTTGGTTTATAAATAGCCTTTTGCCCAGTGACCACCAAAGCGATGTGTCGTAACTGCGGAGGCGAAGATACAGCTAGCTTCCAAGGATGTCCAGAAAATTCTTCAATCAAACCATCACAATTTAAGACAAATAGGGCCTTCTCAGGACCAAACACTAATAAAAAGATTCCCCCTCCAACCTTCGTGTGGGGGTCCCAGAGGAACACGGTTCCTTCCAAACAGCCTGCTTCACAAGTCCAAAATCCCTTCTCCGAACTTGTGGAGCAACTAATGGGTCAGTTTGTTAGCCAATTTCAGGCGCAACTGACTGAAGCCCTCCAAAATTCCCTCGGAGGGCTAAAAATCTAAGTCCAAACTACTTCGTCATTAATTGCGGAGAACAGACCTATGGAACCTGAATTTCTCGGGTTTTCCGGTCTGCATAAGTTCCAATAATTACCGCCTTCTTAACCCAGATTTCCCGTCGGCTTCCGCAGTCGTCGGCCCGGCATCTGGACGCGGACTAGTCGAACTCCCGATGAGACTTAGACGTCGTTTTCTAATTAACCTTCGCGAATTTTTTCTTCGCTCTTCGCTGCAAACTCAGTTCAGATAACGTCGAACCGGACCCTCAGGGAAAAGTTCGACGCTCCAGGGGTAAGATTAACCCCAAAAGGGATAAAGTCAGGACCCGTTTCGGGGTAAATTAATCTAATAAAGGTCGGGGCCTACGGGTCAACCTAAAACAGAATGGAAAAGCGGGAAGTCGTGTAGTAAGTTCAGTCCGAGCTTTCAGAGAGTAAACACGTACTCTCTGTATTATCGTACTTATCAGTTAGTTTCACTACGAGGTGATGGCGGACCCTATGGGGTTCACCATCACGCGCGACGCGTATCAAGCGCTCCAGAGGTCGATCGACGACAAGGAAAATTAAGAACGCATTAAGGAGCTCGAAGGGCAGATGCGTTATATTTCCGAAATGACAAAACTTTCCAACGCAGAACTTGATGACCTGCGTAACGAAAACCAATTATTGACAGACATCAAATTAAAAACTCCAACAAGAGAATTCTTAACTTCAGGACAAACTAAAGAGGGTTTCTACTGGCTCCGACGTTTTTATCAAAGAGCCGGACGGTGAAAAAGAAAGAACAGAAACTATGATGGAAGACATACCATTTTACGGCTCCGATATAGAGCTCTCAGAATGTGGATGGACTTCTGCATCCGAGTCCGAGGATTGCAGTTGTCTCATGAATAAAAAGAACAGGGCCAAGCGCACAGCCAACGCCAACAAGGAGGATCATCTACCTTTGAGGAAGCCAGCTTCCGAGAGTAAATCTCAGGTTCCAGTCTTCAAAAAACCATCAACACTCAAACCAGTAAAAACAAAGGCATATCCGATCAAGAAGGGCGAGATGAATATGTCCCAACAATCAGTTAAAGTGCCAGCGATTGTCATCCGTGACATATCTTCGTGGCTTATCCTCAAATAATCCGTCTCTGCAAGGAGAAGAACATCAACCTAGGCAAATCCACCACCAAGCCAAACGGGGTCTTGCTGAGGCCCGTTACCGCCGATGATTACAGAGCCGCCACAAGATTTCTTGATGAGCGTAACTACAAATATAATTCATTCTGCACCCCCGAGGAACGCAACCTTCGGGTTGTCATCAGGGATGTAGTCGACTCAATCTCCATACCCACAATAACTCAAGAACTCTCCGACATGGGCTACCATCTTGTCCATGTGGATATATGGAAAACTACCAAGGCAATCCCATGGCCCTAGTTCAAGTGGTTCTTCCAAAGGAGGAGAAGGAGATCCACAATATGAAGACCCTCTTCGGACAGGAAGTCAAGGTCCAAACTCAGAGGTCGAATGGCCGCGTTGTGCAGTACTTCAACTGCCAACAGTTCGGCCATTCGGCAAAAAAAATGCCATGCTGATCCCTTAGGCGTCAAATGTGGAGAACATCATTCCCGTTTATGCAAGAAGGGCAAGAACGTACCGGCGACCTGCTGCAACTGCGGACGCCAGCTTTCAAGGTTGCCCGGCCAGGCCAGAAAATGCAACATCAAAGACACCGAAGACTTCATAAATTAAACAAAATAGGGCCTTATCAGGTCCAAAAACCAATAAAGCTATTCCCCCACCAACCTTCGTGTGGGGGTCCCAGAGGAACACGGTTCCTCCCAAAACGCCCGCTTCACAAACCATTAATCTCTTCTCCGAGCTTGTGGAGCAACTAATGGGTCATTTTATTAGCCAATTTCAAGCTCAAATGACCGAAGCCCTCCAAACTTCCCTCGGAGGGCTAAAAATCTAAGTCCAAATTTTCGCCATCCAATTCCGGACAGCAGATCCAACAACAATGACCGCCTTCATTAACCCAGATCTCCCGTTTACAGATGGCGGACCGTCGGCTTCCGCGGTCGTCGGCCCGGCATCTGAACGCGGACAAGTCGCTCCTCCGATGAAACTTAGTAGTCATTTTCTTCTTGAATCGGACCCTCAGGGAAAATTTCGACGCTCCAGGGGTAAAATTACCCCCAAAAAAGGGAAATGTCAGGACCCGTTTCAGGGAAAATAATTCCATAGAGGTAAGGGCCTACGGGTCAGCCTAAAAGCAGAACGAAAAAGCGGTAGTCTTGTAGTTCGGTATTTGTGACTGTGTGCGATATTTCGATATAAGTGTAACTGCACATTTACAAATACATACGTCATTTAATATAAAGACAAATAGATGATTCGTTTTCTTCACGGTTGGTAAACCTGTGAACACGCTCGTACGAGTTTACTCGCGATACTGAAAAAAGGACGAATCGTCGCCGTGTCAACGGGCCGATGAGAAACTTTGATAAATGTCAAATTAACATACCGTATTGGTCGCAACGTTTTTTTGCTTAACTTTTTGGCAATTTAGTGGGTCGCGACACTAAAAAGGTTGAGAAATTATGGTTTAGACAATTTGAAAGTGTTGATTTAGACTTGAAAGACAAAGAACGCCCAAGTCCACAGAAAAAAAAACTTGAAGATGCCGAATTGCAAGAATTGTTAAAAGATTATATGCAAACTCAACAAAAAATGGCAGAGAGGTTAAATGTTGGTCGCCGAACCATTTGTAACGGTCTACATGCCATGAGAAAGATTCAGAAGGCAGGAAAATGGGTACCACATCACCTGAACGACCGACAGATGAAAAGGCGAAAAACGGTGTGTGCAAAATTTTGCTTTCTCGCCATGAAAGAAATACTTTTTTTCCATCGCATCGTGACTGGCGAAAAATTGATATATTTCGTACGAGATACGTACTACTACATTGAATACACCATTTTTTACCTTTATTTGGGTTTTTCGCCACTATCTAAAACTTAAAATAGATAGTGGCGAAAAACCCAAATAAAGGAAAAAAATATATGAACACGCCTCAATCATTCAGACATTACTCATTTTTTACCTTTCTCCCAAATTAAACGTGTTTTTTAAAGAAAAAATTAAAAATCATTAACCGCCATACCTGGTAAGCTCAAAGAGATTTTCCATTAAACATCAAATCACTTTTATGTTAGCAACGTCAAGAGATGATTAAAATCATGAAGGTGATTTAACCTTTACACTACCGCACCATTGTTTGTCCAAAATTCGAATATTAACCTATTTGGATATTCAATCAAGGCCAAATTATAATAGGAAAAATTTGAAAAAAGAAATGTAGTGGGATGTATTATCTCCAGTTGTATTTTTAACTGGGATAGTACATCCCATTGGTATTCAGATTACAAAAGTGCAACATACATATACATCGTCTGCCAGACGCTGGGTCTGGCATATGATCTCCAATCTTTAGTAAATGCTTGACTCTCTTTGATCGAGGACCGCTTGATCCACCAACCTTCCTCGTTACTGTGGCTCTGTCGTTCAGTCAAAACCATCTGTTCAGCGAGATTGACAAGGAAGTTAAGAAATTTTCCGTAAAAAATTAATATATTATTCAAAAAATAATATAAAACAAAAAAACAATGAAAACTACTAGTTTTTACGAGAAAACCGTTGTTTACAAACGTACATGGCAAAATCTGACAACTAAATGATCAAATCAGAATGATAAAGATGGCCGCCCGAGGTCCACTGATGATTTTACGTCATTATATAGACCCTACACAACCATTGAGACGAATCAGAAGCCAGTTTAAAGCAACTGTTGTCCCACTGTATAATCTGTGGGATGCATTGTCCCCTTGGTAGTGTAAGGGTTAAGCACAATATTGTGAAAAATTACCCTCTTTGTAAGTTGACAAAGTAGAATCTCATCGGAGTGTTCCTCTACATTGTTCCTTAAGTTTGCTTATCAAAATTCTTATTGTTCTTCTTCAGACAGATTGTATGGGCGAGACGAGGGAAAATAAACGATCGCATTTCTAACAAGTTATACTTTTTTTTTATTTCAAATCATACAACAAGTTATAAATGTTATATAAAAATATGGTTAGTACATATTTACTTAATAACTATTTTAGTTCTAAATTTTTATAAAAACTTATTGTTATCGAACATGTAGAGAACAAATTCCCTTGCGCTATCATATCCTAAAATGTCAAGATTTAACTCTTTCAATTTGTTCATGGATTTTTTATGAAGTTTGCTGCACGTGTTCGTGTAATGGAGAGATGATATTGTCTTGTCCAATATGTAGCTAAGCCACAAAACGTTGGAGTACGGATCAAAGTGATGCCATTCGTTCCTGAAATAAAACATATTTCATTATATTGGATTATTCTATAAGTTTTATAATTCGTTTATCTTTTCTCAATTTTTATTTTGTTTGACAAAGTATACATATGCACTCGAAAACACTTCTTACTCTATAAAAGTATTGACCTCATTTTTCTGACAAACTTAATTTTAATTAACTTTCAGGCTTTTGAAATGGAAATTCCCGGCGCCAAAAAAAAATCATTTTTGACATTTGCGCCGTATATGCGGAAGACGCTATAACTGGTCGGATTGCTCGAGATGGGTTTGCTAAGTCCATAAATCGCAACTTCGACCTGGACTACACGCCCCGCTCTGGTCCACTTTCTGACTTCGACAAGAACCACCTTAAAGTGCTTTAAGGAGGAAACCCCTTTAGAAATTTAAAAACATATATATTTTTTCATATTTCGAAAATATATATTGAGAAGAGAAAAAATTAAAATATTAAATATTTACGGAGTTATTGCATATATATTCGAGCGCGCTGGACTCCGCATATTGCGAGCCAGGTACAGCCCAACCAACATAGCTTGGCTTCTGAGATGCAAAAACGAAAGAGTGAGAGGGTCACTGTCTAACAGAAACAGAGAGTTCTGCGAATGTACAGTACTTAACCCATGTTAACACCACTAATGCACTGCTTCGAATAAGCCTTGGGGCGTTAGGCTACTGCGCATCCAAACCTCGGAGGCCAAACTATGTTGGTTGAGCTGTAAATATCGTCTGGTAAAAACCGGGCAATAATTACAATGTGATCGTATCTATTACCGGGGGTGTTTTGAAAATTTAGCTGGTCATTCGTGATTATATGACTATTTCTTAAGAATATTTTTATTTCCAATATTTCTAGTAGGTCTAATTTTTTACTTTTCTTTTCTGAGTATAATAATTTAACATTGTTTATGTCTATAAAATGATGTGTAGACATTCCAATGCTTTTTATATTATTTAAGATATCTTTCTTATGTTCTTAAATAACATCGCTCGAAAAAATTGTACAAAAAGACATCATCAAGGTAATCAATATACTGATAAATACGGATAAAGTTTCGGGCCGAGTACAAGTGTATTTGTGTGCATAGTGGAAGTATAATTATTGACACCTATGCCGAAGGCACCGATGAGGCCCGAGTAACGAGACAGAACCGGAGGAGTCTTTCCAAGACAAAAGCAGCTCGTACAGCCCGAAAACAGCAGCAGGTTGAAGGAAACCAGCATTTCGAAGCGGCTGAAGGTCTATTACATGCACCTGGGGTTGCTGATTGATCGGTAAGTCGCTAAAACTAATCGTTTTATCGTACTGAAACTTTAAACGCGATTATCTCGAAACTGTGTTTTCAAAAACTGCTCGTGCTGTATCTTAAAAAGTTATTGATGTTGATTATGTGTATTATGTTGAAATATACTACTTTTTGGGATAAAAATGTCGAAAAAATAGTGCAAACATTTTTCTTAAAGCTTACTTAATTTTTAATTTAATACTTTTTTATAATTTTATAGGTTTACCCTTCCCGTGCATATGTCAGAAACAGAAAGTTTTTTGTTTGTTTTAGATTAATTGAAAAAGAGTGACAAAGACAGCACTTTTGGACCTCGTGCCAAAGACGCCCAAAAAAATGTTAATGAGCAGGCATTTTGTAAAAAATATATATACTCCTCAAAGATCACATAAAATTATGTTAAAACTTTAAAATGATACAATTATTTTATCACCTTTAACAACATTTCTGAAAATGACTCATTTTGAGGCAAAAAGGGATTCCCCCTTTAACCCATTAACACCCAAGAAAGTTTTTTGTTAAACTTTGACAAACCCTTCTATATCTATGCTCAAAATGCCAAACAAATAACATAAAAATTATAACAAGAAATATTTCCTCAGTATTTTTTTTTAAAAGTGGACAAAAACAGTAACTACAGTAAACAGTAATTACTGCAGTTAGTTACTAACTACAGTAACTAACTACAAAAACATTACACTACTACAGTGTAGAGAAACGCGTTGTTTTAGAGAAAAATATAAGTGGAAATTAGAGAACTTTGTTTTATTTATACAATTTGCTGTTTTAAGCATTTTCTAGTTTAGTTTCTGTTTTTGTGAATTTTGTAGTAAAAAATCTGCGATTATAATTGCAAGAAAATGCCAAAACCGTTAAGCAGTCGATGTAAGCAACTTGTCTCGTCACTTATCAGTTACTTTGAACAGAAACGAGATAATGGAGCTCCTCTTTTGCCATTAACCGCTCTGAGAGAGGTATGTATTAATAATTTAGTAGGTCTCAAGGTTAATTGGAGTTTTTTATCGAGTTAGAACCGGTACAGTTAGTGTAATTTCGAAAAAGTTGAATAACAAAATCTTAAAATCACCAAAGAAAAAGGGTCTACATCCAAAACGAGTAACTAATCTAAATCATCTTGATGTGGGCTCAAATCTATGAAATGCATGATTCAAATCTATGAAATGTACGAAAGAGTATTTGATAGACTAGAAGTTAATTCTCTAATAATTTACTTAAATAGCGATTCAGATGCTGAAACTTGTTTTAGTGATAGTGAATAATTAAACTTTGTGTGAACTAAATGAAAAGCTGCTATGTTTACAAGCAGAAGTTTCGAAACAGATTTTTGGTTAAAACTTTCCCAGAAAAAACTTTTCGTGTTACTTTTTCATTTACAGTTTCATCGATCATACAAAAGCCAAAGTCTGGGTATTTTGGTGTTGATGTGGCAATATTGTAACGTGAGTGTGTCATAGATTTTGATGACGTACAACCATTATTTCCCTGATTGAGGTATATATTGTTTTTATTATAAAACAGATTGGAAATATTCAAAAAGCAAGGAAAATTCATCCATGCTCCATGTAATAATTGACCATCCCCCCCCCCAAGGTCTCACGAGGCCTTAAGTCGTTATCGATCGGACTGAGAGGAATCGGAAAGAGGAAAATGTCTTGGAGGACACTTGGGGGCAGCTGAAGAAATTGGTAATTATTACATGGAGCATGGATTAACTTTCCTTTGAATATTTTTAATATTCTATACGGAACCGCTATAAAACCTACTGCAGTAAAAAATACATATAAAAGTCACAAGTATGAATTTTTTTTAACTTACCCATTTTTCTTCTGCATTAATCTGTAGATTTCAAACTGATAATCTCCACTGCCATTAAAAATATCACAATCTTTTCCTAAATCGTTGCAAATGTCCAGTTCGCTCATAGTAATCCGGGAAAAGGTAAAATCTATAATGGAGGGTTTGATTCCGCAAGATTTGATCATAATTTCTTGTCCGTTTAGTTTGAAAATGATCTCTTCTTGTGCGGGAACGCGCGACAACAAAATATTACCCCAGTGCAAGTCGCGATGTTCGAAGTCTAGTTCGGCTTCAGCAACTGCAATGGCACAGGCAACCTACAAATTAAAGTGAGTTTAATAACCATTGTCCAAACATTTAAATTTATTGAAAGGTGGGAATCATACCGCAATTAGCATTTTTAATTTTAACTTTTTTGAAAAAATATTGTAACCATCCTCTGATATGGGATTCCCGAGATTGAAACTACCACAAAAAATATTGGAAAACAAAGTTTTGAAATGTAGAAGGAACTTCTGGAAGGAGCAGGCAGCATTAACCGGAAATAAAGCATTCAAAGAGTGGAACAGTCAAAAAACCGAAATAAACTATAACATCTTTTTGGAAGTAAGAAAAGAAACATCAAAGCTAATTAGACAAACTAAAAGAAAATATGAAAACAATCAACTTAATTGAAATAGAAAAAGATTTTAGGGGTTAATCACAAATAACGTTTGAAACTGCAAAAAAATATTTGCACACTGCCAAGTACCAGTAGTAATATTAAATTAAAAAAAAAATTAAATTAAAAAATAAATGAAGTTTGCGACCAAGCAGTATTAACCTGAAATAAAGCATTCAAAGAGTGGAACAGTCAAAAAACCGAAATAAACTATAACATCTTTTTAGAAGTAAGAAAAGAAACATCAAAGCTAATTAGACAAACTAAAAGAAAATATGAAAACAATCAACTTAATGAAATAGAAAAAGATTTCCAAAAAAATAACACCCGAATTTTTTAAAAAACATTTAAAACCAAATTAAGAGGCTATCAACCCCAAAGTATTTGCTTCCGAAAGAAAAACGGACAATTAGCTCTAAATAACCAAGGCAATTGCGGATAACTTGTTTCGCTAACCATGTTAGCATCATCAAGAGAAGATTGAATCTGAACTCCTGATAAGGTTAGCACAATCCGCGCTTGACAAGCGATTTGGTGTTTGGTGGCAAATCTCTTCGAGCTTAGTAACTATCTTTTTTAAAAGTTGACTATCAAACCTTACCTGAATGAACATTGAAATGGCTTGGGCTGCATCATCAAATACAAAAGATTCAAGATCGCAACCGCCATAGTTGCTCTCTAAAATGACGTATTGTTGCTCGTCGGTGAATATCTTCGGGAAGTCATTTTCCGAACCTCTGGTTTCTTCGTACAGCTTCCACAGCTCCAGCAGTTCTTCCGGATAACTTCCACACACATATCTCAGATTCTGTACTTCGATAAATGCATCTGTGTAGTTGTTTCTGTTTTTTCTTAAGTTGCTCAACTCCCTGTGATAATTAGCAAATATAAAAGGGACACCAGACGAAAGTTGTTAATACTTACGTTGCTATTATTACTTCTGATAAAACTTCTTGAAACTTCTTTTGACGTTCTCCATTAACTATTTGGTCTCCTTCGATGGGCATTATTTTCGAAACAGATGTCCCGCCATTTAGATTTTTGTACAGAAAGACCTCGCCATATATACCTTCTCCAATCTTGTGACAGTGTTGAAGTATCCTAAAACGTTGATTTTTATTAGATATCTGCCAGTTCTGGTTATATAAATATTGTTCAAATAGTTAGAAATGTTACTAATAGTGTGAAAATATTGCAAACATGAGAATGGCCTATTGATAAATTGTTTATTTCTATAAATTTGATACATTTGAAAATATTACAATAAGAATTAACTGTTAAAATTAGCTTGCTAAAAGTTGGTTTTGTCTAACATTACCCCCACTTTCGCTTGAATTACGTAAAACCAACGGAAACAAAGCAGGCCCAACGAAAAACCGTCACCATAAAATTACTCATCTGTTTTATATTGATGATGTAAAACTATATGCCCAAAATGAGAATGAGCTGAAGAACAGTCTCAACGTAGAGAACATGCACAACATAGAGGAATTGAAAAAAAGACTCGTTCAAAAATATAAAACCATGTCGAAAAAAATATGGTCTTCCTGCCTTTCTGGACGAAATAAGATTACTGCCATGAACAGTTTAGCCCTTTCAACTCTTCTATTTACATTTGGAACCATCAAGTTGAAAATTGATGAACTAAAATTACTAGATTGTACTACAAGAAAAATAATAACACGACATCGATAACTACACCTCAACGCGTCTGTGCCACGAATCTATATGCCTAGAAGTAATGGTGGCAGGGGTTTGTTGAGTGTTGAGGCTTGTTACAACAGGGCTATCATAGATACAGCATGTAGTATTCTTAAATCAGAAGACCCACTATTACGCTTTGTTAAAGAGCATGAACTGGCTAACAAGGATGCATTCCTTGTACGTCACGCTATGAGAGCTGCTGATCAACTGCAAATTCTACTTAAGGTGGATAATCCAGAATGCCTTTTAATATGTCTTAATAATGTTAAAAGAAAACAACTCCTCGCGTTACAGCAAAGGAAAATTCTACAGGAAGAATACTTTTCAGTTTATGTATTCTGCTGGATTGAAATCCGAGACTGAGGGATTTATAACGGCAGCTCAGGATGGAGTTATTGCCACGAGATGGTACCGCTCTGAAATACTTCACGAAAACATCAGCACAACCTGTCAGGTTTGTAAAAGTCATCCAGAAACGTTAATGCATATCCTTAGTGCTTGCTCTCACTGGGCACCGACTCTTTATACAGAGAGACTCAATTCGGTGCTAAGGATTCTGTATTACCGTATTAGATTCCTCTATAACATTGATAAAGAAATTAAAACATATTTTGTACCGCATGAAATTGAATCAGTGGTTTGCAACCAACTCTGTTAAGAAAATAGGATGAGAAAATACTTGCAATTGGTTGCAAATGACGTTCGGGGTTTCACCCCACTAAACCTAAATAAACAAAACCGTATTGACAGCAGAATGACACTCACAGATTGCGTTGGAGAATGGAAAGGATAAACATTACATGGAAGGTTTCCTAAGTCACTCGATGATACCATTGACGAACAAGTGTCTCTAAAATGGCTGACCGATGGACTGTTGTACCCAGAAACAGAAAGTTTCACGATATCTATTCAAGATAGGGTAATAAGAACAAAGAACTATGAACAGCCCATACTGCATTTGGACCTAGTCGATAAGTGCAGGAAATGCGGTACTGTGGGGGAAACAATTGAGCACCTTATTGGCGGTTGCCCGGCCTTTGCCTAATGCTTATTTAGGACGGCATAATCAGCTGGAAAAAATCATACATCAGCAAATTGCATTAAAATACTCATAGAAAGTGCATCTCCATATTATAAGTACTCGCCTTCTCCTGTACTTGAATCATCCGATACCATATTTTACTGGGACAGATCAATCACTACTGATTGATTATAACAGGCCAGATATTGTTCTAATAAACAAAAAGGAGAAAAAAGTTTTATAATTGACAACGCAGTGCCGCTCTCTCACAATATTAGAAAAACCGATATGGACAAATCCACAAAGTATGAAAATCTGGCATACGACTTGAAGAACTAGTGGAAACTGAGTAAGGCAGATGTAGTGCCCGTCGTTATATCCGTCTGAGACCCGATAAGTAAGAGATTTTTAAAGAACCTCGACAGCCCGAGTATCTCGAAATCCATTGCCATAGTGGGACAACGTGCTCTTGCAGACGTGTTACATTGTTCGTAAAATACTATGTTAGGATGAGAGGAGCTGAATTGCTTTTTCATTTTGGCATTGGAACATTGACCAGCATGAGCTGAGATTTTACATTAAGGATAAGCAGAAAAATAATAAATTAACGATTAATCCCCACTAACGGAAGAAATAATAGATTATCAATTCAGCTTTAGACAGGATCACTCTGGGATCTATAGTATAGACCTCCACCCTGGGAGTATAATATAGACCTCCACCAGCTACATGTGAATTACAAACAAGCATATGCCCGTATTGAACTTGGATATACATTCTGTCAAAACAGTACCGGGAATTGATCATTTGAAAAGACCGCTTAAAGGAATTATTACAATTATTTTTATCGCCAACTGTCCTCTATATTGACGCGGAGTTTGAACGTCATCTGTCATTTAGTTTGTTTACAGTGCTCGATTTCGACGAGTGACGCCATCAAAAGTAAAGGTGATCTTGACTGTTTTCTTTGATTATTGCGGTGCTATTCGGAATTTTTGCTAAAAGGTCAGATGGTAAATATAGAATATTATCTGAACGTTATGCGGCGTTTGAGAGAGCAAATTCGCCGAAAAAGGCCAGATTTCTGGAAAGAAAATTCTTGGATTTTGCATCACGAAAACACCCCATCTCACAAGATCATTGTGAACGAATTTCTGGCCAAAAACTCAACAAACACCATCGAACAACCACCGTATTCACCTGATATGGCTCCGGCCGACTTCTTTCTCTTTCCAAAACTCAAATTACCACTTCGATGCACCCGTTTTCAGTCGATAGAAGACATAAAAGAGAACTGAAGTCGATTCCGGAAAATGTGTTTTAAACATGTTTTGATAATTCGATTATTCGTTTGCATACGTGTACTATTTCGAAAGAGGCCTACTTTGAAGGCGATACAATAAATTTGTATATATAATAAATATTTTGTGTTTTATTGGCCAATTCCCGGTACTTTTTTGACAGAATGTATATGTGTCTACATAAAATTAACAACTAAAGACCACAAAATAAGATCCAAATTAACAATAACATATTTGGTATAGTGAATGATTTACTATACAGCTAATAGATGTGTATATAGCCTTAAAAATGTAATGCCATCTAAAGCAGTATCCAGAAAATGTAAAGTTCGAATCTACAAGTCAATCATAATACTATTGCTGACCTATGGTGTGAATTTTGAACCCTAACAAAACAGCAAGAGAGAGCTCTAAAAACGTGCTGCGAAGAAATCATTTGTACAAACATCATATGGCAATCGCTCAAGAGGAAGGCCAAGGCTGAGATGGCGAGATGATGTGGTCATGGATCTTAAGAAAACTGATGTACGAAACTGAACGGAAATTGCAGAGATCCAAAAGGTATTTTTTTTGTTTTGTTTCTTATTTGATTGTATATGTACAATAATATATTTTTAAATTTTCACTTATTGCCTATAAAATTATTATATGTAATATAGCTTAGTTTATGTGTACTATGGGTTAAATAAGAATTAGGACTGAGGTTTCTAAATCAGTACTTCTGCCACCTCGGCCCTTTGCAGTGATTTTATATGCGCTTTCAATTATATTGTAATATATTGCTATTTTCTGTACTGATCATTGTTAAATGTACTGCAATGATATATATAACTGCTCTATTATATTGTAATGTATTGCTATTTTCTGTATTGATCATTGTTAAGTGTACTGCAATAAAAGTATTATTATTATTATTATTAAAGTATTATCTAAAGCAGTATCCAGAAAATGTAAAGTTCGAATCTACAAGTCAATCATAAGACCAGTGCTGACCTATGGTGTGAATCTTGGACCCTTGCAAAACAGCAAGAGAGATCCCTAAAAACGCGCTGCGAAGAAATCATTTGTACAAACCTCATATGGCAATCGCTTAAGAGGAAGGCCAAGGCTGAGATGGCGAGATGATGTGGTCATGGATCTTAAGAAAACTGATGTACGAAACTGGACGGAAATTGCAGAGATCCAAAAGGTATTTTTTTTTGTTTTGTTTCTTATTTGATTGTATATGTACAATAACATATTTTTAAATTTCCACTTATTGCCTATAAAATTATTATATGTAATATAGCTTAGTTTATGTGTACTATGGGTTAAATAAGAATTAGGGCTGAGGTTTCTAAATCAGTACTTCTGTCACCTCGGCCCTTTGCAGTGATTTTATATGAGCTCTCAATTATATTGTAATATATTGCTATTTTCTGTATTGATCATTGTTAAATGTACTGCAATAAAAGTATTATTATTATTATTAAAGTATTATCTAAAGCAGTATCCAGAAAATGTAAAGTTCGAATCTACAAGTCAACCATAAGACCAGTGCTGACCTATGGCGTGAATCTTGGACCCTTGCAAAACAGCAAGAGAGATCCCTAAAAACGTGCTGCGAAGAAATAATTTGTACAAACCTCATATGGCAATCGCTCAAGAGGAAGGCCAAGGCTGAGATGGCGAGATGATGTGGTCATGGATCTTAAGAAAACTGATGTACGAATCAAAATGACCATGAATCAGAAAAAGAAGAAGTAGACCAAGAAGATTCGACCGAAGTGTATGAATTAAGCAAGTAGTATGCCATCTGGGTTCAATAACGATGGCAAGAGTCTAAAGTCGCGATATAAAAAAAATAAGAAATGCCAAAATAAAAATATTTTAAATAAATGTTTAGTCCTTAACATTAATTCAAATATCCCATTATATACAGTTTACTTTATTCTATTAAATTAAAAATATTTATTAATGTACTGTTTAATTAATTACAAGGTAAATTTGTCAGTTGTGTAAATATCCCCTTGATCTATAAACTAACACACAATGAATAACTTCATTTTATAAATATATACTTTGGTCCAATTAATTTTATTGCGGTCATACAAAACAGACTAATATCTAATCATTGTATTTTAACAAATATTTGAACAAGTACAGGATTTTTACATTTTATTATATACAATTCAAATTGCGTTCTTCAACTCAGTATTTGGAGTATAAATTATAACAATCTAAGAGATGTAAAAATAAAATGAGATTGATTTTTTTAATTATTGTTATTCGGTTGAAATCGCAATTTTACATTGTCTCCTTCAAAGTAATTGCCGTGGGAAGAACACCAATGTTCTCTAATGCCAAAAAACGGTGTCCTGTGAAATGAGTTTTCAATCTTGCGAAAAGGAAGAAACCTGGTGAATAAGGGGACTGTGGACCTACAGTAATGCTTTTACATGACGAAAGCTTGTTCATTGAAATCACTGCCAGACAAGTCTTTCAAGAACCTCTCGGTAAAAATGCTGACTTAGTTTTATCATTGATTTTCTTATTCTGATTTTTTTTGCCTGTATATCTCTATGAGACGAGAAAGCCATCATTAGAATTGATCAACGGATAGAACTCAAAGTGACAGAACTTTTTGTCACCTCGCTACCAAAACACGATATATATATATATATATATATATATATATATATATATATATATATATATATATATATATATATATATATATATATATATTATATATATATATAGATATATATATATAGATATATATATATATCCGGTATACCTCGCCTAAGGTACTGGACGGGCCACGGGTGGTGGATAGTGAAAGTTCCATTAGATATTAATGGACAACTGCGAATATCTCAAAATAAGCAGCCCCGAACCAAGGAAAAAAAACTAAATCCACTTAGCGTCTGACTTGTATCAACCGGTTGAGTGGTCAGCGTCTGTTCAGTGGTGCGGCTGATATTTAAATTCTGGAACTAACCACTCCAGTCTTACCTCTAAACCGTCATGGTTCAAAACTTTAAATCAAAGTACATGATGAAGCGTTCTAGTAATTATAAAATTATCCCAGGAGGTAGACAATCCTCTGCCAGCTTTGCTGGTACAACCGGACTTTTGGATTCTGGGGCGTCCGGGCTTAAACGCAAAATCTTTCAGAGGGAGTCGGAGACCACTGGCCAACGTCTGAAACCGAAAACAAAAACTTTCTTTGGAATGGTAAATATCAATTCTCTCCTGCGTCCAGGAAAACTACACGAATTGGGGCGAACATTAAATCAGCAAAAAATCCAAATTTTAGCTTTGCAAGAAACCAGATTGATAGATGATAACACCTTGGAATTCGGCAACTACAGACTTTTTAAAAGTAAAACGGACAAAAGAATACTCAAAAATACACCACATCTCGGTGTTGCTTTCGCTATCTCAAGAAACATTCTTGGTTCTATAACAAATGTTCAGCCAGTAAATAATTGACTTATGACACTATCCCTCAAGTGTGCTAACAAAAACTATACATTATCAATGCACACCTCCCTCCCGGTTAACGAAGAAAATAAATCTAATCCTGAAAAAGTAAATAAGTCCTGGGAAATTCTGGAAAAGACCATCTCTAAAATTCCCTCTAACCATGTAAAAATCTTATTGGGTGATTTCAACGCCCAACTAGGGAAAGAAAAAAAGTACAGGAAAACAGTCGGCAGTTTTCCCGCTTATAAATGGACTAATCATAATGGTAGAAGATTGGTTGAACTATGTTCGCAGTTTAATCTAAAAATAATGTCAACCCATTTTAAGAAGAAAATAACAAAAAGACCTGGAGGTGCCCAAACACGTACATGGGTGAATTTCAAATTGACCATGTTGCCATTTCGTACCCCAATTATAAAGAGATTTAGAATGTTCAAGTCAGGAAAGGAGCAAATATAGACACAGACCACTACTTGACTAGAATCAAACTTAGCTTAAAACCTCGAAAACTTATTCAAAACAGACTGCTAATACCAAAGTTCGACCCAACGAAAATAAAACCAGCCCTAACAGAAGAGCTTGATAAACAACCAGCACAGAACTGGCAAGAATTAAAATAAAAAATTATTAAAACAGCCTTAAAGTTGGTCCCTTTACAAAAACGTAGAAAACATCCGTGGTGGGATGAAGTTTGCGAGCAAGCAGTATTAAGCCGAAATAAAGCATTCAAAGATTCGAACAGTCAAAAAACAGCAATAAACTATAACATCTTTTTGGAAGTAAGAAAAGAAACATCGAAGCTAATTAGACAAACTAAAAGAAAATATGAAAACAACCAACTTAATGAACTAGAAAAAGATCTCCAAAAAAATAACACCCGAAACTTTTACAAAACATTTAAAACTAAATTAACAGGCCATCAACCGCAAAGTCTTTACTTTTTAAAGGAAAACGGACAATTAGCTCTATATTATCCAATTAGCGAAATATTTGGAATAAATACTAAACTGTCCTGAGCTCTTAAACATATTACCAACACTAAACTGTAAACAAACAAACCCAGATTCATTATCACCGAATGAAGATGAAATAATTAGACAAATCAAGCGTTTTAAAAATAACAAAGCTTCTGGTGAAGATGGTATCACTGCGGAACCTTTGAAATCCGCTGGTCCAGGTACAATCAAGGAAATAACCAAAATTCTACAAGGAGTTTGGCGAACCGAACGGATTCCGGAAGATTGGAAAGATGCTCTACTCCATCCACTACCTAAGAAATGAGATAGAACGGATGTAAACAACTATAGAGGAATACCTCTTCTCCCAGTTTGTTACAAGATTCTATCTCAATGTCTACTAGACAGAGCACAGGGACAGTTAGAACCTAATATTGGTGAATATCAAGCAGGTTTTCAATCGGGCAGATCCTGCCCTGAACAGATTCTGAATCTAAAGTTGATCCTAAGACATCAACAATTGTACAATAAAAATCTCGTCTGTACATTTGTGGATTTCAAAAAAGCATGATTCGATTGACTGCGAGTCTTTATTCCGAATCTTGAAAGAACAATGACTAGATCTGAAAACGCTGGCAATTATTAAAGCAACATTAACTAACACAAGGTCAAAAGTTAAATTTATGGGACATTTCAGAGCCCTTCGAAATTAAAACTGGAGTGAGACAAGAGGATGGACTCTCGCCACTCTTATTTAACTAACAGGAACGAGATACTGGGGCTCCTCTTTTGCCATTAAAAGCTGTGATAAAGGTATGTATTAATAACTAAGTAGGTCTTATGGTTAATTGGAATTTTTTTGCGAGTTTCAGTTGCACTAAATATTAGTATTGGTTCAGTTAATGCAATTTCGAAAAAGTTGAAGAATAACAAAATGTTAAAATCACTGAAGAAAAAGCGTCAACATCCAAAACGAGTAGCTAATCTAGATTACCTTGATGTGGGCTCAATTCGCAATCAATTCTATGAAATGCATGAAAAAAGTGAGTAGAGTTACATGGTAATATTGTGTTTTTATCAAATTTTATTGAACTATTTCAGAACAAACGGTTAATCTTGAAAGTATTCATGAAAAACTGAAGAACATGCAGCTCTTTGATGGATGTAAAACTTCGCTTCATACACTTCTAAAAGAAATTGGTTTCAAATGGAATAAAGATAATCCACGTAGGGGCCCGATGGAAACGAATCCAATTTTTGAAGATGTATCAAAATATCAAAAACGAATCTGTTTGATTTTGTTTATTTGCATGGCAAGATGATAACAAGAGGAATGTAAAGAATACAAAAGTTGATGGAAAAAGGTGAGTGCTATACATAATACTTAGGAGCCATTAAAGTTACGTTGTCAAAAATAATTGTTTTAAGACGTGTCAATAATAACATGTTATTGCAGATATATTTTTCTTCATACTGGGAACAAGAATGACTTTATTCCAGAAGCTGAATTAGTCTTCTCTTCTAAAACAAAAGGAGATTATCATGGAGAAGTGAATAAAGATAACTTTCTTTTTTGGTTTGAAAACCAGGTGTTGAAAATCTTGTAGGGGCCATCAGTTATTGTCATGGACTGCACCATATCACAGTACACTGATGGATAAACCTCCAACTAGTGCATGGACAAAACCAAACATTGCAGAATGGCTGACGGAACATAATTTTCCTTTTGAAAATACTATGTTGAAAAGTGAGCTGCTGAAAATCGTTATTTGGTCAGCAGTAATTAAAGGGGTAGGTTTGTGTTTCATAATGTTCTTTTCAGGAACAAGCCTAAAAAAGAATATGTGGCAGATCATATGGCTGAAAAGTATGGTCACAAAGTATTAAGTCTTTCCCTTATCATTGCATATTCAATCCTATAGAATTGATATGGGGGTAGCCAAAAATTATTACACTTGTCATATAGTTCGAGATGGAAGAACAATTGATAACTGTTTGGATATGTGGGTTAAGTATAAGTTAATCCTTGAATAATTTGCTTGAACAGCGATTCAGATGCTGAAAGTTGTTTTAGTGACACTAAATAATTAAACTTTGTGTGAACTAAATGAAAAGTCCTATGTTGACAAGCAGAAGTTTCGAAAGAGATTTTTTATTAAAACTTTTAAAGAAAAAACTTTTCTTGTTAAGATATGTTAAGGCCAATTATGGATCTATTCCAATTTTTTTTTCATTAACACAATGGATTGATTGCATTGTTCAAAAGCGCACTGGACCGTATACCATCTGATAATCACAAAATTGTAATCAGAACTGATAAGACCCCTGTGGGAGAAGAACACGCAAAACGTTCCAATGCGCCAGCAATTGACTATGTCGTCATTGTCGAAAATTTGGAATCCCGTGATATCGTTCTATATCGGCGGAATGATGTGATTAGAGCTGTAGTGATTATTTATTCTAGAAATTCCAGCATTTCAGCGGTGTACTGTCGATAGAATTCCTGTCGCATGTACAATTTCCCATTAGCGTAGTTTAATCGTTAATAGATACAATGATCACTCATAAATACGTTTTTTTTTCGCATTTTTATTTTGTTTGCACATGTTCAATAGATTTTCACAAATTCACCAAACGATCACAAACAAAATTTATTGAAATTCGTACAGGACGTCTGTCGAGTCAGCTAGTAGAGAATAAATATATCTTGATTCATGATTTAAGGCTAATATAAAAATGTTCTTGATAGGGTTTCAAAAAAAAAAGCAAATTTGTAAGTGCAAATAATCCAAAAGATAAATCCTGAATAAATGTGTCATAAATACCTGATTAAAAACAGAATCATAGTAATAATTAAATATATGAGTCATACAGATATGAATATGTCAAATCTATATATAGAACTTCTGTGAAACCTTGTTGCAACTAACAAACAATATATGACCTTTGTTTTTGTTTCCTTAATAACAATGTCTTAATCAATTTTTTGAACATTATTTTTCTAGATTTTTTAATGATTTATATTGGGTAATGTATACCCCTGAGTAATGTCCTAATGTTTTTCAAATTTACTATATACCTTATCAACTTTCGGTTGACAACAAAATTAAACATGTAAACAACAATCTGCAGTGCACTTCGGTGAGGCAGAGATCCTTTTCCTCAACATTTTGTTACTGAAAATTAAAAGTTGAACCTATACAGTAATCCACAGAAGAAAAAACAAAGGATAATACCAGGACAACCACAATTGCTCTTTCCAACCAGGTCTTGTTACTGTCAATATGGTAGGATTGTACAGGATTTACTCAATATGAAGTTCTGAATCCCAATGAAATCACAAGAATATTATTCTGGTCAGCTTGATAGACTCAACATGGCTTTGGTTCAAAAACGTCCAAGATTAACTGATTAATCAAACAGTTGTTATTCAGCAGTAGCATGACAATGCAAGACCTCATAGTACTAAAACCACCCAAGGAAATATCACAGAGTTAGGCTGGGAAGTACTTCCTCCCCCACTGTATTCTCCCAACGCTGAGCCGTTAGATTCCCATCTTTTCAGATCTATGGAACAATTTCTTCGTGAAAAGTTTCCAACTGCTACAGTTATCAAAACTGGAATATTTTACTTCAGAATCAAAAAAAGGGAATAGAAAATTTGTCAGAGAGATAAGCAAAGATTGTTAATAAAAATGGAGATTATAGAGAAATATTAAATAAATATTAAAAATGTGTTAATTTTTAAATATATTTCCTACAAATAATCTGCCTGTGCTGGATAAAGCAGGAAATACTGTTGGAAATTCTTCAACAAAACTAATAGCCATGGCTGAGGTCATACTCATATCAGGATCACAAACATCATACTAAATATTTGCACATTATCCATAATAGTTTTGCTGGTGATACATGTTACATAGTATAAGAAAAATAATTATATTAGGATTTAAAACTATTTTCACCTGACGAAATTCTTTCAATTTTTCTATTGATTGCAATTTTGAAAAGTATTTTCATAATAACTAAAATATATTAATTCTTCTGTTGGAACCTTTGGTGTGAAATACTAAACTTGAAGAGATTTACCACTAAACACCAAAACG
Organism: Cosmopolites sordidus; assembly: GCA_031761425.1. NCBI lineage: Eukaryota > Metazoa > Arthropoda > Insecta > Coleoptera > Curculionidae > Cosmopolites > Cosmopolites sordidus. The sequence goes on from JARFXV010000132.1 coordinate 203,583, forward strand.
ATTTTTTGAACTGCTCGACGCACGTTTCGCTAACCATATTAGCATCATCAGGAGATGATTTAAATTGTTGAAATCTAATATGATTTTTTTAACATTACTTATCACTTCAATTATTTACTCGGAAAAAAATAAATATCTCCTAATAATTCTAAGAACAAATATTTATATACATATATTCTGAATAGTTTTTCCCATTCAGAACAATGAAATGCATTTTCCAGATAAAATAAAATATAAAATTAAACACTTTAGTATGTATGTATTTATCATGTCTATTTTTAACTAATAAAAAGATTTCTTACCCCTTTGAATAACATTTCTGAAACTGGTAGGGTTCTGCTTCCTGCCATTTTCTTAAAATGTGCTGTACTTTTAAATCTAATGGTAACTCATTAAATAAGTTCGGTAAATTATTGCTTAACGATAAGCTTCGACAATAACCTTCGAATTGTCTTGGAAAATGCTTAAGCAAAGCGGAGTTTTCCACATAACCAGGAAGAATTTCAGGCGAAGGCATACAAATATCTATACTCGTTCTACTTTTCTTAAACAGCGGCATGCAATTGATAAACTGCTCTTTGTTGGTGTTTATACGTTTATAAAGCAATATAAAATATAAAAATATATCACAATATTGAAGGTACGTCAACACTAATTTAAAATAATTGGTAAACAATTTCACCACTTCGACTTAGCAAACTGAAAACAAATGGCGTATGAACTAAATTTTGAGTCATATAATATGCGTCACTTAATAAGTCTTGCCAACCTTTATAAAATTCGTTGTGATTTGATCTAATAAAATTATCAATTAAATAAACACTTACGTGTGCATAAATAGTCAACCGTTATTTTGCTTATTTACTCCTAGATAACATCCGAAAATAGAAAAGAGTTTAATTAATATTTAAAAAATTTCATTAATATAATTTTGGTAATATTGCTCATTAGTGCCTTAGTTCATTTAAAGTTTCTAAAGCAGAATATGGTATAATCAATACAATACTATCGTGATCAATGATTTCTAAATATTTAAATTTGTAATTTTTTTTTTTTTATGTTTTAAATAAAGTTTACCCTACTGGATTTCATGACAAACTAAAGCCCATATTTACATCTTGTTTACTGTCATTCAATTTGGGTTATGTTTACAAGATGTAAAAGAGGTGGTATATAACTGAAGATTTATTAGTTATTTAATTATTATTATTGCATATTAAACATGACATCATCGATAATACGTGAACTACAACAAGATCTATTTAACCCAGCAGAAGAACGATTAATTGCTTGTTGTCATGTCAGCAAGTTCCTCAAAAAAAAGAAAACCTCTTTTCTGTGCCTTGTGGGTACGACTAATGTTCCGTTTAACATTTCAATAGTTCAAGTGAAACAGACGGATAAAAACGTATATAAACGAAAAAGAAGTTGGTCTTTGACAGAATTAAAATCTGTCGATGGACTTAATGAAGTATATGAAACTCGCGAATTTGATTTAAATTTTGATAAAGTGTATCACTGGGTTTCACTAAACTCTAAAGAGAGATATGCGTTTATACATAATCTCTGGAAACAAGTTTCAAAACATATTTTAAAAGACACACCTGTTTTTAAAAATATTCCCAAAGCATGGATTACAGAAGATGCCTTAACACCAGAAAACAAGTATGTAACATCGCCTTTGATGGCATTGGATAACGATTTTGCAGATGATTTTCAAGCAATAACTGACAAGGAACAAGAAGATTTAAAAAGGTATTTAAAATAATTTATAGTGCAATCATAGGTTTCTTTTAAATATTTTTCTGTAGATTGATGGATGGATGTGAATTTGCTATTAGTAATGCGGAAGGCTTTATGGAGATATTAGCTAGAGATTTGTCCCTTCTAGATGGTGAAAATGTTCAGTGTGTTTTAGCTTCAGAAGAACAAGTTGAGTCACTTATGGAACAACTGGAATTAGCAATAAATGAGGCGGATAGACTGGAAGGGCAACTTGATATTTATAATGAAATTCTTTGTCATGTCAGAGACACTATGGAAAAAATGGAGAAGAAAAATTCCATGATATCTATTGTTAACATAAATAATCAATTACTTATGGAAGAATTAGAGAATGTTGTGGTAAGTTTATGCCTAGCATAAGAAATTCAATGACAAAAAATATTTAAATTAATTACAAGTAATAAACAATGAATGTTATATCTTTCTTACTGGAACAACATGTTGAAAGGGCGGTCAGACTCAGCAAATAAATATTGTTATTACAGCTTTGCTTACTTAATCCTTCCTCTTAATATTTGTTTGTGTTAAGGTGAAATTACCTTTCTTGTTTTAATGAACTTTCTCCATAGTATAGTTTACTGTCCTTAGCTAGGTTAAATGTGTTTTGCCATGTTTTACATCTTGTCTGCATTATTTCTGTTAGGTCCTTATTCTGTCTTATGCTGCCTTCCCCTTTTGTTCTTTCCTATCGCTCTAGCTTCCTACACCCTCTTGGTTTATCTGTCTTTGTTATCTATCTGTTTATCTGTCTTGTTTATCTGGTGTAAACGTAAAGCTTTTTACGTTTCTATAAAGCATAGATATATGCTTCTATTCTCTCTTGCTTTTCCTACTATCTGTTGAAGAGAGAAAATATGGTCTTGTACAGAGTGGTTTTTCCTAAATCTGCTTTGATGGTTCTAGTGGTGTGTTGTCAATTTCCCCTCTCAAATCTTATTTCTAGTATAGTCTCGTCCATTTTTACCGATATATATAGAGCAGTGAATGTATATACCATATATATATATATATATATATATATATATATATATATATATATATATATATATATATATATATATATATATATATATATATATATATTTATACATATACATTTTACTTTTTATTTTAGACCAAATTAGATCTACCATTGGAGTATCAAAAAATTCTTGATGATGCAGATTTTCAATCTCCAGAAAGTTTATCAGCAGCTGTTAAGGCTGCGATTGCTTTAAAAATTGCAATGAATTCGGATATAGATAAAGCCCTGCTTCAGATGACGGCGATTCAAGAACAAAGGAAAAAATTTGAAAAATACAAGGAAAAGTTTTCGAGAAGTTTAAGTCGACAGTTGAATAACTTGTTTATACATTATGGGAATCATAAAGGGGAATCTGATAGAAATGTCGATGGCTTAATACTACCACAGCACAACGGAGTCCATAAGGAATTATATGCATACACTGAGCTAATGCATTGGGTCAAGGTAATTTTTATTAATACAGTGCAAAATATAATTACAGAAAAAGATAACCAAAAAAATTTACACATTTGCAAATATGAGAAATACACTCAGTATCAAAATGTTCCATAGAGATTTCAAAAACATTTAAATATAATTGAGTTTTATTAATCTTTTTTAATGTCTTTATATTTGTTTCAAATTGAAGTTTAGATATTGGAAAAGAGAAAAGGTTTAATAGACTTTGATCAGAATATGAAACAATTAGTAAATAATGGCTTCTTTGGGTGTCAAAATATCAAAACAGTCAGTGTCAAAATGTCAAAACAGTGTCAAAATAATCAGTATCAAAATGTCAATGTCAAAACAGTCAGTCATGTCAATTGTTCAGGAATATGGGGTTCGCAATGTATTCAAAAAAAATAGACCCGTTATACGAAACATCCTATTATTATAACATTTTTAATAACAACATAATAAAATAAATTTAAATAAAGTAACAGATAAAGTTGTTTGAAATAATAAGTTAATGTGACGGTTGATTTTGTTTTTCACTTAAAACTTTTTCTGTACGTGGATCATTATTGTATGTGACACGTCTGTTAACTCGTCGAACTGAATAGCAAATAATTCACTTAATTTAACCTTTTCAATTATTTGATCGTGAACATAATTGGCCACTTCATTAATACATTTTGATATCATGTCATGTGAATGAAAGTGGTATAGTTTTTAACTTTTTTGCTTCTTCCGGACTTACCACCACATCGACCATATCAATAGCAGGGGATAAATTGAGCTTTTCCGCAATCGTGTGGGGCTTAGACTCCCTTGCCACTCTTAATACCACTAAATAGAATGCTTGAAGTGCTGCGATCTTCATTACGGCTTGATTTGCAAATTGTTGGTTTTTCAAGATGAGTGATTTACGATCGAAAAATGTTTAACGGTTTGTTTTGCAATGACGGGTGTTTCGTTTCGAGATGCCGGACTAATTTTGAAGGCTTCATGCTTTTCGCAGACGGAACGTGATAACAAACAACACATTGCGGCTTGCCATCTAATGCAATGAATCCATATTTTAAATAAGGGTTGCCATTGATATAGTCTTATCACAATATAGGACGAATTCATATATAATCTTTAATATAAGAAAAACTGTTTTGACATTTTACCACTAACTGTTTTGACCCCGACTATTTTTTTTCCCTTTATTTGGGTTTTTCGCCACTATCTAAAACTCAAAAAATATCAAAAATACCTGTTCTTATGTAAAGAAAGAATCACTGGGTAAAAACAAAAAATCAAACGGAGACAAATTTCTCAGTGATTCTTTTTTGTAATAAATTTGCCTAAAGAACAAAATTTTAAAGATATAAAACATTTTACAACCTTAACGTTAACGTTTCGGAAGCACCTCTCCCTCCGTTTCCAAAACTAAACTAAAAAATAAATTATATTAATTTGTAATATATAAAGTAACGAGTTAAAGTAAATATTTTTTGTGTATGTCAACGATACTTACATTGACCACAATGTAATTGACATTGACATTTTGACACTGATTATTTTGACATTTTAACTCTTGAAAGCTTTCCGCAGACGGAACGTCATAACAAACAACACATTGTGGCTTGTCATCTAAGGCAATAAATCCATATTTTAAATATGTTTCATCGTATAATCTGGTATTTTTCTTTACTGTGTCATCAGATGTAGATGTTGCATTTCGTTTTGTCACAAATTTATCAATTTTATTCAATATTATTCATTTATTTTATTATCACACTGTTAATAATTTATTTAACACTGAACGAGAGAAGAAATCGTCCTTGTTTTTGTAAAAACGTAATTCACAATGAAACTCTACTTCACGTTCCTTTGTTTGTATTGCCAAAGAGTATAACTTGTTCGAACCTGCCTAAACGCGCTCAGGATGAATGATCCGTCTCGCATGGGCGGGTCATTTTACAAGTGTGTGCAAGTGCAGGGCACAGGTTCGAACAAGGGGGGTTGCACTAGTCTTGTAGTTCGATATTTGTGCCTGTGTATTGTATGTCGGTATTAATGGAACGGTGCATTTACTGTAATTTAATGTGAACGTTTTTTACTTAACTTTTTGGATATTTAGTTGGTCGCGACACTAAAAAGTTTGAGAAACGATGCTCTAGAGGTTTTATCACAATTCGTCAGTTTATTTTAGTTATCCATCAGTTTAATCCTGTGGATTTGTGTAGAAAAAAATTATACATTTGTGATTTATTATGGGAAAAAATATTGTTTTTTGGAAGAAGAAAAAAGATTATTTTTTTCCTTACACGCTGACGGGATGAGTTATATGGCCATAGGACGCCGATAAAAACGAAGTTTTCTTTGGCTGCCAAGTTTATTTGGTTCAGCGAGATATACGGACCTCATCGTTCAACTAGGAGGTTACCTTACTCTAACTATACAATAGGTCTAGGTCTATACAATACAGTTCTAGTATTCGTAGTTTTCCTCTCACAGTCGATAATTTTCATTTTCTGTAGATCTTTTTCTACCTTTTCTCTCCAGCTCGATCTTGGCCTGCCTCTTTCCACCTGTACAATTTTCAGAATTTTTTTGGGATTCCTTGCGCGTCCTAGCCTCCTCATCTTTGGAATTTACAATTGTTATGATGTCTGGTTCCTTAATAAGCTCTTCCAACCACTAGTTTGTTCGCCTCTACCATCTGTCATTATGAAATCTGTCCCTAGTCTTCTGTTATTTCCCCCACTCTTAAATAAACTATACCCCTCGATCTCCATTATGTCAATTCCGGGTTGATTAGTTTCTTGTAATGCTACTAAATCACATTTGTATTTCTCCATTTCTTCTACGAGATATTTTAAAGCCTCCGTTTCGAATGCTTCTACTCTAATTACTATAATAACATTGATTTTTCGGTAGTGTTGAAAACTAAAAAGAAAACTTGGAGTAGTTTTTCCATTGTGTTGCAAGCTTGAAAAATTACACGTCTAATAAGAATCAAAATGTAAGAAAGTCGTCCACGAAGTGGTTTTTTCGATGGAGGAAATTCCAAACATTGTTAGGAGAAGACGATATGCAAACTCAAACAACAAATGGCAGAGAAGTTAAATGTTGCTTGCCGAACCATTTGTGATCGTCTGCATGCCATGGGAAAGATTTAGAAGGCAGGAAACTGGATACCACATCTTTTGAACGCGAAAAACGGTGTGCGAAGTTTTGCTTTCTCGGTATGAAAGAAAAACTTTATTTTTAAACGCAGTAAATCACTTGTTGACCCAGAACAATCATCAACATCGATCGCAAGACTGAATCGCTTTGGAAAGAAGGCAATGCTGTGACAATCAGAACGGTGTTGTATACCATGAGCTTCTGAAACTAGATGAAACAGTTAATATCGTTCGCTACCGTCAATAAATGATCAATTTGAATCATGTATTGATCGAAAAGAATAAGCTACAAGACACGGAAAAGTGATTTTACAGCATGGCAACACCCCATTACACAGCGAAAGCGGTCAGAGACACTATTTCTGCACTTGGCTGGGAACTCTTGCCCTACCCGCCATAGTTACTAGACTTGGCTCCATCCAACTACCATCGATCTCACGCAATTTTCATAAAACACTTCAACAGTTATGGAGATGGTGACGGGAAATTGCCAGATATGAAATTGCCAAATTAAATGTGTTTTTAAACAATAACTGCTTCTATACTATCACTAGAGTCTTATATCACTTGTAAAAATGTTTTTAACGTAGCTTTGTCGCCGTAACAATTTCTGACATATTTAATGCATCAGTACAAGAAATTTACAGGAAAAATTCACTTGATGCCATGTCTGGTGAATATGGCGCTCATAGAACGGTGTTTTTTAATTTTTAGTGACAAATTCACGAACTGTTTTGCCACAAAACTTCCGATGACGTATACAGGTCTCTTATACTTAATCGGCAATTACTCAGTGCAAGGTCCTTGATTTTAGTATTGTCTTCTTCAATGGTTGATGTGGAAGGTATTCGTGAACGAGGTTCATTTTTATCTACTTCTCTACCACCACTAAAGTCTTTGTGCCACGCTCTAGTATTTTCTTAACATTTTTAATGCATCGGTACAAGAATTTCGATCTTTAGGCAAAATTGAATGCAGAGTAATGGCTCGATAAAATTTTTTCATTAAAAAAATACCCAGCAGGAGCAGGATTTTTTAATAATTACAATGATTTCTAACTGAACAATGATATATGAAACTGTTGTCACATTTTAAGAAGAGTCACGCCAACTTAAAAAAACATATAGTTGTATCGATGGTTTACGCGTGCGACTTTGCTGATTGCTGTTTGACATTGCAACTTTCAATACAAGACCTTTTTTGGTCCTTTTAGGTGATGGATAAAAAAATGTATGATTCATTGAAAGAAGTTTATACCACTTCTTTGGGCAAACTGTATGATAGAGATTTGAGGGCCCTTTTTAATTCTGCACGTGATAAAGTAGGAGGTATTTAAAAATAATTTCTATTTGTCTGTTATCCATTTCATATGTTGTTAAAGCTTATAGTGTATCTTCACCAACAACACTTATCGGCTTGGACCGAGAGTTTTGGACATTGGATACTAGTACTTCGGACAGGAAGAAGTATGAGACAATTCTTGAACAAGTTTTAACCCAGTTGGAGCCGGTGTTTTTACAAGAACAATTGTTTTGCGTCAGGTTTTTCCAGGTATGTAAAATATTTTTATGGTCACATTCAGAATACAGGGAAATGTAAGGGAAATAATAAACTTAACCATCGATTCTTTTCAACAAAAAGTTTCCTTAAAACATGTATCCAAAATGTAACTATATCCACGAAAACATTATTTTATTTTCCTAACAATTGGCATGATCACCTCTCCATTATTAACGCCACTATTATTAACTGTTTTAAATCCTCATGTTTGCAATTAAAAGTTGATCATTTTTATTTAAAAAGTACTACTCAGTGTGTACACACGTAGCAAATCCCAAATCAAAAAAAAGTATTCGCGAGGCGAACGAAATACGCGACACGAGACATACCAAACGCTCCGCACCCGTCAAATCAGGTTTTAAAACTAATAACGTATACGCTCGGTCGCAGGGAATCTACGTCCAAATCGCATGTTTTAGAACGCAGTTAAAACCCCGAATTCTAGTAACCAACAAACCAACAATGAGATAAGATGACGTAGCGTACAATCGCTGGAGGTATAACGTCCGACCTACGATGTAAAAATCGTGGCGAGAGGGTGGAATTTTTATCCGCTTTATTTGTGATGGATCGAGAGGGGTTCCTCTACATTTGGAGGTTTTAATTTTTAATAATATCTTTAAAATGAATTAAAGGAAAACACATTTAAACACACAAATAACACATTTTTTTCCCTAGTAGTACTCACAGAAATTTCTTGTGTCAAAAACATCTAAACTTTAAACGTTTGAAGTATATGCTATTTAGCGCTAAATGTTTTATATGAAGTTTCATCTCTGTTTTTTAACGTTCTAGTTGGATGTTTTAAGCCCTACGTCAAAAAATACATTGACAACATTGGACGGGAATGGAATGGATGTCGAAGTAATTTTACCACAGAAAAAAGTAGAAAAACAGATCGATGAAGATGTCAGAAGTATGATGAGCAGTCTTTTCTCTTGTTTGAAGACTGAACTGGATCTTCTAATTGATCATATTAAAAAACAAGACAGCTTGTAAGTATTGAACTTTATTTAACATAACGATGGTGTTTGTTTTTTATTTGTTTTTATTGTTAACTATTTTATATACTCGGCTAATTGAAAAGTTCGCTGAGCGGAAATGATAAAACAAGTTTATAGCTGAAAAAAATTACTTTATTTCTTTCGTATATTCTCCCTTAAGTTATACATACTATACATTTTTTTCCAGCGGTTCTCCAATTAATTTATTCCATCTCTGAAGTACTTTTTTGGAAGCTGGCTATAACTTCTTTTAGTGAAAAAATTAGTGAATGAATTTTTTGGGAGGTTTAGAAACAGAGGAAAGTCAGAGGGGGCGATCCAACTGGCAGTTGGACTTTTCAGTCGAAACGGACAACACTTGAAAATGCCAAATGCGATTTTGGTGAAACGTCGTGACTCTTCACAGAATCAACGGATCGACACCCGATCGACATATATATATATATATATATATATATATATATATATATATATATATATATATATATATATATATATATATATATATATATATATATATATATAACCTACTACCTAACCTACACCTATATACATATATGTAGGTGTTCAATGATAACATTTTCAATTTATTGATCTCCTTTCATCGTAAGGTTTTCCATGACAACTTGCAGTTCATTTAAAAATATTATCGTATTTCGTGGCAATAGTGAGTTACAAAAACAACGTGCAACAAAAACCACAAAATTACTATTATGATCAAAGCAACAAGAAGAGGATATGTGAATGATATGATTAAAATAAAGCTATAGATGAAAGATTGGTATTGGGTATTTTTTGTGTTAGAGGCGCATCAGCTCTTCATCTTCTTCTTGTTGTGCTACAGGTCTTCAGTGAGCCTTGAATTGCTTTAACCTTCGGCTCCAATAGCCCCTTGTCCGGTTTTGGTTGCAGTAGTTCTTTTGTCCTGCCGCATAAGACAATATATAAGAAGGTATTGCAATACTACAAGAGACGATGGGAAATGTGTCAAACGGCAGTGCCATCTTACGTGTATCCATGGAATCAATTTAAACTTTTTATGACGTGCCGATATAACAATTTGGAGTTCAAATCCTCACCATTGTTATATTTTTTTTTGTTCAAAAATTGTATTAAAATTATTCTCTTATTAATTTCTGATAATTATTAATTGGTAAGTTATTTTTTCAGTCTCTAGTTTTTAATAATTAGTAAAATAAAAAAATGTACGTCATTCACCATACACGTTTGTTTTTTAATTGAATAAACCTGCAATAATTCTAATTATTATAATTTAAATTATAATTATAATATTATAGATTCAATAACAAGTAACATTAAATATTCAATATACTTGTCAAAAACAGAACAATAAATTGAATATATTCATTTCCGAGCGGTTTTAGTTGAAGTTCGCATGTATGCACTTGGAGAGCTGGAAACGACGACATTCTGATTACCCCGTTGTACTGTTATATATATCTAAGGATATCATTTACAGTTCTCAAGTGCATACATGCGAACATCAACTAAAACCGTTCGAAACTGAATATATTCAATTTATTGTTTTTATATTTTCTGAATAAATTATATAATTAGCATTATTGCACGCTTTTTCACTTATAAAACAAATATGTATGATGTATAACGTATATATTTTTTTAATTTTACTAATTATTTAGCACTAGAGACTGAAAAATAACTTGCAACTTAATAATTATCATAAAATAATAAGAAAATAATTTTAATACTATTTTTGAACAAAAAAAAAATATAATAATTATGAGGATTTGAACCCCAAACTATTAAGTTGGAACGTCATAAAGAGTTTAAATTGATGCCTTGAATACGCTTGAGGTGGTACCACCGCTTGACACATTTCCCATCGTCCTTTGCAGGATTGAAATCCCTTCTTATATATTATCTTACTGCAACAGTGTCTTGATACTAGGTTTTCTGGCATTCTCTCCACGTGTGTTCTGCCTTTTCTGCTCTTCTGCTTTCTCAGTTCTTGTGAAATATTTTTAAGGGTATCTCTGTATTTAATCAGTGTGCTAGATATACCATTTCCTTTTGGACTTTTTACATTTTTGAATTGCTTGCTGAAGAATCTGTTAGAATATTATCTACCTAAATACTTCTTGTTCTTCCTTTTCTTTCTGTGTTGTTGTCTTTGTCATCTCCAGTTAGTATTTTTTCTTATAATAATATTCTTATAGATTATGTAATTTATTCTAAAGGTACTCACGTTTTATTTTGCTTCGATTACTCCCTTTATATTTATCTATTTCTTCTGTTTGTAACATTTTTTCTCTTTTCTTCTCCTTTTCCAACTTTGTTACATTGTATTCTGTGTCGAACCAACTATTTATATACTCTTTCTATTTCTGTATCCAATTGTTTTTGCTACTAGCATTTTAATATTTCCTTCAATAACAGACCACTGTTCAACTGTCGATTGTTGATTTACGGTCTTCATCTGGTCATTCACAAGTTTCCGCTTCGCTTTTTCACCCTGGTTTTTAGGTTAGCCTTCAGGCTCCTACCTATCTAAAAATCAACTGCCCGAAACAGGTTTTTGTGATTTTGGGATGCTAGTTATCCCCGGAAATGTCGGACTTCCCCCTTTCTTTTGTGGGGCAAAGTCCGACTTTAGTGAAATGGGGTATTAACAAAGTCCAGAGAAACTTTGTGGAGGTTATCTGGGACTGAGACTAATTGTCTCCATCGGAAAAAGGAGTCTGGTCACGACCAGCGGTCGTCGTCGGTCCGCCCTGTGGATCGGGATCTGGGAATTGCGATAGCGGGTATGGTACTTATTTAAGCTGGTGATTCGAGAAGCTCGAGCCCCATAGACTTACTGTCATGGACGTTAGGGGGATTTTTTATTGCGGGATTATGGCTCCAAGGGAAGATTGGAGCATCATGCGCACCTGAGCCTGAATTTGACCCAGTAAGTTGCTCCACAAGCCCGGAAATTGGGTTATCTTGTGGAGCGGTATTCGTCGGAACATTGTTCCTTTGGGACCTCCACACGAAGGTTGGTGGAGGTATAACAGAAGGAGGAGGAAGGTTACGGGACTTTTTGAGCAGAGATCCCAAGAGGCTTCCCCTGCTGAGGCCTTGCGGTCCTCGCAGAAGAGCCTCCACTAGGTTCACAAGTTTCCTTGTTATTGCGTCTTTTGCATGGGCTGAAAAGATGTTCATTAACTTTTACGTTATTGAGATTACCAATAATCTCTGCCATCGACAATATTATAGGAACTTCGTCGGTCCGCCCTGTGGATCGGGATCTGGGAATTGCGATAGCGGGTAGCTGGTGACTCGAGAAGCTCGAGCCCCATAGACTTACTGTCATGGAGGTTAGGGGGATTTTTTATTGCGGGATTATGGCTCCAAGGGAATATTGGAGCATCATGCTCACCTGAGCCTGAATTTGACCCAGTAAGTTGCTCCACAAGCCCGGAAATTGGGTTATCTTGTGGAGCGGGATTCGTCGGAACAGTGTTCCTTTGGGACCTCCACACGAAGGTTGGTGGAGGTATAACCGAAGGAGGAGGAAGGTTACGGGACTTGCGAGCAGAGATCCCAAGAGGCTTCCCCTGCTGAGGCCTTGCGGTCCTCGCAGAAGAGCCTCCACTAGGTTCACAAGTTTCCTTGTTATTGCGTCTTTTGCATGGGCTGAAAAGATGTTCATTAACTTTTACGTTATTGAGATTACTAATAATCTCTGCCATCGACAATATTATAGGAACTTCGTCGGTCCGCCCTGTGGATCGGGATCTGGGAATTGCGATAGCGGGTAGCTGGTGATTCGAGAAGCTCGAGCCCCATAGACTTACTGTCATGGAGGTTAGGGGGATTTTTTATTGCGGGATTATGGCTCCAAGGGAATATTGGAGCATCATGCTCACCTGAGCCTGAATTTGACCCAGTAAGTTGCTCCACAAGCCCGGAAATTGGGTTATCTTGTGGAGCGGGATTCGTCGGAGCAGTGTTCCTTTGGGACCTCCACACGAAGGTTAGTGGAGGTATAACCGAAGGAGGAGGAAAGTTACGGGACTTGCGAGCAGAGATCCCAAGAGGCTTCCCCTGCTGAGGCCTTGGGATCCTCGCAGAAGAGCTTCGACTAGGTTTACAAGTTTCCTTGTAATTGCATCTTTTGCATGGGCTGAAAAGATGTTCATTACCTTTTACGTTATTGAGATTACCAATAATCTCTGCCATCGACAATATTATAGGAACTGCTTCTATGCTTTTCACATCACAGTCTTTTAATATATTTTTAAAGTATGCATTTCTTACCGTTATTGCCGGCCGCGGTGGTCTGGTGGGTTAGTCGCCTGCCTGGCAATCCAAAGGTAGCTGGTTCGATTCCAGCGCTCAGATGGGTGTTTTTCTTCAATTCCTTTGTCCGTCTTACTTCCTACCCTACACACACACTTATATACACTCACATATATACACACACGCTCACACATATCCACACCTAAATGTCTGTGATTGTTTCTAGGCAAGAGTGTAAAATCCGACAACGAATTACCTCTCAGTCACGCCAATTAAAGGCTGGGTAAGGCATATCTGAGAAGTTCTGAGAAGTGTTCTACGTTGGTCACTCCCCAGTCGGTAGGCTTCCTGATAGACTTATGGGTAGGCACATAACCAAGGGTTGATAGCCTGAGGGGGATGCTGGCCTGGGTTTGTCGGTAGCTGATGACCGTGGTTCGGAACCCACGTTAAGCTGTAGGTCCAGTCGCTAAATAGCCTTAGATGCTGATGCGCCTCTAACCGTAAATCCTTTCCTTTTCCTTTCTTATAGTTATTGTGAAGTACTGTTTGATCTCAATGTATTTATGTTTTTTTGAAAACCAGAATAATAAAAATATAATAATAATTCTAGAATATTTTAATGTTACAGTTATTGCATGTATGTGCTGGTTCGTTTAAATCAACATGTTATGTCAGCACAGAGTACATTTCTTAGCAACACATTTGCGTCAGAGTTAATTGAGGTGAAAAGATCTTTAGATCAGTTTATGCAGACACAAATTGACTCTGTGAAAGATTGTCGTTTGCCGAGAAAATCCAAATTGGGAATCTTACCGTATGTGTCAAACCTGGAGATATTTGCTGTAAACGCTGAATGTTTATTAAAGAGCGATAGAGCAGCAGATTTGGAAAAGTGGTATACCAGATTAGTGGATACCATTATTGAATATATTGCCATTCATGCTAATGATCAGAAAACACCTCCCCAAGTTATTAAAATGGGTAAGTTATAATTTTTTTTGTTTTGCAATTCTCCACAGAATGTAGGAAAAATAACGGAACTTTTTAAAATTAAAGACCACTACTAGCGCCATCTATTGAAACAATATATTATCTGAAAGCTGCATATCTCCTTTATAAAACCAGACCGCCATCATTAGAATCGATGAACGGATTACCTCTAACTCTTAGAGCGACGATACCTTTTGTCGCATAGTCACAAAAACGTGATGGATCAAAGAGCTAATATTAAATTTTGTTCCAAACTCGGTAAAACTCTTACAGAAACATTTGAATTGATGAAAAAAGTTTATGGTAATGATTGATTATTCCGTACACATTTGTTCAAGTGGTATAAACGATTCCAGGACGACAATGAAGTCAGTGTGTCACTATTTTAAAATCTTATCACTTTTCTCACTATTTTCGAAATTTGGTCACTATTGTCACTATTTCAGAGCTCAGAAATGACGACTCGCTTATTACGGTAAACTCGCGTAGGTAGGGGACAAATTTCTCCCGCATGGAATCACTTTCAATAGATGGTGTGCGAGATCTAGTTTAGCCTTAGATTGTTATATATCTATGGTAAATGTGTACAATAACTTTTCTTTCATATGGTATCACAAAAATGACGAACTTGAAGGAAAAAAAGTCACTTTTAAGTTCAGTTTTTTAAGAATCTTTAATTTTTGTTAAAAAACTTTTTCTTTTCCCCAAACAAGGAAAATGCGCCACTGCAGAACAAAGTAAAGAGAAAATCAACAACTTTACTTCAGAAGTTATTTCAAAACCACACCGGCAATAGAAGAAATGGCACCGAAACGACCCTGACCCGGCCCCTCTGCCTTATTTTTATAATATAATAATAATAATTGTTATAATCATCATCATTATTATTAATAATATAATACTCACAGACGACTGGCCAGTATTTTTGATTCATGGATGAGTGGGATTCAGCCAATACCTGACTGGTTTGTCGAGAGACGTACAGTGCTCATCCCCAAAAAGGGTGATACATAAACACATTAGTCTATCGGAGAGAGGTTATGGGTGTGGAGGTTCTTGATGTAAACTGTAGGGCCTGCCATCGAGCGCTAGAGACACTCATGCACTCGTTATCTGGGTATAATGCCTATGCAATAGTATAAGATAGACCAGACACCCGTGCTACATTTTGTCCCAGAAGGAATAGAGCCGGTTGTCGAGAATGGGAGTTGTCGGATTTACTGGAATTTCTAGTTCTCGATTATTAGACAAATTCAGGCTAACAAACCTGATATTGTCCTCCTTGATAGGGACACGAAAATGATGTTTGTTATTGAGTTTTCCTCGCCAGCGGAAACAAATATTACTATCAAGGAGGAACAAAAACGACTCAAGTAGCAGGATCTTCCTTACGAACTCAAGCAACTCTATCCAGAGTACACCGTGGTAGCATATGGTTCTCTTGATAATAGGCGTTCTGGGTGGAATGAGAGTGATACTGTGCTCGCTCAATTGAGAAAAATTCCATCTTGTACATCTGTTGAAACATTAGCTGCAGAAATCTGCCAACCTGGGGTCTCTGCGTCTGCTTAGCACACACGATTCCCGATCTTATGATAGCTAACCTTGCTGGTTGCAAGGAGCTGTCATATAGCAAAACGAGCACGAACCCCAATTGCTCTACCAGCCCGTGTTCGCTTGACGGAGGGCGAACACCTGACTGGGTAAAAAAATAATAATGATAATATACAAATGATTAATAATAATAGTACAAAATACTTTAATCTTAATAAACATTCTTATCCTTTCATTGTAGCATTTGTCTTGAACATATCACACCATATCACACATATCATGATGCCATCCACAGTATGGAAATACTGCAAATGAGCTCTGAAATGGTTCAATTTTTCTATTGGAACCTTCAGTGTGAAACACTAAACTCAAAGAGATTTACCACTAAACACCGAATCACTTTTAAAGTTCTCGACGCACGTTTCGTTAACCATGTTAACATCAGGAGATGATTGAATATTATCCAAAGATTAAATCATTTCCCGATCTTATCTTATCCAAAGATTAAATCATCTCCTGATGATGCTGACATGGTTAGCGAAACGTGCGTCGGGAACTTTAAAAAAGTGATTCGGTGTTTGGTGGTAAATCTCTTTGAGTTTAGTACTCTGAAATGGTGCAAAAAATACGACTAGCTTTCACAAAAGTTGCTAAATTAGTTGAGAAAATTTCACTATTTGGAAGAAAGTCATTATTATATCACTATTTCTGTGAAAGATAAGCGCTATTCTACTATTTTTAATCATCTGAAGCGCTGGTAGCCCTGCAGGATGGTCGTGATGCTTTGGAAGACAACCCAAAGTCAGGCCGGTCACAAAACTAAAATCTAGTCTACGATGGGAATCGACTGTGAGATGGATAGCGGACGAATAAACTACGACCAAAGACATGACACACGATATTTTAACAGAGGATTTAAACAAACGGAAAGTCTGTACTTGAGGACGTCCCTCTTCGTGAATTTTTGGTGAAATGACAAGTCTGTGTGCTTCAACATTATATGTATACTCCTGATTTATCTCCGTGTGACTATTTTCTGTTACTGAAACTCAAACTGGCCATAAAAGGAACGTTTTGTGGCAGTGTTACACAAGCCCAAGAAACCGTGACGAGGGTCATTCAGGCGATTCTGAAAGACGACAAAAATCTATCCTAGCATTGGCTAAACGTTCCATACGGTGTATTAATGCGAAATGGATGTATTTTGAATAAAAATAAATTGTTTTTTTCATTTAAAAAATTCCGTTAATTTTTCCACATACTGTGACTGTAGTCCTGCTATGAGTTTTGTGCCTTGTACAGTACAGTTTAAGTTAAAACAAGGATGTATCAAGTTTACGTTATTATATTTCTTACTTAGGAAATAATTAAAAAATGTATAACTTATTCGAAACGTCCACGCTTTATTTTCACACATTTCTGGAAACTGCCCGACTTTCCTAGGGCATTGAAGCTGCTGCTACTTACACCAAATTAGCTTTTAGTGCTTAGATATTACGGTGAGGTCTGGAGCAGGCCTTCTCTTCTAAAACGCTTCGCAACCATTGGCCCAGAGGATTAAGGTCCGGATTTTCTAAAGGTCAACCTACAGCATCGATTCATTCAGACAAATTGGCCTCCAACCAACGCTGTATGGATCTCGTAGTGTGGTCCGGGACTAAATTTTGCTTTACTACCTTTTTTAAAACACCGCTGTGATTGTTTGTGGAACGTGTTTTGACCCCTTGCTCGCAAAAATGTAGTCTTGTAATCTATGACAGAGTTACGCTCTGTCATAGATTACAGGACCTAGAACAGCGTTGGCGAACCAATGACACGGGTGTCATTGACGACACGCGACAAAATAATTTGGACACGGTATTAATTAAGGAATTTAATTACCTAATCGAAACAATTTATTTTTTCGTCTACCTTAGAGGTCATAGTAACAAAGTTATTATGACCTCAACGGCAACAGTGAGACGCTTGTGAGATACGGAGTGAGCAAGACCGGTCGACGCGGGGCGGCAAGCTTCACTTGTTTGTTTTTGATTTTGATTTGATTGATTCCAACGCTTCTCTAACATTTCGATACCTTTTTTGCAGAACGATTTACATTTGGCCTCAAAATAGGCTTCAGTTTCGGCAATTAGTTCTTCATTGGAGCCAAATTTATTTCCCTGGAGCTTTCTTTTTAGGTCTGCATATAGGTTGTAGTCCCTGGGAGCCAGATCCGGAGAATACGGTGGATGGGGAAGCAATTCAAAGTGCAAAGTGCAAGTTCTGATGAAAGCACATTTTTCTTCTTCATTTGGGGTCATTTTTTCGCCATTTCTTCCTTCAAATGCATCAATAACGCCATATAATATTTGCTATTGGTGGTTTTTCCTTTGTCAAGGTAATCAATAAATAAAATACCTTGTGTATCCCAAAATACTGATGCCAAAACCTTACCAGCTGACATTTGCGTTTTTGGTCGCTTTGAGCGGCTTTCGCCAGTTGCTGTCCACACAACTGAGTGCCGATTTGACTGTGGAGTGTTGTGAGGGATCCGTGTTTCACCCATTGTCACATACGGCATGAAAAAATCCTTTTTATTGCGCTGAAACAGGTTCAAACAGCGCGCTGAATCGTCGGCGTGTTGCTGTTTTTGATCGACTGTGAACAAACGCGGTATCCACTTCGAACAGAGTTTTCTCATGGACAAATGTTCATGCGAAATGGTGAATACACTGCCTTCCGATATCTTTAAAGTGTCAGGTATCTCACGTAACTTCAATTTACGATCGGTCAAAACTATTTTGTGGACTGCTTTTTATGTTTTCTGTAATAATTGCCGAATTTTGGCGACCAGAGCGTTCAGCGTCATCAGTATTTGTACGGCCGCATTTAAAAATCAGCAAACCATTTCTCTATCATTTGTTTCGATAGAGCAGAGTCCGAATAACACTTGTCAAGCCACTGCTTCGCTTGAACGGTATTTTTCCCATTAAAAAGCAATGCTTTATTAACACACGAAACTCAGGTATTTCCATTGTTTTCAAAATTACAAGAGTAGGGTCACTAAAACCACTGTAACTTGTGAATCAAACCTCAGGTTGTCATGGAATTTTGACACGTATCATTTGAAGGTTTGTACTTTCTAAAAATCATATGGATTTGTCAATAGTGGCGCCATCTATATTACTACGAACTTATTGACTGATGTGTTGTTATTTATTAGGCCGAGTCATAAATAACTTCCGTTTTTTATCATTTATTTTGCTTTTGAAGCTTGTCAATTCCTTCCTTGTAAAATGTGGTTGGTTTGGACTGGAAGAAATGATCGACTTTTCCATTCAAAAAGTTTTGTAAGGGACAGAAAATGTGGTAGTCTGTCGGGGCAAGGTCCGGTGAGTAAGGTGGGTGTGGTAAAACAGACCATCCAATTTTTTCTTGAGTCACCCTTCCTATATGTAGTCGCATGTTGTCGTGTAAAAGAATTAGGACAATATTGTCATAGGTAACCCATTTTTCATCGCCGGTTATAATTATATCTAAAAAAGGCTCGATTTTTACCCTTGAGAGCAGACTTGTGACGATTAACATTGATCTTCTTTATCCCATTCACTGATATTGTGAGGTTCCTTTATTCCTAACTTACTGACGTTCTCTAATTTCTCTAGATGGTGATAAACAATTGATTGTGATGTATTTAGTCTTTCTGTTACATCTCTTGATTGACGTGGCTTCTGCTTCAATATTGCTTTTAAAAGTTTGTTGTTAAGGTCGGAAGGACGTCCCGCCTTCGGTTCGTCTTTTAAGGTCGAATCTCCAGAACGGAATTTGGCAAACCAATTTCTAACTGCCCGATCGGTTATTAACCCTTCACCTTATACACTACATATTTTTTCATCTGTTGCCTTAGCACTATTGGCTTGTTTAAATTCCCAAAGTATCACGTGACGAATATGCACTTGTTCACTCTCCATTTTAAAGATTAGGAACAACAGTTTAATGTAACGTGCACCACACAAAACAGTCGACTCAAGACTAACTGGACCCTTATCTATTTAGTGAAATCAAAAACTCATTTGTCCCGGTGACTCATAGTGGGTAGATACGGACAATTCTACCTAGCTGCATCGTAAGTTATTTATGACTCGACCTAATAAATAACAGTTCTTTACCTCTAGTTTTTTATTAAACTTGTCGGATGCGCGTTTCATTAAACATGTAAGCATGATCAGGAGATAGATAATAGGTTTATTAGATTAGAATATATTTTTTTAACTTCCCGACGCGCGTTTCAATCTCTAGATGATCCAATCTGATAGATTGGTTAGAATTAGATTGATGATGCTAACATGGTTAGCGAAACGCGAGTCGAGAAGTATAAAAATAGTTAATGATAAACAATTTCTCGGACAAAATGAAAATTGAATGACTTTATTTTAGAAAATTATCATCATCTATATTCGTTGTTGTCTCAATTGAAAATATCAGTATTGGATAGTCAAAGGAAAGAAGCTAAGCAAAAGTATAACGATGCATTACAGGCCTACGTTACTTTGTATTTTGGACGGCCGTTGGAAAAGTTAAATGTAAGTAAATAATTTTTTTACTTTACTAAAAATTTGTCATCTCTGTAAATCCGGCAACTCGGAGGTTTTTTTGGGATTAATATTTGGAATGGGCAGTTCTCCTACCAGACTTGTATGTGGCATTTCAATAAACAAGAGTGTAAAGTGCGATAAAGAATTGCCTCTCTGTCATGTCAGTTCGAAGTTGAATGCTTTCCGAGAGGTTTTCCACCTGTATCCACCCCAAAAAAGGTCTTGCTGTGTATATGGTGGGATCAGCTGAACGAGTTGCTTCAGTCTAGTTAAACAGTCGCTGCTGGTCGTTATCAGTGAAGTCATTTTGCTTCAGGGCAACGTACGGTCACATAAAGCAAAAATATGCGTACCCGGCGCATTCTTCAGAATATCACCTGGTTTATAATAATTTCACATGTCTTGAGGAAGTTGGAAAAAACCGCAATGACTTTTAACACATCAATAACACCAAAATTTTTCGATCTGGGATTCAACAGCTATCTAAAAGATAGCAAGAGTGTACAGAAAGCGAGGGAGATACACCGTGGAAAGACACACGATTCAACAACACATAGAAATTGAAGGCATTAATGGATGGATGTGTGTGTGACAAAATGAAACTTATGAATAAATTAAGGTCAAAGTTTGTGTTTGCTTGACACAAATATCATCATGTTTATAGCTTGGTAATAGTGCCTATAGTGACTTATGGTAGTGAATCATGGGTGTTGTCTGGACAGTAAAAGCCAAAACTACAAGTATTCGAGATGAAAGTGTTACAAAATATTGAATGGGTGACACGGTAGGATAGACTGAGAAATACCGAGATAAGGGAGAGATTGGGCATTAGAGGGATATTGGTGGTGATTGAGAAAAAACTAGTTGCTATGGTTCGGGCACCTCGTGCGGATGCCAGACGTGGGTGGTGAATAGAGTGTGGGCCATGGGTGTGTACGGAAGGAGGAAGAGAGGAAGACTCAGAAAAACTTGGAACAAGTCGATCGAAAATATGAAATGGAGAAGATTCCACCAAAGGGGCTGATAGATAACCCAAACCTCTACACTCAGTAGTGTAAAGGAGGTTAAGACTAAGTCAAATCAAGTAAATCCAGATTTTTTTTTCTTTTCATCAGAGATAGTCCCATATTTTATATGAACTCTTTCAATTTCAACATTGTCAGGTGCTGATGTTCTATTCTTATTTTGAAGGATGTTAACCATTCTAAATGGAATTGTTTCATATGATTCTTTATACAAGTAAGAACCATACTCGTCGACTTTTATCCATTTTATACCATCCCTAAATCTCACTGGTTCATTAATTTCATCCTTTTTTCTGTTACTCAGGTGAAGTGTCTGTGATCTTTGTAAAATGTTGAGCCATATCAAGGACCTACTTTTTTCAGCTAGCCTTTAAAATTATTATTTCTCGGTACTTATCTGGTATAAGGACACTGTCGAGTTTTCGAAATACTTTTTCTATTCTCCCAAAATCTCTACTGGAATCCAAGTAGGTGTGGCCAACTTCTGGAAACTTATGATCAATACAACGAAAGTATCCCTTCAAGATAAGATGATTCCACCGTTCGACCAGATGATCAAGTGGTCTTTTCCCACGATACTTTCGTCTACTTCAATATATCTCAGTAGAGAACTACATATTTTCACACTTTCTCTGTTTACTACATCTTCAGTTTAGGTACAAAAAGAGGCGTTTTCTGTGTTTTTTGCAACATTATGTAGCCTAAAATTATAAAATCACAATTGGCGAAGGAAAAATGTCTTAGAAGTTGTTAATTTGGGAAGTGTCATTGTTTACTGCATGTCTATTATGATGTAAACTGGGTTGTCTATAACTTTTGCTTTATCTTTGTTTGCTTTGAGTGCTTTATTTCCTGCTGTGTTATTTTCTTTATGGTTTTCGTTTGCCCCACCTGTATCACAAATAGTACATCGTAGAAGTTTTTGTTGATTCCATTCAGAGCTTCTTTACATACTCTTTTATTACTTCCATTTTTTGTGACATATTTATAGGACGCTCTTTTATGTTTTACGACACCCTTTCTTTCCTTCAACACTAGTTTTTTATCTATGGATTTAAATAATAAAACGTTTTTCGCATTAATGTCAAGTTTGTAAAATTCCTTAAGAAGTGGATGTTTATCTTCTACTGGGTTCCTTTTTTGAAACAAAGATATTTTTGTAAGATACATGGTTTTTTCCACGTATTTGGATCGCGTTTTGGTTTTTTTTGGAAATGCTGTCCTTGGGGCGAAAGGTTTTTTGTTTCTTTTTAATTCCAATTTCTTCCATATTGTTCGTTCGATTATAAATATCAATAACTGCGTTACCAACAGTTATTTTTATGACTTCTTTGGTGCTTCTTGAATTATCAATAACTGTATTTTTAACAGACATTAACTTTTGTTCGGCCATTCTTTCAACTTGACCCTCAGTATTTTTTGAAATTTATTGTCTATATAATCGACCAACCGAATGGTCTATTTATGGGTTCGTCGAAAGTTTTTAATGGGCTGGGTTAGTGGCAGATGAATCCGTAGCAATGCGTCATCGGACCGCCTGAACATTGAAGAACAGCGCTGCAGTAAGGCTGAGTGTAAGAGAAGATCCGAATTTATTTATTCCACGTCGTTCTCAGTACATTATCCTTTCTCAGACGACTACGCGGAGAATTGTGCACCATGACTCTTCGTTCTAACACTTAAGAGTTAGAGCAGTCGAAGTTCCAGAGCAGCAGGAAAAAATATTCTTTCCCGACGAAGCGCACTTCTAGCTTAATGGGTTCGTGAACAAACATAACTTCAGGATTTCGGTCTATGAAAATCGTCAAGTGATTCAGGAGTTACCTCTTCATCATCAGAAAGTCCCTGTTTGGTGCGGTTTTTGGGCTGAAAAAATGTTACTGTTAATGGTAAACGCTATAGGAATAAACTAACGTAATACCTTTGACCTTAAACGAAACATTCAGGTCATCATTGAACCACGCGATCTGTATGAAAGAGTAATCTAAAATCGGGTCTCCAGAATGCAATTCATCAAACGAAGCCAAGGGGGAAATTTGAATGACATAATTTTCCAAACACAACGCCATTATTTGTTCAAGATGAAATAAAAATAATCCGATTATCACTTGTAGTTATCATTGTGCCTCGTTTTAAACTGACACTCTTCTTGGACAACCCTTTATACATATTAGCTGAACCGTCGAAAGATTACCCGTGCGTCATTAATTTTATCCATATGAATCAAATTAAAAATTATTCATCAAATCGGTGCTTTTTCTTTCTTAATGGAGTTTCATAATGGACATGGTTGGTGCCTCGAGAGACGGACATTGATGTATATGATGTAAATGGACGATATATTTATTTCTATATATTTATAACATGAAATTATAAAACGTATTATTATAAATCGATATTTTAATGTAAAATTTCGAGTGTGTGTTATGAAATTGTAAAGTTTTAAGTCATAGATCGAACAGAGAATTTTGCAGGATAAAATTGTACGGACAATTTCAAGTTATCACGAAATTTTATGGAAGTAGCCAATGAATTAAATTGTTTTGTTATTGGTCAAAATCATTATTTTATCCGCTTTACAAACAGTATCGTTGAGACCCATTTTTATATGATGAAAATGTTACTAAGCTGTGGGAATATTCGGGTCTTTAAATCGTTGCATTCAGTGGCGGGTGGTCCATAAAGGTGGTACCTAAAAATTAAAAATTGAAGTGGAAAAATAATTTCAGATTTTTTATTAATTTATTCTCTGTTCTGTTTATGATCACGCTTCTTGCGACTTCTATAGTCTAATATCCGTAATGTCATTCGCGGTAACGAAATAGGTCGTGGATTGCCGAAGCGCACCGATTACAGAACACAAGTTTGTGCCGCTACTGTTTTCTTTACTATCGCGTGCGAAAAACAAAGGCAGCAATGCGTCGCTTTGCTATTAACCCGGGGATTAAACGTATTTATAACGTCATATCTTGTGCGCTGCCCCATTCTCAATAGTCAGTTGTTTTTCGCCATCGCGCTTTTCGACTTTTCGAGTGGTTGCAAAGGTAAAATCGCATTCTATTTCACAAATACATTTGAAAAATGAGCTAGAAATTAGTATGTTGGGGAAAGACAGACATTCGTTCTCAACTCAGTAGTGCACATCGGGGCTCTATTAAAAAGCACAATAAAACTGTTGCTAGCAATAGTTACATATTGTCTAAGTTAATTGATGGTATAAAATTCCGTGGATCATTTGAGCTTGCCTTACGTGGGCATGACGAAACCTACACTTTAGAAAATTCTGACATTTTCAGAGGGCTAGTAAATTTGATGGCCGAAATAGACAGTATTTTAGAAGCTCATTTAAAAGACTCTACAAATAAATTATTTCTAGGCATCTCCAAACAAATTCAGAACGAATTACTGGATTCAATGTTGCATGTTTGTCGCGATTTATTAAAAAAGGAAATTTACACAGCAAAATATGTCGCCATACAGGCCGATGAAACAACCGATACATCTACTCAAATGCAGATGGTTTTTATAATCAGATATGTTAAAAATGGCGAAATTTACGAGAGATTCGGGGGCTTTTTAATACCAAAAAATCACACAGCAGACGGAATTGGAGACGAAATTCTGACGGTGCTAAGCGAGTTAGGAATAGATAAAGAACCTAAGAAATTCATAGCCCCAAGTTATAATGGTGTTTCCGTGATGAGAGGTCAAAATTAAAAATATTTATAAGAATGCACAGTATATTCAAGGTGTAAAAGGGTTTTTTGCAAATCTGTCTGCATTTCCCTCTTTCTTTTCTCGGTCATTCAAAGGGGACAACTGTTTTGGACAGCGTTCTACTAGGACAACTGTCCTACGAGATGGAACTTTACGTCTAAATGTATGAATACTGTTTACATTTACAAATAAGAACTGCAAGCATGCCTTGAAGAAATTATGGGCGCCGAGTCGGATAAAAATTCTATTAATCAAGCTCAGGGGTTAATAAATTATTTGGTGGGTGATATTTTAAGTTTTGGTTGTTTTTGTTCAATAAAATAATGCCTCACTGCGGCATTCTCTTTGATCAGCTGCAAAGCAGGCAACTAGATGCACTTAAAGTTAAGAAGAATTTGGTAACTTTTTCAACAGCCATTCAAACTATTAGAGACAATATAGAAATACAAATCAATCAAGAATTTGGTAACTTAACTTGTGAGGAATCTACAATGATCATAGAGAATCGCAGAAAGAAACGGAAATTTACTGACAAGGAGGACCCCAATCCGAATATGCAAGAAAATCTGTGATACCTTAAGCATACAGTTTCATGAACGTTTTAGTTTCGATGTATACCTAACTGTTGCAAATTTATTTGAAACTGAAAAATTTGGTGAATATCGAGCCGTCTTTCCAAATGAAGACATTAAAGCTGTGTGTAACCTATTTTCAAATGTAAATTACTTAAAATCGGTGTAACTCTCGGTGATGTACACACTGGACGATTTTATAAAACAAAGTGGGGCTGTGCCGATGTTACAAATGTTTATCCAAAACAATTTACCATTAACATTTAGTGAATATGTGGAATTGCTGACTGTTTGTGTACCGTTCCTATGACGACTGTGGAAAGCGAAAGATGTTTCTCTACCCTCGGACGAATCAAAACATTTCTAAGAAACACTATGAGCCAGGAACGGAATGCTTGGTCAATGCAAAAAAAACTTGTGAAATCAATTTCAAATTTTAATGATCAAGTCATCGACCACTTTGCTGTTCAGACATTTAGGAGGATGGACTTCAACTACAAACAGTTTCAATGGTCATGGTCCTATAGTGAGTTTAGCAAAATTTTATTATAGATACCTATTTGAAAATTTGATGCCTGACAGTTACACTCGTATTTCTACACAGCAAAGTGTGTGTATGATACTAAGAAATGTAAAATTTTTGGTTGCGACACATTTATGACAAACATATCACAATATAAACATATTGTACAAGGTATTTCAAACTTCCATTTTACCTCCTTCAGGTAAGGGTCAGGTTCAGGTAATAAGAATTTATTTTACAATAAAACTGGACTTTACAGCACAAAGTTTAACTAAAACACAATAACAAAACAACTCAAATGGCAGCCAAAACAGGACCACTGTTTTGGCTGCCAGGTCAATAGACGAACTTTTAACCGGCGGTATGAACAAACACCTTTTAATAATTTGTTACTTTCTCTTTCTACTCCACTGTTAACATTATCTCATACACGAAAACATACTTATTTATTTTTTATCTCCTTCTCACTCGTTCGGTAAAGATAAAGAACATATTGAGACAATGTCTGTGAATTGATTACGTTCGTTGGGTAATCTTTCGGCTGTTCAACTGTACTTTTTCTGAATTATTAAATTTGATGAGATAATTTATTTTACAGACGTTCTTTGAAGGTGTACAAGCTCGGGTGGCCAGTGGTGTAAAGCTTTCTGAAGTGAGTTATCAATTGGCATTCAGTAAACAAGAGCTAAGAAAAGTTATTAATCAATATCCTGGCAGTACAGTAAGTATATTGCAATTATTTAATAAATGATCCATTTTTATCACAGTTAATATTTGTTTATATAATAGTTATTTTTTTAAATCAAAAATACAACTTAATATAACTCAAAATATTCTCAATTTATATAACAGGTATACATACAACTTTGCTCCTGCCTTTTTTTCAGAATTCAAGGCTTTATTGTAAAAAAACTTGTTATACATTTATGATTCAAAGTATTGTCCGTCGTTGGCCATCATTGGTCATTTTGGTCATCTTTTGAAGCGATCCACGAATCGATCCAATTTTTGACGTCTTTATAAGACCGGAATTGCTGGTCGTTAGACCGTGTGCGATCGATCGAAACAGATGATAGTCAGAGGGAGCAACGTCTGGAGAATACGGCGGAATACGTAGGACTTCCCATTTCAACGTTTTCAAGTATGTTTTGATCACTTTCGCAACGCGGCCAAACATTGTCCTGCTGCAAAATCACTTGGTCGTGTCTTTCGCTGTATTGCGGGCGTTTGTCTTTCAATGCTCGGCTCAAACGCATTAATTGCGTTCGATAACAATCCCCTGTCATTATTTCAGATGGTTTTAACAGCTCATAATACACTATACCGAGCTAGTCCCACCAAATACAGAGCTTGACCTTGGAGCCGTGAATATTCGGTTTGGCCGTCGGCGTGGCCGGGATATCCCCATGATTTTCGACTCTGAGTTATCGTAATAAATCCATTTTTCTTCCCCAGTCACAATGCGATGCAGAAATCCCTTCCGTTTTTGCTTTTCAAGCAACTGTTCACAAGCAAACAAACGGCGTTCAACATCTCTCTGTTTCAACTCGCATGGCTTCGAATATCATTGCTTCTGGGTCATTCCCAGGTCTTTGCGGCGTTTTGAAATTGCTTGTTGAGTCACTCCCAATGATCTCGCCAACTCCTCTTGACTTTGACACAAGTCTTCATTAAACAATGCCTCTAATTCTTCATCTTCAAAAACTTTCGCTCTTCCACCACTATGCCGGTCTTCGACGTTAAAATCACCGCTCTTGAAGTGTTGAAACCACTCACGACACGTTCTTTTACCCATAGCGGCCTTACCATAAGTGTCTGAGAGCATTCGGTGTGCCGCAGCCGCAGATTTCTTCATATTAAAGAAATAAATTAACATCTCCCGCAAATGTCGAGAATTTGGCTCATAAACCGACATTTTTAATTGCAAATGACTTTATGATGTAAACACAAATCGACTACTGATGCTATGAGGCTATGTTTACAAGATGTCCAAAGGTATTGCATACTGTCTATGATGTATTTATTCGATTCACCATCTATAGGAAAAGGGAGCAAAGTTGTATACCTTTTGCAGGGTGGGAACTTATGGCAGGACTATGTAATATTTCAAAAAGAAAGAGGCATTAGAATCTTCGGCCTATACTGATATAATTGACAACTTATATTAAGCGATTGCTTCAGTTTGACAAATCAAACGATAATTGTTGTAGGTAAAGAAGGGCATAGACTCCCTCTATAAGAAGGTAGAAAAACATCTTTCTGAAGAGGGTAACTTATTACAAGTTGTATGGAGAGCAATGCAAGAAGAATTCATTAGACAATACAAGATGTTAGAAGAATTAATACAGCAGTGTTATCCAGGTTCGATGATCACATTGGAATTTAGTATCGAAGACATTCTCAATTATTTTTCTGAAATTGCACAATCACATTAATATATACTAAAACAAAATATATGTATTTATGCCCGTTAATATTTTATGTATATAATGTTTAATATCTTAGTCAAGCTGTTATTTTTTGTTTAAACATTTTAAAATTAATATATAACTCCTAAAGAAATAATCAAGACTTTTTTTGATTCATGAGGACACTCCGAAAAAATTTCGTGGTGGGTACTTTCTCAGAAATCCTTTTATAATTGGACTATCCATTGGAGCAAATTCTGCGAAGCTGTTAGGAAAGGTTTAGATTTAAAACTAATAACGAACTCATTCGACAAATTACAGATTAATCCAACAAATATACAGCAACACCAGTTCTCTAAATTTTCGATTTCGAACAAATGGGTTGATATTCCCATAAGAGAAATGGGAGCTTTTTTAGGAGGCATTGTGAATATGGGAACAATCATAGCATCAAACTTTAGGGTATATTGGTCAACCAACTCTAATGCAAAGATCACTTTTTTCTGCAATTTTTACGAGGGATACATTCTTATAAATTTTCTGGATGCTACTGAACTGGATGATCTGAATGAAAATCAATCAGGCCCACAAACTGGGTGGCACTTTAACGCAAAAAATCAGCAATTTTTTGTATATTTCGTCAAAATTTCAGAATTATATCGTCCCTAGAGAAGTATCTATTATTGAAGCTATCATCAAATTCAGAGAGAAAGTTACTTTTACAACATATAACCCTAAGAATCCGACGGGAAGTCGGCGAAATCATGGGTTGTGGGCTGTGGTTAACCAATTGCCTAACCAAGGGATAGACAGAGCCTATGTGAACCTACTGGGATCCATGTATCATGAAGCTACAACGACAATTCACATGGATGATCTTGAAGTTAAAATTCAATATAGAACGGGGTATACGGCAGGGTGACCCAATATCGCCTCTTCTTTTCTCAGCTTGCCTTGAAGAGGCATTCCGTAATCTGGATTAGAAACAGGATGGAATAAAAATAAATGGTGCATATTTAAGTCACCTTAGATTTGCCGATGATATCGTTTTTCTATCACAAGACCCAGCTGAATTACAATAACATGCACAAGAGATGCAAAAGGCGGGAGAACCACTTGGCTTGAAAATAAACCTGAAAAAGAGTCAGGTTATGTTCAACAAATTTGCTGAAAACAGAAGAATAAGAAGCTTCCTAAAGAAGAATATATCGATATTCTTTAGGAAGCGATTTAGAGATGGTGGACCATCACATATATCTTGGGCAAAGGATTTCAATAGATGGTGATACTACCCGAGAAGTGGGACGGCGTGTTAAGTGTGGCGGGCAGGCTCATTATAGTGTTTAAGAGCAAACTCCCACTTTGTCTAAAGAGAAATGTTTTGATCAATGTGTGCTGCCTGTTCTGACAGACGGGAGTGAAATATGGACACTCACATCACAATCGGTTCAAAAACTTCGAGTAGCACAGATATAGTAAAATATTAAAAAAAACAAATATTGGAATTTTCCGTTTATAACTCAGAAAAAATAGAAACTAATAAACCGGACCTAATAATATAGGATTTAAAAGAAAGGATTTTTATGTGGTTGAGTGCTCGTGTCCAGCAGATATCAACATATCTAGAAAAGATATAAGATAAAAAATAACAAAATGCCAGCAATTCGTTTACAGTCTAAGTGAGTTGTATTCAAATATTTGAATAAAAATCTGAATTTTGAATTAAATTCGTTTACAGTCTAAGTGAGTTGTATTCAAATATTTGTGACCAAGCTGAAAAAAATAAAAATACTTTCTTCACAACAAGCAAACATTACGTATCAAATGTAAAAGGCTACAATACTTGGGTCGTTACATATTCTACGAGCTCACAACATAGCTAGATCTCCATTCTTGTCAGTCACCTACCAACTTTATGTTGGCGTAACTGGTGATGAAACAGCAGACATCTGCATCGTGGACAGCACGAATGTAGTTGTATTGTAGCGTTCAAAAATTCTTGATCGCTACTGGTAGGTTTGTTTCGGGCGAAATTTTGACTGAAAGAGCTCCTGTATCGTTAGGACAAGGCCAAGACAGTCTAACTCCAAATCTCCAGGTGAGCGGACGTTTTCGCGCCTTACCCTTCCGACAGACTTATGTAGGTTTGCTGGCCAAGTTATGCTTGGGTTGATTTTTCTGATATTCTTAGAAGAGGTCTTTAGTAGAGAGTTTACGACCCGGCTGTAGAGAATCCGATCAACAGAGACCAGGACAT
Organism: Cosmopolites sordidus; assembly: GCA_031761425.1. Classification (NCBI taxonomy): domain Eukaryota; kingdom Metazoa; phylum Arthropoda; class Insecta; order Coleoptera; family Curculionidae; genus Cosmopolites; species Cosmopolites sordidus. Next base: position 234,444 of record JARFXV010000132.1, read on the forward strand.
TGAAAGACCACCTATTTCAGAGCCCGACCATTGTGGAAACCTTACTCTTTTTGGGTCTACATGGCACAGTAACCGGTTAGTCAGATCGAAATAATTTTTGGGTTTTGGACACCCAGTACGGGATAGGCAAGAAGATAAACACATTTTTATTATATTGCATGTACTGATAAAGATCACAGTTACCATTTATTTTTTTTATTATCTAATTGCCGTCTGACCATGTTTGGTTACCCTTGGGTTATATATATATATATATATATATATATATATATATATATATATATATATATATATATATATATATCTTTTTACTATTGTCGGAATAGAGGTAATAACCTCTAATATATAAGTATAGGGACTTAGAGACCAGCTGGTGTAATCTAGAGCAATTTGTTTCATTTTTGATTTATTTCACGGTAAGGTTTAGAGAACCACCTTCCCTAAACCTTCCTGTATCCTGATTTGATAGTTTTATTTTTTCCTTTTATTTTAATGTGCTTTGTGTCGTTTTTTTAGTGTGTTTTTTTTTGTGAAGTACATGTGTAAAATCTATTAAACAGTTTTATTTAAGTTAGACCCCTTCCCGGTTCCAGGGTCCTTTCTAAATATCAGATAAATAGGAACCGGGTGGCGCTCATTTTGTATCGCAGCTTCATTCTGCCCTGGACCTGCTTCCCGGTGCTCCCGGCGAACAGCTGCCGTCGTTGTGATCTGTATTTTCAAATTTTGTTCTCAATGGAGAAAATAATAGGACACATAAATTTGATGCCCAACGACGGGGGGGCCTGATTTCAAGGACAGTTTGATGCTAGCGTTTTAAGCACAATATCAGAAAAGAAAACACAAGTACAGAAAAAATGTAAATTTATTAATCAATAGGAACATTTAAAGTCCATAGAATTGCTAGTTTTAGACGGAAACACATTTCCAGATCTTTAAAAAAAAACCATCAAGATAGCCGAGAACATTCCTTAGGTATACCAGAGAAAGATACAGCAGTTTGGAAATTTTAAATGTCAAGGTCAAATTAAAATAATTAAATATCTGAAATATATATATTAGCGAGAAGGAAGGAATTTTCTTATCAGTTCGTTAACATTTTTTGAGAAAACAAAATTCGCCTTCGACAGCGTTCTTTCTATTTAATTTTATATTTTTAATTTTGAATAATGTACAATGACTTTGCATATTTATAATTTATGAGTATGATATAGAGATAATTTATTTTCTATTACCGTCTTTTAATACTGTATTGTATCCGGGAGAGTTGTTTAATTTTTCTGAATTTAATACCGGGTGTCTAAAAAGATTTTGGAACGTAGACTTTTTTGGTAAACTTTATTTTTATTATTAAATTGTTGGTTTTGAAATTTTAATGAATCATGATAGCTGACGAAAGATTTAAAGTTAATAATCTATTAGACTATAAATCGGACTATTAGAAAACATTCGGTCAGTTTTTATAGTGTTGATTTTTCGAATTCGAGAAAATGTTTTTAGTTTCTTGGAGCGAATTTCTGACTTATCCCAGTCTCGTAATTTTTCAGAGATAAAACTTTTTAATTCAGCTGTAGAATTTTTCGTTGGCGACGCCTTTGTGTGGTTCCGAAGTGTGAAGGGTGTTCATGCAGACGATGATGCCTGGGAACAAATCCGGCAGAGGAAACAGAGACGCGCAGAAACAGTTGTTATTTATGTGGCTCAGATGGAAAATTTGTTCTCTCGATTGTCCGTGAGCCCTGCTGAAATTACCAGAGTCAAGTACATCCGGAACAACTTGTTGCCTGAATATGTGGCGCAGCTGGCGTTACACGATACTGTTACTGTCTCCGAACTATCTGCTTTGTGTAGGAAGTTGGAGGAAGTGGAGGGTTTTCTAGAAGTAGAGGGTAGCTCTACCTCTAGAAAACCCTCTCAGTTGTTTGTTTTCGATGACCCTCATAAGAGTGGCTCGTCACGTCGGGAAAAGAGAGAGAGTGCTGGTGTTTCTGAGGAAGATCCACTTCACCGTGAGCCAAATTGTTCTCGTGATAAGGATATTCATAGTTTGGGTAAAGATTCTAGTAGACGTCCTGCGGTTGTGTGCAAGGGAGATAAGACAAACTTGACAAACAGACTTGGTTCCTGAGGCTTTGAGTAGAATACCGCATCCTGAGGCAGATAATAGCCTTTCAGCAGATTCCGAGAATACGTGTTTGCAAGTTTTATCCATCTCAATCGAAGTAAATTCTCTGGACCCCTGGTATATTGCGCTCCGTGAAAAGATCGTGAATAGCCCGCAGAAATTTACAAACCTCAGAGAGCAAAAATGATCGAGTCGTGTCATATTCCTCCCACTTGTAGCCATTTTGGTTTTCGAAAAACCTTGTTCCGAGTACAGGAGATGTATTATTGGCCTAAGATGAGGTCAGATATTTTGAGATTTGTAAGAAAGTGTGGTATGTGGCGCTCAAAAACACTCAAACTTAAGTAAGATTGGTATTATAGGTAAGGAGAAGGTGGTTAACCACCCTGATCAAATTATTTCGTTGGATTTTATTGGTCCCTTTTTCCTCTTTCCAGAAAAGGTAACAAATGGTTATTGGTAGCCGCTGATTGGTTTTCTAAGTACACGTTCATTTTTCCGTTGAGAAATGGCAAATGCCCTGCGGTTATGGACCATATAGAGAATCACATATTCCTTTCGGTTGGAGTACCCCAAATCCTGATTTGTGATAAAGCTCCGAATTTCAAGAGCAAGGGTATGAAGGAATTATGTGACAGGTATAAAGTTAAACAATGGTTTTTCCAGACTTGTTCAGTAAGAACAAGCCTGAGTTACGTTCTCGAGTTTGCGCTAGGCGTATTTTATTTTCAAGGAGAAATCTTTTTTCCTCCATTTTGAGTTTGTCTAGATTTACTTGGAGAGTAAATCTAGGTTTTGTTTAAGTAAAGTAAGGCCTTACTTCGTTTTGTCGACATACTGCAGTGCTGTCCACCTTTGGTTCAGCTGTACCCGTGCGGCGATTTACCTCGTAACCTTAGGAACAGATGGTACTTCCATTGTATGTCGCTGGCTTTAGCCAAGTTACGTTCTGTTTAAGTTTCGCGTTAGCGTAAATTGCCATGGAAACGTTTTTGTTTTGTCGGCACTGGGCGTTGTGCCTGAGTGGCGATTGAGCTCGTAACCTTAGGAACAGCTACCGTTTCAGTTCAATGTCGCAGGTTTTACTTAGCCAGGTTGGATTTACTTGGGAAGTAAGTCATTGATTGACTGTGTGAATTTTTCGCGGTCGTTCTGCATTAAGTTTCGCGTTGGCGCGAATTGTCACCGAAACGTTTTTCTTTTGTTGAAACCGCGAGGTGCCCGAGAGGTGATTGAACTCATAACCTTAGGACCTGATAGCATTTCCATACCGTGTCGCTGGCCTTAGCCAGATTGTGTGGATTTACTGGAGAAGTAAATCGGAGACTATATCTGCGATTTTGTATATGTGCGTTACGTTCCGTGTTGGTGTGATTCACCACGGTATCGTTTTCTTTGGTCGACACTTGACAAGGCTGCCCGCCTTTGGTTCTGCCGAGCTCAAGTAGCGTTTGAGACTCGTTACCTTAGGATTAGGTAGCGTTTCAGTTTGGTGTCGCAGACTTTAGTTAACTCAGTTATATTCGCTTGGAAAGTGAATCTAGAGTTGTTTATGTGAGCTCCTCGCAGTGATGCTGCGTTACGTTTTGCGTGATCCGCCAAAGCAAAGTTTTTTCGACCTTTGTTTCCGCTAAGCCTGAGTGGCAATTGAGATTGAGCAATTGAGGATTAATAGCGCTTCCATTCGGTGTCGTTGGCCTTTGGCCCAGGTTTGACGGTGAATATGTTGGTACTACCTTTCGTTAGCTAGTTTGGCGCAAGCGGTGGGAAGGATATAGGCAAATATAAATATCACGGGCGTAGCCAGGGGGGGGGGGGGGGGGTCAAACCCCTCCTCCCGAAATAAGCCAAATATTACCTAATATTATACCGAAAAACTACGAGGAGTGAAGAGAGTTAAATTACTACATTTGAATTGAATATATGTCCAAACTAGTGGACGTTGCGCACAGTAACGCCATCTCTTGTCGAATAGTCTATTTTGTATCGTATGGAAACTTTGCGTTGTTTCTCGATTATTCGTCACGCCCCTCGGTCGGAATGAGCGGAGCTTTGTGGAAGTTTGTGGTAGTTTCTGGACGGCTACTACTGGGCTGCTATATAAGCGGCGCGTGACCGCGCTTACGGCAGTATTGTTCCATGCGAACTCGAAGCGAATATAAGTGAAAAGTGGTGAACGAATAGTGAAGAGAATTAAGTGTACCGTGTAAGTGAGTACTTTTAGTGCAGTGTTATTCGGTGACCTTGTTAAGGATAGATACGTGAATCATTATTACTGTCGAAAAATGGAAGGGAAAAAAGGGAAGGGTGATAAACTTAAAGGTATGGACTACTGGAAAAAGTGGTGTAGTCAAGGGGTTTCTAATAAAGAAACAAATTTGGATTTAGCTATCAAAGCTTCAGCTACCTTGCATGCTGATAAGAAGACTGTGATGACAAGCAGGCCCTCGACCTCGACCTCAATCACAATACCGAATGTCGAAATCGATGCCATGTCGCTGGTGCCCTGTTCGATACCTTCAAATGCCGAATCTACATCTAGCCTGCAACAGGCCAGCTTGCCTGTTACCTCATCTTTTACAACTGTAGCTAAGTTGGATGTTGGTTTTTACGCGAATCAAGAAAAAATCTTGAATGAATATTTTAAAGTCCAAATTTTAAAAACGCCATGGAACCCACCCCGAGATTATAAGTTTCCTATTTCCACAAAACAAAACTTGCGCTTTCAATTGAAATGGTTGGAGAGATTCCCCTGGTTGTCATATTCGGAATATAAAAGTGGAGCATACTGCAGAGTTTGCATGGTAATGGGACGTTCGCTTGATGAAGGTAAAGGCGGTCATCAAAGGATCGGCCAGTTGGTAACCGAACCTTTTTGTAAGTGGAAAAATGCCCTAGAAATATTTGAAGCTCATGCGAAATCGGGATACCACAAGCGAAATTTAGAACTGGCAGATAACTTTCTAAAAGTAATGTCTTCGCAGGCTTTTTCGGTCACTGAACAGCTGTCTTCTGAAAGAAAGAGACAACAAGAGGAGAAACGAAAGAAACTAATCCCTATCGTAAAAGCAATATTTTTTTGCGGCAAACAAGGCATCTCCTTGAGAGGTTAAATCGATTCGGGGTGCATACAAATTACACCAGAATCACCAGAACCTGAACAACCACTACAGAATGATGGTAATTTTAGAGCCCTGTTGCGGTTTGCGGCTGAGTCTGGAGATAAAGATCTGGCTGAGCATTTGAATACTTCACAGAAGAATGCCCTGTACACAAGCCCTCAGATCCAAAACGAAATAATTGACATTTGTGGTGAATTAATTCAACATAAAATAATTGAAGAAGTAAAGAAAGCCAAACTATGTTCGCCAAGAATGTTCTCTTGCTCTTTATGTACAATGTAGTGCACACTCTCTCAACCTTGCTATTGGTGATTCATGTTCTTTAGCAAATGTCCGAAATTGCATTGGGATTGTGCAGTCTGTTGGTTCCTACATTCGACATTCTGCTCAACGCACTGCTTTGTTGAAAGAAAAAATTCCAGAGCTACTACCCGTCAACATGAAGCTATTATAAGATTCAGGGAAATGTATTCAGCGATTGTGAATGCTCTCGAAGAACTGCAATTTAATCACAATAAGGAAACATCGCAACAAGCCGCCCAATTGCTAAGTACGCTTCGATCTTCGGATTTTGTGATGTGTTTAGTGATTCTTCAAAAAGTTATGAGCTATACATTGTCGCTATCAAAACAATTACAGACAATTGACATCGATCTTATCACGGCATTCAAACATGTAGATGATGTTATTAATGTCTTACAACTCCTGAGAAACAACACTGACGTCGAATATCTTCATCTCTATGAAGACGCAAAGGTTTTCCTGGAAGAAAATGGTAGTATACTGCGAATGCCACGCGTCGTCGGAAGACAATTAAATAGACCGAACATTCCTGCATTGGATGTATGCACATATTACAAAATTAATTTGTTCATTCCATTTCTTGATCATACAATTCAACAATTGGTTGAAAGGTTTACCAAACATCGTAAAGTAGTATCAGCATTATCTGGTGTGCTACCTTCAAATTTTACTGCCAGTTCTGAAATTGAAGAAGCAATTTTAATGTCCTCGTCACTACTTCCCGAAAGCAACATATCAGTGGTTAAAGCAGAACTTGAAGTATGGAAAATAGTGATGACAAGTATCTCGCCTATCCCGAAATCTAGTTTGGAATGCCTAGATATGTACGATAAAAACTTTTATCCTAATATTTACACATTACTACAAATCTTGGCTACCATTCCTGTATCCACTGCTACCCCAGAAAGGTCTTTCTCGAGCCTAAGGAGACTGAAAAACTATTTACGAAACACTACAAGTGAAAACAGACTTAATGGTTTGGCTCTCATGAACATTCACTATGGAACAGAAATTCTTGCAGATGAAGTAGTGGATATATTTAAAAGAAAAAGCCGAAGATTTCTTCTTTAATGGTTTTAGATTTAGCGCAGAGGAACGAAATTAAATTAACCATTTCATTTAAAGTTAAGAACTTTATAAATATATCGTAATTTTTCCGATGAATATATAGATATTAAATTTCATGTAAGTATATTTTTGTTGTTTTTACTTCCAACTAACCCCCTCCCCCCAAAAAAAAAAAAAGTCAATCCTGGCTACGCCCGTGATAAATATATTTATGTTTGGATTTTAGGCCTTTCTCATAACCTACCGAATTTGACCTACTGATTGTGACTTCCTCTAGGGACGTGTGATACGCGAAACTTATCAAGACTAAACCTAGTGACAACTACGCTTCTGTGTTTCACAAGCACTCGTTATTACTTATTCTGCTACTCGTATTCTCTTAGTCCTATTTCTAGACTCGACCATGTTCGGTTTTCTTTATTTTACCTCGCATCTTAGTTCACTATCATGCAGGCTTTAGAGTTGCTTTTTTACTTCTGTGTAGATCACTGAGTATTTTCCATTTTTAAAGGGCCGTTTTATGACGGGAGCCCTGGGATTTCGGGATACAGTTCTTGGACAATTACCAGGAAAGGACACACTCCGGGGGGTGATCATCCGGTTGCGACTTCGCCTCGTGATTGGGTGCCACTACTGGGTGGCGTCTCAACTCCCTCAGAATGTGTTCCGGAAGGCATATGGCAGTGTCTGTTTTACGGTTCACCTTGTAGATTATCACTTAATTTCGTTTGGTTTTTTGTAAATTTTAGTTTGGTGAAAACTATATTTCACTTCCTTATTGTGGTGGATATAGGGGTTATTGTTACGTATTTTTCACCTTTTAGAAGCTCACTCATTCTCCGATCGTTTTAAGGGAGATCTGGAGGCGTGGCTGCGAGTGTTGTGTTGTTCAGCTGAGGTTGGTAACGAGGTGCCTTTCCTTTCATTTTTCGGTAAGGGCACGCAATGCCAACTGAGTTACCGTCGCACCCACCTAGCCGTGACGCTCTAACCAGCTTGATCAGCATGACATCCGTTAAGTCAAAGCTCTGGATTCCTGGACGATTTTCTGGGCAGACGATTCATCTTCCGAAATTTAGTTGGTGTTGTGTTTTGAATATTGTTTGGTATGTACTTTACAGTGCGAACGTTGTGTCTATATTCTCTTTTCGTATTTGGTATACGAGAGGGTATTTCCTTTTTTTTTTGTTATTTTCTTTTGGAATATATTGGGTATTTCCTTACCACTGTTCCAATGCTCCATTCCATAGGGATATGCTTCAGGGTAATCTCCGCTATAGACAGATCAAAATTAAAAACCTCCTCTCGCAGTCTTTAAATTTCTTTTTGGAGGGAGGTAATGTAGCGTTCAAAAATTCTTGATCGCTACTGGTAGGTTTGTTTCGGGCGAAATTTTAACTGAAAGAGCTCCTGTATCGTTAGGACAAGGCCAAGACAGTCTAACTCCAAATCTCCTGGTGAGCGGACGTTTTCACGCCTTACCCTTCCGACAGAGGTACGTATGTTTGCTGGCCAAGTCATGCTTGGGTTGATTTTTCTGATATTCTGGTTGAGGGTTTTACGACCCGGCAGTAGAAGTCCGATCAACAGAGACCAGGCCATTGAAAGACCACCTATTTCAGAGCCCGACCATTGTGGAAACCTTACTCTTTTTGGGTCCACATGGCACAGTAACCGGTTAGTCAGATCGAAATTATTTCTGGACCCCCGCATAGGGATACCTGATTGCCCGTGGTCGTACGCAGGGATTTTGGACACCCAGTACGGGATAGGCACGAAGAAGAACATAAGGAAATACGGCCAGATTTACACATTTTTATTATATTTGCATGTACTGATAAAGATCACAGTTACCAGTTATTTTTTATTTATTTATACTAATTGCCGTCTGACCATGTTTGGTTACTCTTGAGTTCGCGTAAGTGGGGGTACAATTTCGTATATAAATGGATACAAATTTTGTTTAATTCGGACCAATGGCTAGAAAAAACAATAATTTAGAAGAAAATTGTGTATTCAAATCTTAGATAATTAAACATATAACATTAGTTTAATACAAAACCATAAACCGAAGTTATTTTGATGTAGAGAAATTAGTGAGAGTAGCAGGAGGTTAGCCTGGTGCATTGTTGATTAATAATGGGATTCATTATTATCCAACATTTCATCACCTGAAATTGGGTTTATTTTGATTGCCAATAACGATCGACTTCGGGTATGAAGTGATGAGCAAATCAATCCTCAAAAAGGGAGGCTATTACCTATACTTTAGGATTTGATTTCCAATCAGATTTATTTTTAAAGATCTTGAATTTTCCGAGCGATAAATTAAGAGAGGTTTTAACTGATAGTCACCAGCGACATTGCCGTCAACCATCACTGTCAATCGATCTTTAAAGGCCTTAAAACCTGGAAAGGTGTTTCCTTCAGTCGCGATAAAAGATCTTTTAGGCATCTTATTTCAGATCAACCCAGTCTCATCCACGTTGAATACGGTTTGGCGGCTAAAGCCACCTTCTGCTTTCATAGCCTTTAATTGCTAGTTATATTATGCTAGTTACAGTTACTTTTGAATCGGTTGAACCACCCGTTGCTGGCATTCAAAATTTCATCTTTGCCCGCCTCCCCAGCTTGTTCTGTTAATCTCTCAAAAATCAGCTTACCTTGAGCGCACACCGTGTTCTGATCATCAGGGCAGTTTTTCACTCTTATTTGATTAATTCACCATAATTTCATACCATGTCGTTTACGAATGATGCTTGAATTTAAAGATTGAGCATTTTTTACAGCTTCGAGAATTTTTTTTTTATTTTTTCATAATTGTTGTGACTGTCGATTCTGGTGGATGAAACTTCTTTGCCAATTCAAAAACTTTTAGATTTGTATCGAAATTATTGGTAATGTTTAGTTTACATTCCAAAGATAATATTTAACTTTTCTTATTTGATGCAAAATAACCAGATTTACCTAGTTTAGATGACATAGTTGTTTTTAAATTATATAATAAACAAAACAATTTGTACACGTGCGTCGAGTCCACGCGAAACATGTTCGTGCATGCGCATAGCCCAACACATGTTTTGGCAAAGTGTTGTGCCACCTGATTCAAAAATCGCATTACTCCGAATTCGCGTAAGACGGGGTAGCGTAAGTCAGGGTATTACCGTACCAGGTGTCCCATTAATGATGGATCGCGGCCGTATCTTGAAAACTATTTATCCCACAGCTTTGGGGAAAAAAAATTGTACTAAAAATGATCATGAGAAATTCACCAAAAATATTTTTAAGCTTCTAAAACGACCGCAAGAGGGCGTACGAGCTAAACATTTTTAAAAATCATTTTTTGTGTGTATTTTCAAGTGTTAACCGAGTAAGAAAAATTCTCAGTTATAATTAGCAAACTGTCTCCAACAACTTTGTTTTATGACATTTTGTCGTAACTTCGCGAATAAAGAAGTGGTGGGAGTTTTACCTATTTAGATAAAAAGTCGTCTAATGCCCGTTTGCCTAAACAGATTTTCCTCAATTCATTTAAAAAGCAATTGCTGGGACAATCAGATAATCTGGGAGATAAATTATTTAGTTTATAAATAAAACCGCGAGGTGGCGTTACATTCAACAATAGTTTTTTTGAAGTTTTGTTCAGTTTTTCAAATAGAATGGTACAGCTTCTACTACATGACAAGAAAGGTAATTTAAAGAGGAATCGTCCAGTGAAAACCCGAAATCGATATCTCTGACATGTCAAGAGATATTTCGATTTTTCTGAAAAAAATCTGTTATTATTTCACTACTACCTGCATTAAGTTAAAAAAATATTAACCTAATGTTTGCCTTCCTTTACACTTCACCATCGGGCCAACAACGAAGATAATAATAATAACAACAGTCAAATAAAATTAACAGCACAACAGTCTAATAATTAACAGAATCTGAACTTTAACGCCTTTCTAAATGTTCAAAATGCCTTCCATCCTTAGAAATGCAAAGATTTATTTTTCGACGACTACTAAAAACGGCAGCTTCAATTTCTGCTCTTGAAATGCTGGTTATTGAATTTTGAATTCTTTCAATCATGTTTTCTCATGTGGTAGGACGAGTTTGAAAAACAGGGTCTTTTAGTCTTCCCCACAAGTAAAAATCAAGGACTGTCAAATCCGGTGAGCGCGCCGGCCACGAAAATAAAATACCCCGTCCTATCCAACGATTTGGAAACGAAGCATCCAAGAAGTTTCGAACCACCTGCGAGAAGTGGGCAGGGCATCCATCATGCTGGTACCACATTTGTCTTCCAACGCAACATCTTTCATTAGTTCTGGCAGTCCATTTTGTGAAAAATTTAAATATGTTTCACTATTCAAATGTCCATTAAAAATAAAAGGACCAATAATTTTGTCTCCCAAAACACTACACCATACGTTCATACTCCATCTATTTTGGTGGTTGATTTCTAACATCTAGTGTGGATTAGCAACTGCCCAGTAGTGCATATTATGTAAGTTAACGCCTCCATCACTGCTAAAATTAGCTTCATCAGTCCATAGTATGCGTTTTAAGAATTGTTTATTTCCACTACACATATTTTTTAACCAGTGACAATAGTCTAACCGTCTGTCGAAATCGTTATCCAAAAGGGGTTGGTGTAAGACAACATGATAGGGGTGCAGCTTGTTATCTCTTAAGATTCGATGAACGGATGTCTTGCTAATACCTAATTCTTCAGATATTTGTCTGATACTTAAATGGGGGTTGGTTTCAACATAAGCCAGAACATTTACGACATTATCTCCATTACGAATCGAACGTAACCTGGTGTGGACTGGATCTGGATGCACAATTCCTGTTTCTCGTAAGCGTCTTGCTAGACGTTTAAACACCTTCTTCGAATAATGCCTTCTTTCGGGATATTGACTTGCATATTGCCGCTCTGCAATACATGCATTTTCAAAACATTGGAAATACACCGCCAACATGTCATAGGCCTCGTTATTTGTAAAAGGCATTGTTAGATATTATAATAATTATTAATAATCAATAAATGCAATGTTGAAAATGTAATGCATTTCAAAACTGACAAGTTAATTTGACTGTTTTTGTTTGTTTCCATGGTTCCCTTCTTACACTCTTTGTGTAATGTACCTAAGGATTGCATGCGTTTATTTGGAAACCCGAAAACGCATAATTTCATTCATCCATTCATTTAGTTTAAAAGAAAGAGTAGGTATATTTATTAATGACTGATTTCAATATTCTGTCAAGTAGTATTTAAGCATCACAAAAGAGAAAATGCAACAATTGGGGAAAGGTATTTTTTCCGCTTATGTAATTAAATTAGAAAATATTATCAAGGTCAGGATTAGAAAATTTATGATGATTGATACTGAATAGATAATTTTATTTTTTAAATAAATTGTTGCGGTTGCGATTGCGACCTAAATATTAAGACCAATTTTTAACTTAATATTACGGTAAAAATTAAAACTAACTGATTTTTTTCAGAAAAATCGAAATACCTCTTGACATGTCAGAGATATCGATTTCGGGTTTTCACTGGACGATTCCTCTTTAAATTACCTTTCTTGCCATGTAGTAGAAGCTGTACCATTCCATTTGAAAAAACTGAACAAAACTTCAAAAAAACTATTGTTGAATGTAGCGCCACCTCGCGGTTTCATTTATAAACTAAATAATTTATCTCCCAGATTATCTGATTATCCCAGCAATTGCATTTTAAATGAATCCAAATTGAGGAAAATCGGTTTAGGCAAACGGACATTAGACGACTTTTTATCTAAATAGGTAAAACTCTCCCCACTTCTTTATTCGCGAAGTTACGACAAAATGTCATAAAACAAAGTTGTAGGAGACAGTTTGCTAATTATAACTGAGAATTTTTCTTACTCGGTTAACACTTGAAAATACACACAAAAAAAAGATTTTTAAAAATGTTTAGCTCGTCACGCCCTCTTGCGGTCGTTTTAGAAGCTTAAAAATATTTTTGGTGAATTTCTCATGATCATTTTTAGTACAATTTTTTTTTCCCAAAGCTGTGGGATAAATAGTTTTCAAGATACGGCCGTGATCCATCCTTAATGGGACACCTGGTACGGTAATACCCTGACTTACGCTACCCCGTCTTACCGGATTGTCACTTTTAGATCACCTTTATATTCCTGCTGTGAAATTACATGCAAGAAATCCAAAAAATCCAACATTATTTGTATTATTAAAAGTCATCCAGTACTTACTTATTACCAATTTATTAATCAACCAAGCAATATATTTGTATAATAAAATAAAGACATCACAGACATTTCAATTGTAAAGTACTTCAGAGATGCTGTTCATATAATTAACAACAATATTTATATAGATACGTCCATATTTTGTAATGAATGTTGTTTAATATACTCCCAGATAATGGTAGCCCCCGCCACATGGACATTTAACGATCTTGTTTGCCCAAATTGGGGTATTTCAATGCATTTATCCAACAGTGGGATTATATCAGGTGTTATTCCAGTTTTTTCATTGCTGAAACAGAAAGTACTAATATTATTATTGAATTACAATAAGAAAATGTTAAATTTTACCATTTACTGTTTCGTTCAAAATGTATTAATATATAATATATAGTATTGGCCAAGGACCAGCCACATCGCGACAAAGTTCAATTCTATTTAGTTGAAGTTAAGCGACGTCGATGGTGGGCGATGTTTGGATAGACTTTAAAATAGACAAAAAATAAACTGAACGGAAATAAAATATGGAGTTTTGCTCTGAAAAATTGTTTACTGCGATAAATGATGAAGGGGCGACGCCCCTCCTCACGAGCTGCCACTGATAACGGATTAAAAAAAATGTAATAACTGTAACTTAAAAAAGGAGATAAGGGTGAAATGAGAGCAATTCATATGGCCGGTGTAAGAGGGAATTCGTCCTAGAGAGATTTTGATCGAGGACGTAGATGGCAAACCAATATGGGGAGATGTTTATAAGTGCAGCCCAGCCACTAGTAGAAGTGCCATCATTGCAGGAGGTGAAGGGATCTTCAGAACTACTGGAGGCAAATATCTCACCCATTCAAGAATTACTAGTCAACATCTGGAATAATGAGCAGATGCCTGCAGGCATGGGGCAGCAGTGGAAATACAAGGTGTTTCTCAGTGAAAATAGGACTTTTTAAAAATAGCAATGTCTAGTGGCAGCATTTTTGGACGGGAGTAAACGTTGGAAAGCTGCATCCTTTCCTGGCGTTCTGACAAAATTTTATGACATTCGGATCATTAGAAGCCAAGTTATCGTGTTTAAAGTTTCAGGTATTTCAGGTTTATACCATCGGTCGAAAAATGAACATCGAATAAAGAGCGAATATTAAATTTTGTTTTAAACTTGGTAAAATATTCACTGAAACATTTCAATTGATGAAACAAGTGTGTGGTGATGATTATTTATCCCGTGGCAGAGTTCACAAGTGGTTTAAACGATTCAAAGGGCGTGACGAACATCCTGATTCGAATAATTCCGCAGTTACTCAAAAGTATCATTGAAATTATGCGTCAATTTATAAAAAATCAGCCAAAATCTTTGTTGCGATACGAAATGGAATTGAACATGTCCAAAGATTCAATTCATCGCATATTTGACCAATCATTTGTTTGTGCACGCTTTATTCCAGACATAAATGACTGACGACCAAAAATTGCTCCGAATTCAACATAGCAACGACTTAATCAAAGAGTCGAAAACGGACGAAAACTTCAAGTACAGCACTGATACTGGCGATGAGAAGTCGTGTTTTCGATATGATTCTGAAACCAAACGTCAGTCGAGTTGAAGCACCCGAGCGAGCTAAATCCGAAGAAAAGCCGTCTCGTCAAGTCAAAAATCAAAACAATGTTGATTTGTTTCTACGGTTCGGAGAGGTTGATTTTAACCATCAATCATTCACCATACTCGCCTGATTTAGCCTCTTCGAAAACCTAATTGACCGTGCAAAACGCAATTGACACGCAAGGCGACTATTTTGAATAAAAAATAATGATTTCCGAAAAATTAAATAGTTGGTTTTTTTAAGTCCTGATTTTCGTGAGATGCACTTTGTATACCCGTTTCATAAGAAATGAGATAAATTGAAATGCGAGAACTATCAGGGCATATCGTTGCTTTGCACAGGTTATAAAGTTCTAACAAACATAGTAAAATAGAGAATACATGTATCGCAGGAGTGGGCGAATATCAATCAGAATTTAGAAGGGGATGCTCAAATAAAGTCATCGGTGAAATAGACACAGCCGTATATTAAATGGAACAATGATAAAGAAAAATACGATCAAAAAAATTATTAAGATACATAAGGTGAAACACAAAGGAATCGGTCTAAAAATAAATATAAATAAATAAAAAGAACCAATCCAAGAAGGGAACAGAACTGGAGAACCTGTGATGACAATATTGAAGTGTGAAGAAATTTACGTATCTTGGAAACAAACGTGACAAAAACATCATCGGAAATATAAAAAATCGTATATGACGGGTAAAAAAGTTATTTATTCCATGCATTTTCTGCTAAGATCTAAACTTATTCAAACGAACACGAAAGTTATGATCTATAAAACACTCAATCGACCTGTAGTCACTTATAGCTGCGAGACGTGGAGCCTCACAAAGAAAACAGAAGAGATACTGGAAGGCTTTGGAGGATCAGGTATAATTTAGACTATGTGAGGGTTCAGTGACTCAGATAGGCGAAAATGCCAGAAAACCGAATACCAAGGAAAATTATAGAGGAGCGAATAGGGGATAACAGAAAATTAGGCAGACCAAAGGCACGATGGCAGAACAATGTTAGAGATGCTGAAGAACTACTTTACATCAAAAACTAACAAGGAGCTGTTGGAGATCGACCCTTTTGGAGGCGTAGGTTGAAGGTGGTCAAGGCTCACTAACGGGCCACCACAGGAAGAGGCAGAAGATTGTTAAATTAAAAAAAAAAGAAGGTGAACCCTCTAAGAATGTGAATAAGTTCCATATTATACCTTTGAAATCATTACAATGTCACTAATGCCATTAATCCTGATGCCTAGACAGTAACAATTTAAGAACGGCGATTTAAATCTTTTCGACGGTATAAAATCTGGAATACCAGTTGAGTTTGATAAGAATCTGTTGGCTGAAATTGAAGCTCATCCCAAACAAACCACCTAGAAATTTAAGTATTGTCTAAATGATTGTGGCTTGTTAATATATTTTTTCTTTTTTTTGGGGGGTTTTTCGCCACGATCTAAAATTTAAAAAATATCAAAAATATCTGTTCTTATGTAAATAAAGAATCACTGGGTAAAAAAACAAAAACAACGGAGACAAATTTCTCAGTGATTCTTTTTCTGTAATAAATTTGCCTAGCGAACAAAAATTTAAAAATATAAAAATGTTTTAAAATAAATACAAACTTTTGAACGTTAACGTTTCGGGAGGTCTTCTCCTCCCGTTTTCAAAATGAATCTAAAATTTATTTATATTCATTTCTACATAATAATGTAAATAGAGTAAGAGTATATTTAATACAATAATATTTTTAATGACAGTGACACTACTAAAAAAATTATATAGGTGAGGTTTACTGTGTGATTATTGTGTATTGAAATACTTAAACGTTTTTAATTGTATTCCTTAGTATCGGGAACCATATTGAATTTAAATCTACCGAAGGCATAGCAATACAGTTATTTTTATTTAAATGAATTATAGCGGTTTCTTTTAATCTTCTGTGTTTTGTTGCCGATTCTTTTAATACCGTTTTGGATTTATTCCAATTGATTTTATGTTCCGATTCCCATGCGTGTTGACAAATTCTAGATTTATTAAAATCGCCCTTTCTAAGAAGGTATTGATGTTCTTTGATTCTAACATCTAACGGTCTAGATGGCTTACCTATATAAAATTTGCCACATTCGCAGGGAATTTTAAAAAACACATTTTTGGTATTCTGTTGTATGTTGTTTGGTTTGGATTTTTTCAATATATATCTAAGAGTATTTTTTGTTTTAAATGTCATTCTTATGTTGTATTTATTTCCTATTCTTTTAATTGTGTTAGAAATACCGCTGATATAAGGAATTGTGAGGTTAATTGTTTCAGGATTATTATTATTGTTATATTATCAGAGTTATTATTATGTTATTATTGAGTAAGTTGTCTGTTTTGTCTGGTGACGAAAGTTATAAAAGATTTATCTATACAATTTTTTATACATTGAAAGATATTCGTAAATTAGACATAATCGGCCTATTATGCCTAAATTAGGCATTATATTTTCGGCAGTAGAGTCTGTTGGTCAATGATTACCTTTGGAAAGTGCAAATGAATACAGAATCAGATTAAAAATTATCTAGAAAGACGATGAAAGAAAGAAGATATTTTAAAACCACACATTTTCAATTAGAAAGATTATCAACAAAATTTCCGAATGGCAATGGGTTCTTCCCTTTCTCTTTTTATGAGTAATATCTTTATGGGGGAACTTGAGACTGACATATTAAGTAAATCTCTTAAAAAACCAATAATATGGCTTAGATATGTTGGTGATATTTCTGTTATATGGCAACATAGCATTGATGATCTAAATACTTTTTTACAAGAAATAAATTCTCGAGAGCCTACAATTAAGTTTACTTTAGAGATGGAAAGGGAGAATAAATTGCCATTCCTTGACAATTTAATATTAAAACAAAACAACATATTAAAAACTACAGAAAACCTACAAAGATAGATAGGTATCTCAATTTATTTTAAAATCACTTAAAATCAGTCAAAATAGGAATAATTAAAAGTTTATATGATAGAGCAAAACTTGTTTTGTACCGACAGTGACAATACAAATAAAAACGTTTAAGTATTTCAATACACAATAATCACACAGTAAACCTCACTATATATTTTTTTTGGTAGTATGTCACCATCATTAAAAATATTATTGTCAATGAATCATTGACATATACAAAAAAAAACTCTTACTCTCTTTACATTATTTTATAGAAATGAATATAAATAATTTTTAGATTCGTTTTGAAAATGGGAGGAGAAGACCTACTGAAACGTTAACGTTCACAAGTTTGTATTTATTTTTAAAAAGTTTTGTATTTTTAAAAGTTTTGTTCATTAGGTAAATAAGAACAGATATTTTTGATGTTTTTTTTTTTAGTTTAAACCTCACCAAACCCCAAAAAAAAAGAAGAAACAAAAATACCTAGAGATTATCTACAAAGTTAAAAACTTCATGGTTCACAATACTACGGTGTTTAAAACAACTAAACAAAGTGCAAAGAGAAGGAATGTGGGTGCCATGTCAACTTCTGTCTTCAATACTTTTGTCCAGATTAGGCGGAGATCATTTTCTTCAACAAATTTTTACTGGAGTAGAAAAGTGGATTCTATACAGTAATTCCTCATAAGAATAAAGCAATTATTGTGATCAGCTCAAGAGACTAATGGTGGGTTTGACTCAAAAACGTCTAAGACGATGATTTTTCAGCATGACAATGCAAGACCTCAGTAATGTCTGAATGATTGTGGCCTGTTTACATATTTTTTTCTTCATTAAGACCTCATAGTGTCAGAATCGTCCAAGATAAAATTAAGGAGTTAAGCTGGGAAGCTCTTCCTCATCCACCGTATTATCCTGATGCTGCATCGTCAGATTTCCATATGTGAATCATTTTCGTTGTGGAAAAAAGGTTCCTCCTGTTTAACTTCAGTTATCGAGAAGTGATGTTCGACACGATGCGATTAGCCTTTTGACTTAAGATTGTATTAACTAAAATGTATATAACTTTGTTCGAGCCGTTTTCCTATAGATGGCGTTAGCAGTAAGTAGCGTCGAAAAATACATCGTAGACGGCATGCAATACTCTTGGGCATCTTGTAAACATAACCTCATAGCACCAGTAGTCGATTTGTGTTTACATCATAAAGTTATTCGCGATTAAAAATGTCAGTTTTTGAGCCAAATTCTCGTCATTTGCGGGAGGTGTTCATTTGTTTCTTTAATATGAAGAAATCTGCGGCTGAAGCTGAATCTGATCACCGAATGCTTGTAGACACTTATGGTGAGGCCGCTATGAGTGAAGGAACGTGTCGTGAGTGGTTTCAATGTTTCAAGAGCGGTGATTTTTACATTGAAGACCGGCAGAGCGGTGGAAGAGCGAACGTTTTTGAAGATGAAAAATTAGAGGCATTGCTTAATGAAGACTTGGGTCAAAGTCAAGAAGAGTTGGTAATATCATTGGGAGTGACTCAAAAAGCAATTTCAAAACGCCTCAAAGACCTGAGAATGATCGAGAAGCAAGAATATTGGGTGCCATACGAGTTGAGTGCTAGAAAGGCAAAAACGAAAGAGATTTCTGCATGGCATTGTGACTGGGGACGAAAAATGGGTTATCCCGGGCACGCTTCCATGCCGATGGTCAAACCCAATATTCCCGGCTCCAAGGTCATGCTCTGTATTTGGTGGGACCAGCTCGGTGTAGTGTATTATGAGCTGTTAAAACCGTCTGAAACAATTAAATTAATGCGTTTGAGCCGAGCATTAAAAGATAAACGGCCGCAATACAGCGAAAGACACGACAAAGTGATTTTGCAGCATGACAATGCTCGGCCCCATGCTATGAAAGTGATCAAAACACTTGGAAACGTTGAAATGGGAAGTCCTACCCCACCCGCCGTATTCTCCCTCTGACTATCACCTGTTTCGATCAGCACTTCCGGTCTTATGAAGATGTCAAAAATTGGATCGATTCTTGGATCGCTTCAAAAGATGACCAGTTTTTTCAACGCGGGATTCGAATGCTGCCTGAAAGATGGGAGGAAGTAGTGGCCAATGATGGACAATACTTTGAATCATAAATGTATAACGAGTTTTTTACGATAAAGCCTTGAATTTGGAAAAAACGGCGGGAGCAAAATTGTATACCTTTTATTAAATAAAAGCAAATTTTGTACAGGGTCAAAAAACAACTTTATTTATGGGTATACCTATTACAATAAATTGAACTTACCCCAGTAGTAATATCGTCTTCTTTGGAAACTGAAATTCGTTCAATTTGATGCTGTTGGTTGTTTGTTCAGCACCGACAACACAATATCCGTCCTTTTGGAACTCCAAAATGCGATGTTTCAAATCCTTTACTTTCACTTCAGTGACATTAATCCAGCCTTCTGATGACATGCTCAAACTCTGGAACTCCTTGTTCTCGACCACTTTGGCGTCATTAAACACCAGATTTTGTATGCCGAATGCTTCGCACGTTCGCGAAAGACCTCCCAGATTTTGATATTTTTCTATCAAGGATGCAACCAGTATAAAGTCTGTATTCCTGTTGTTTGTATCATTTTCTCCTGATATATTCTTCCAGGGTGTAATTTTTTTCTGAATATTTAAACTAACTGTTTCTGTGTCATTTGGGTCTTTTTTATTTTTCACTGTTTTTTCCAGATAATTATTAATGGCAATGGAAAGTGACTGATCCTTTGATTCTAAAAGTGTTTTATGACAGAGCGTTTTAAGATGTCCTGAATTATGTAAAGACAAAATACAGAAATGAGTGTTTTCCCATTCCGTGCGACACACAGCGTTCAGCCTTGGAATGTCGTATAGAATAGTTTTTAATGAATTGTCACTGATCGGATTACAATAATTCAAAAACACCAAGTCAGTTTTTAGTGTATTTTCGTAGGCTTGACCGGTGCCTTCAATGGATGAGTCGATGCACGATTCTAAATGTTCATATTTCCGTAAGAATTCTTCGTAATTATTCTCTCTAGCTTCACGTATCAATCTTTTGATTATATCCTGAAAAGGAATTAACATAACATAAACAAAATACAGGGCGTTTGGTGCATCGTTTACCACATTGAAATTGTAGATAGGAGGGGTCTTTTGATATCTCCTCAGCCTCCATAAAGTATTATTGGACCCACAGGTTTTTTTATGTTAATTATTTAAATCTTTATTTGACAAATTCCAAGCCAGCATTGAATTAAAAAAAAAAGTTATTGGTATATCCTCCAAATTATTTGTATTTTAATGTGTAACGTAGGGTTCTATGAAAATCAAAATTAGATGCAAGCGACATTTACTTTTTTTATAGACTCGCAATTTTTGGAATAAAAATAAATTTAAAGCTCAATTTTGAATTGCATATTAAAAAAAAACTAAGAGCGATCATGGTCTTCGAATTCTTTAAAAAAAACTCTGGTTTATTCTCTTTCTAACGGTATGCATTCATGTCATAAAAATTCATGTCGTTTTAGTAACTTCACTGATTTGCTAACTTTGTGTATCGGGACGCATTAGGCTGATACTCGATATCACTTATTTGCGTAAATAATATACGCTAAGTAGGTAGAAAATGCTATCTCACTCTTGCTCAGTGAAGTCTGGATGCTATTTCTTTCTTACATAGGGTACTAACGTTCCTTGGACTTGAAGTAAAAATAAAATCTTAATAATCACTATTTTAATTAATCACAAATCTTGCTCGAATTGTTGACCTCCGTTGCGTATGCTCGCGCGCAATCTTCTCTTCATTTCTACCATAGTAGTATGTAAAAGAATTTCTTGTTTAATTATCACGAAAGCTCCCTCTATGCGTTGGAATAAATCTTCTCTAGTTTGAACTTCTGTCACCTATACAAGTTCTTTTGCCCGTCCCAGATGTAAAAATTCAACAGAGTTAGGTTTGGGGACCGTGGAGGCCATGGAATAGGGCTATCCCTTCCAATCCACGAATTTGGGAGAACATTATTTAAATACTCCCTGACTGGTAAGCTCCAGTGTGCAGGACAATCGTCATTTTGGAACACAATACTCCTGTCTTCATTAAATATTGGAACCTCAGCTAACAATTCGGATAAGGCGTTTTGCAGGAACTCAAGATAATTATCCCAGTTGAGACGATCAGGTAAGTAATGTGGTCCAATTACATGATTTCCAATTTTATCCTGTATATCGAATATCAGCCTAATGCATCCTGATACACAAAGTTAGCAAATTAGTGAAGTTAGTAAAATGTTTTTATGACATGAATGCATATCGTTAGAAAGAGGATAAACCAGAGATTTTTTTAAAGAATTCGAAGAACATGATACCTTTTAGTTTTTTTTAATATGCAATTTAAAGTTGAGCTTTAAATTTATTTTTACTTCTTCCAAAAACTTTGCGAGTCCATAAAAAAAAATACCAATGTTGCTTGCAAGTAATAACTTTTTTTTTAAATTCAACTATCAATGCTGACTTTTGGAATTTTTCAAAAAAATATTTAAAAATTAACTTAAAAAAACCTGTGGACCCAATAATGCTTTATGGGGACCGAGGAGATAGCAAAAGACCCCCCTGTCGGCCATTTTAATTTTGCAAACAATGCACCAAACACCCATATGAGAAATCTTTCACCCTTTCTCCACGTGGTGCCAGCGATCGCCTTCGCCGAACTGTCAACCATGCGACGTCACGTGTCTCTCGGGACCGGTTTCTAGCCTTTCAGCCGTCAGCAGCCGAGCTCCAGACGAACGCAAGGAAAGCAGTTCGGAGAGACGATCGGGGCCAGACCAGATCAACTGGCCATTTTAATGACGGGTCGTGATCGCACACAACTGACGCCATCATACGGCGAATGCTCGTAGCAGTCAGGACCGCTCCTAACATTCTTTCTCCACGTGGTGCCACCGCTCGCCTTCGCCCAACTATATATATATATATATATATATATATATATATATATATATATATATATATATATATATATATATATATATATATATATATATATATATATATATATATATATATATATATATATATATATATATATATATATATATATATATATATATATATATATATATATATATATATATATATATATATATATATATATATATATATATATATATATATATATATATATATGTCCCATTATGGATGGATCGCGACCGTATCTTGAAAACTATTTATCCCACAGCTTTGCGGAAAAAAATTTTATACTAAAACTGACTGAGAAATTCACCAAAAATATTTTTAAGCTTCTAAAACGACCGCAAGAAGGCGTGACGAGCTAAAACTTTTTAAAAATAATTTTTTTTGTGTATTTTCAAGTGTTAACCGAGTAAGAAAAATTCTCAGTTATAATTAGTAAACTGTCTCCTACAACTTTGTTTCATGACATTTTGTCGTAACTTCGCGAATAAAGAAGTGGTGGGAGTTTTACCTATTTAGATAAAAAGTCGTCTAATGTCCGTTTGCCTAAACCGATTTTCCTCAATTTGGATTCATTTAAAAGACAATTGCTGGGACAATCAGATAATCTGGGAGATAAATTATTTAGTTTATAAATGAAACCGCGAGGTGGCGTTACATTCAACAATAGTTTTTTGGAAGTTTTGTTCAGTATTTTCAAATGGAATGGTACAGCTTTTATTACATGGCTAGAAAGGTAATTTAAAGAGGAATCATCCAGTGAAAACCCGAAATCGATATCTCTGACATGTCAAGAGATATTTCAATTTTTCTGAAAAAATCAGTTAGTATTAATTTTTACCGTAATATTAAATTAAAAATTGGTCTTAATATGGTACATTGAGGAAAATCGGTTTAGGCCAACGGACATTAGACGACTTTTTATCTAAATAGGTAAAACTCCCCCCCCCCCCCACTTCTTTATTCGCGAAGTTACGACAAAATGTCATAAAACAAAGTTGTAGGAGACAGTTTGCTAATTATAACTGAGAATTTTTCTTACTCGGTCAAAAATGCAAGGGGTTATTCCTTTTGTTCCTTTTCCTTTGATGATTTTTGAAAAATCCCTTTGTTTCGAAGATACAGGGCGAACAAACTTTGCGACAATCATATTCAATATTTGTTGAAATCATTAATGTAAATAAAAGTAGGGTATACCTCAATGAGTTTATCAAGTACAATTTTTTTTAATCTAGTATGTGGATTTCATCGGTCGCATTTGTTTACATAGATTAAGTGACGCTTGGCTGTTTGATGTGTCTTAAATAGTGAGTGAAGTCCTCTATCATAATGTATACAAACGCCGAGATGAATGACATGCACTTCATGTATGGACTTGCTGCTGGCAATGCATTACAAGCTAGGCGATTGTACAGTGAACGATTTCCAGCCCGTAATGTTCCCGACTGAAAAATCTTCGAATACATTCATCGACGTTTTCGTGAAACAGGCACATTGAAACGAACTGAAGGGTCAGGAAAATCACTGACTCTAAGAACGGTACAATTGGAACAGAATGCGCTGGACATGATAGCGGAAGAGCCTGGTAGTTCCACGCGAAACATTGCAAATACTTTGAATGTGAGTCACTGGACAGTTTGGAAAATTCTTAAGGACAATTTGTTGTATTCAGACGACATTCAACGCGTTCAGGCACTACTACCTGTTGATTTTCCTCCACGTATTGCATTATGTCAATGGATATTGCAAACTTTACTTCGCATCCCTCTATTCCTGACACAAATTTTTTTCACCGATGAAGCCACTTTCGCAAGAAACGCGATAAGGAATTTTCATAATAACCATGTGTGGGCAGATGAAAATCCGCATGAGGTATGCGAAGATAGTTTTCAACATCAGTTCTCGTTGAATGTTTGGGTTGGAATTGTAGGTGACTATCTAATTGGACCGGTATTTCTATCACAAAGACTTCCTGGCGATGTGTATCGCAACTTTTTGGAAGCAACGCTGCCTGAGTTTCTGGAAGATGTACCATTGGCAACAAGGCATGAAATGTGGTTTATGCACGATGGTGCACCACCACATTTCAGTTTGGTTGCTCGTGATTTTTTAACAGCAACATACGGATATCGCTGGATTGGTCGAAGTGGGCCACACGTATGGCCTGCTCGATCCCCGGACTTAACTGGATTATTTCTTCTGGGGATATCTGAAGTCATTAGTTTACGCTACTCCATTGAAGAATTTGGATGATTTGCGAAATCGGATAATTGCTGGGTGTAACTCAATTAGAAACGACCCTGGTGTGTTTGAAAGAGTTCGGCAGTTAATGACAAGAAGATTGAATTCTTGTATCAATCAATATTTCGAACATTTATTGTAGATTGAGCAACTTTACATGTACTCTTTGATAATAAAATGTTGTTAATGTCGTAAATTTTGTTCACCCTGTATCTTCGAAACAAAGGGGTTTTTCAAAAATTATCATACCACAAAATATTCTTAGAATAATTCAAGGAATAACCCCTTCAATTTTTGCCGCATGTTTATGTATATATATATATATATATATATATATATATATATATATATATATATATATATATATATATATATATATATATATATATATATATAGATACGTTACATCGGCTACAACGTTTTCGTCTTTATAGGTAATTAATTATTGGACTGTATTGAATAGTTCACTACAATATAATTCAATGTATAACTTAGCCACAGCAACGTGTGGCCGGGTCTTATATATATATATATATATATATATATATATATATATATATATATATATATATATATATATATATATATATATATATATATATATATATATATATATATATATATATATATATATATATATATAGGTCTTCAACTTAATTTTCGGTTCCCGCGTATCATCAAGTGCAGATCCTATTAAAATATTATTAGAGTTTTAACCGCTGTACAGTTATTTTAAAGTGCCATCTTCGAAAGTTCATATCATCTCCGAAAGGAAGTATAATATTCGAACCTACTGTGAGTATAAACTAAAAAACCGTGGTCAGGTGGGCTAATTACTGACCTGATAATCGAAGAGCCACGGCTTTGACGAATTCTGGTTCGGTTGTGGATGTTTGTGTGTATTTGGTGGAAGGGCGTAAAAATTGTTGCGTAATATAACTCTAAGGAGCTGGTGATATTGTTCTTAAAAAAATAATCAAAAAAACGAAAAAAAAAGCTGCAGAAACTCAGAACATGATTTTTTTAATTTAAGTCACGTTAACGCTCTAGGCTTTACTTAGTGAGTTACCAACACCAACAAACACATACAAATAGGCACACAAACAGCCAAGCCCGCACCAGGATTCGAACCCGGGACCATTGGAATGCCAGGCGGGCGACTAACCCACCAGACCACCGCGGTCGGCGGCAGAACATGATTTGTACAGCTTTCAGAGATAGTGCTGTTTCATACAGTACTAGCAAGAAGTGGTTCCAATAAATCAGAACTAGAAATTTTGACTTAACACATCACTCAATACGTTCGTGGGATGACTAATAAAACCACAACTTTTAGACAAAATTTGACTTTGTTCATCTACATAGTCTCCTTCAAGAGTGATACATTGATTCCAACGCTTCTCTAACATTTCAATGCCTTTTCAGAACGATTTAATCTTTGGCCCCAAAATAGGCTTTACTTTCGGCAATCACTTCTTTACTGGAGCCAAATCTCCTCCCCTGGAGCATTCTTTTTAGGTCTGAAAAAAGGTAGTAGTTGCTGGGAGCCAGATCCGGTAAATACGGCGGATGGGGAAGCAATTCATGCAATTTTGCAATTATTGCGAGCGATTTGTGACAAGGTGCATTACCCTGATTAAATAGCACTTTTTTCTTCTTTATTTGGAGTCATTTTTTCGCAATTTCTTCCTTCAAACGCACCAATAACGCCATATAATATTCGCTATTGATGGTTCTTCCTTTGTTAACGTAATCAATGAATAAAATATCTTGCGCATCCCAAAACCTTACCAGCTGACATTTGCGTTTTTGGTCCCTTTGGGCGCGGTTTTCGCCAACTGCTGTCCACTCAGTTGATTGCCGATTTGATTATGGAGTATAATGACGGATCTTTTTATTGCGTTAAAACAGCTCCAAACAGCGTTCTGAATTATCGATACGTTGCTGTTTTTGATCGACTGTGACCAAACGCGGTATCCACTTCGAGCAGAGCTTTCATGGACAAATGCTCATGCAAAATGATGAATATATTGCTTTCTGATATATTTAAAGCATCAGCTATCTCACGTAACTTTAATTTACGATCGGTCAAAACTATTTTGTGAATTATTTTTATCGATTCTTCTATTGGAACCTTCGGTGCGAAACACTGAACTCAAAGAGATTTATCACTAAACACCAAATCACTTTTTTTTTAAGTTCTCGCCGCCCGTTTCGCTAACCATGTTAGCATGCATCATCAGATGATTTTTTTAGGAGATTAAATCATGTCCTAACATGGTTATCGAGAATTTGGTGTTTAGTGGTAAATCCCTTTGAGTTTAGCTGTTTTTGTTTTCTAGAATAACTGCCGAATTTGCCCGACCAGAGTGTTCAGCGTCATTGGGAATTTGTCCTGCCGCGTTTAAAATCGGCAAACCACTTCTCTACAATTTGCCTCGATGGAGCAAAATTCAAATAACACTTGTCATTGCTTTGCTCGAACGGTATTTTTTCCATTAAAAAGCAATGCTTTATAAACACAGGAAACTCAAACAGTTCCATTGTTTTTAAACTTACAAGAGTAGCGTCACAAAAACCACTGTAACTTGTGAACTAAACCTTAGATAGTCATGAAATTTTGACACGTATCATTTGAAGGTTAGTATTTCCTAAAAATCATATGGATTTGTCAATAGTGGCGCCATCTATATATCTTCCTACGAACTTATTGAGTGATGTGTTAAATGATGCAGAACATGCAAGAATTAGAAGCACTAATGGAAGAAAATCGGTGCCGTTAGAGCCCCGCTAGAGCTCTAACAGGAACGATCACAGAGTTGAACTCGGAAATTATCCCACCCGGTGTTTTTCCAGACATCTTTTCGAAATTTTAGCTCTTCCGATCTCTGCAACATCATCTGGTTGACAGCCGTCTCCACATCTTTTGAGGAAGTGGGAATAAAAAGCTTCACTGACTTTATCACATGAAATTAAGATTATAATAAAAAAAATTAACATTAAGAAAGACAAAGGTTAAGTTTGTCTTGTTATTTTTCATAAACAAATTGAAAAGGTGGGTAAAATAAGGTTAAAAATGAAACGTAGCGCCGATAATTAAGTTAAGGTTCCAACACAATATATTGTATCTCTATGGGTATGTCTACACTTGTTTAACTTTTGGTCGTCAAGACGCATGAATCTGTTGAAAGGTTAGACGCAAGCGATGTTGAATGCGAGACACATGCAAGGACGCAATGAAACATCATGACGCATGAAGAAACGTAGGTGTAGCGCGGACTCCTACCCAAGTAGGGTATCTTGTAAAAACAAAAAATAAATCATTTTGAAATTAATATAATTCTTTTATGGTAGAAATTTATGGGAGAAATAGCAAAGGAGGAATTTTTGCCACTACTAAAGGATATCATACTAGAAAAGAAAGAATCAGAATATGGGTATAATACTGCCCTTGTTTAAAAAAGGCGATATCAAAGAATTAAAAACTACAAAAGGATCACACTAACAAGTTCACCTGGAAAAATATTTACCAGAATAATAGAGCATGGGCTGAGCGACAAATTAGAAACAACATTAGAGGAACAACAACATGGTTTTAGAAAGGATAGAAGCACACAAGATCTGATATATATCCCCTTTGTGGATCAGACCTTGACGTGGTAAAGGGGTTTGAGCAGGGCAATAAAGTTTTGAGCTATGCCGTCTGGAGTCTATGCTCCTGGGAGGGTCATCCCTGGTAGACAGGTCAAGGCAGAACCCTCAGATTAACATGATCCAAAATCTGCCAACCCGCATTGGACCAGAGTGGCAGATTACGGTCCATACCTTCAACATGGTATTTCAATGTTTCAATATGACGGTACAATCTCAAACAAGGTCCTCATTCCCCGGAGGCCAAGGGGCAACTACCTACGGTAGCGGGTAGACCTGCCCCAAGACAGAGGGTGTTAAAAATCACCAGGTTAGATTAGGTTGCCATTGGACTTTTGACATTGCAACGCTAAATATACGGACTATGAAAACGGAGGCCCGATTGCAAGAACTGTTAATCGAACTTGACAACATACGTTGGGATATTATTGGGCTTTGTGAAACACGAAGAAAGGGTGAAGAGTTAATCAAACTGGAACCAACTGGACACGTACTTTGCACTCGAGGTACGGAAACTGGCTGATGGGGCGGAATTAGATTCCTCATCAATCAAAAGCTGAAGGGCAGTATAGTAAAATTTGAAAGTACATCTGACCGACTAGCCCAATGCGTCATTCAGCTGAATAAAAAGTTTAGGCTTCAAATCGTCCAAGCTTATGCACCAACTATAAGCCATAGGGATGAGGAAATTGAGGAATTTTAGGACGATGTGGCCCAGCTTTTATACAAGGAGAACTGTAGGTACAAACTACTGATGGGTGATTTTAATGCCAGAATTGAAACAACAAGAACTGACGAAAATGCAACTGGCCTATATGGAACTGGTGAGCGAGACAATAGAGGTGATTGGTTGATTTTGCTGAAGGACAAGAACTATATATTTTGAATTCATTCTATAGGAAAAATGTCAATAGAAAATGGACATGGAAAAGTCCATCTGAGCGCACAAGTGAAATTGACTACATCATGACCAACGATAAAACAATATTTACCAATTGTACTGTCCTTAACAATTTTAATGTTGGAAGTGACTACTGAATAGTACGAGCAAAAATTCGGATTAACTGTCGAAGAGAACACGAAAGAATGGTAAGATCAAAGAAGGGCAAAGTGGATTCTGGGAAACTGCTGGAGAGGGGAAGCGATTTTGAGATTGCTTTGTCAAACTGGTTTGCTGAGTTACAAGATCTAGAGGAAGTGGAACTATCAGTTCAATATGAAGAAATCACCAACAATGTGCTTCAAATGGCTTCTTCAAGAGCACCACAAGAAAAATATCTCAAACAGACAAAAACCTCCAGTGAGACCATTGATTTAATGAAGAAACGGCGGGTAATGAGAAATACAGGTAGTCCTTTTGGCTGGGTCGAGTACACTGAGCTCTGCAAAACTATAAGTAAACGTATCAGAGAGGACACGTGCCGATTCAACATGCAGCTAGTGCAAATAAACCCTGGAAGAAAACAAAGGAATTAACAAGGCTAAACAAAAGAACGTAAATATATGCCTTAAGGCGTGAGGATGGCACAGAATGCAGGGCGCGTACGCACATGTTAGAGGTTGTCAGAAAATTTTATTCCCAGTTATATGAAGATCAGAACCAATCAAAGACAACAATACCCACGGAAGAACAAATGCCAGATATCCTAGTGGAGGATGTAACAAATGCTATAGAATCGATGAAAAACGGAAAGGCTCCAGGAAAGGACAGTGTAACTGTCGGAATGCCAAAAGCTGGTGATCGAGCGTTACATAAAACACTGGCAAAATTATACTCAAAATGCCTCAAAGAACAAAAAGTACGTGACTTATGGAAAAATGCACAAGTGATCCTTTTACATAAAAAGGGAGCACAGGAAGATTTAAAGAACTACCGTCCAATAAGCCTCCTATCAGTAATGTACAAAGTTTTCACTAAGATAATTTCTAAAAGAATATTCAAGAGAACAAGCAGGATTCAGAAGTGGGTTCAGTACAATGCATCAATGCACAACATCCAGGTTGTATAGCAGGTCATAGAAAGACTACGAAAAAGCATTTGACTCCGGCTCAAAGCATGCAATAATGGATGCACTGTTTAGCCAAGGGGTAGATAAAGCATATGTAAACCTATTAGGATC
This sequence comes from Cosmopolites sordidus, assembly GCA_031761425.1. Taxonomy (NCBI): domain Eukaryota; kingdom Metazoa; phylum Arthropoda; class Insecta; order Coleoptera; family Curculionidae; genus Cosmopolites; species Cosmopolites sordidus. The sequence goes on from JARFXV010000132.1 coordinate 264,828, forward strand.
GATATATGATGGAGCTACAGCCACAATTCACCTTGACAATCTTGCAGCGGGAATTAATGTAGAACCAGGTGGACGTCAGAATGACGTAACATCGCCTATTCTTTTCTCGGCTTGCCTTGAAGAAGTATTCCGTAAACTGGATTGGGAACAGGATGGTGTAAAGATCAATAGTGCAAACTTAAACCATCTTAGATTTCCAGATGATATTGTTCTCCTTTCACAAGACTCAGAGAAGCTGCAAAGACGCATACAAGAACTGCAAAGGGCTGGCGAACCATTTGGCTTGAAAATAAACCTGAAAAAGAGTCAGGTTATGTTCAATAACTTTGCTCGGGACAGAAGAATTTCAGTATTAGGAAGGGATTTGGAGATTGTGAACAGCTTTATATATCTTGGGCAGAGGATTTCAATGAAGGGAAATACCGCCCGGGAGGTGGAACGGCGTGTTAAATGTGGCTGGCAGGCATTTGGAAGGCTCAACATTGTGTTTAAGAGCAGACTCCCACTTTGCCTGAAAAGAAAAGTCTTCGATCAGTGCGTTCTACCCGTTATGGCATAGGGAAATAAAACCTCAATTCAAAAACTTCGGGTAGCACAGAGGGGAATGGAAAGATGCATGCTTGGCATTACAAGACGAGACAGTAAGATCTGCGTATGGATCAGGGAACAAACGAAAGTCTATGACATCATTGGAAGAGGAAAGCAATTGAAATGGAGATGGACAGACCATATAGCGAGGTGATGGGATGACAGATGGACCAAGGCAATCCTGGAGTGGATACCGCTGGATCACAAACGTCCGCGAAGAAGACCGAAAGCACGATGGATTGAGAACATCGTTAAGTATATTGGACCAGACTGGCAGAGGAAAGCCGAGGACCGTGAAACTTGGAAGCATGCTGAAAAAGCCTTCATTCTGCAGTGGATCGACACGGGCTGATGATGATGATGATTTCAGTAGTTATTGACGATGTAAAGAATAGCAAAGCAGATTACAATACAAAAATAGGTTTTAGAAAAGCAGGCAAACTATACAACACCCTAAAAACAACATCCCCAGGAAAAAAAAGAGTTACCGAAAGAGGTAAAAGCACGGGTGTATCAGAAAGTAGTGAGACCATCAATGATATATGGCAGCGAATCTTGGACAATAACAAGGGCAGATAAAAACAGAATTACAGCTGAAGAAATGAGATTTCTATGTAAAACTGAGGGCATTACAAAAAGGGATGGATTGAGAAATACTACAGTGGAACAACTGGAAACGAAACCAATAGAAAGAGTTATAGAAGAAAGACAACTGAGCTGGTTATGGTTCAGAATGAATCCACAGAATGAATGAAGAGAGATTAGCGAAACATATATATGAAACGAAAACACGAGGAAAAAATACACGAGAAAAACTTGGACGTCATTGGAATGAGGCTAGAAACTTAGCACTGGATAGGAACTCGGGGAGGGTAAAAATTCATGAAATAGCATCATGCTGAAATATAAACTGTCAGTCTTACACCTAACGATTAAATAAAATAAAAAGTAATAAAATTATAAAGTGAGTATGTAAAGAAAATTTTTTTAGTACAAATTTTTATCCTGTAATAAATTTTTCTAAATATTCCTTTGTCCATATGGATTTTCTGTATGTTTTCCCTATTTTCTGTGGTCTTATAAACACCAGCACAGGAGCACTGATGTCTGATGTATCCATGAAACTAAAATTACACAGTTAATAGTAGGTACTTACAAGATAAAATGTTTTTAACGCTTTTAAAACCCCATCTTTACGGAACTCGTCAGAAATTTTGAATGAAACTGACGCTAAAATAGGACGGGAAGGAGGCATGCGTCTTACTCTGCGCTACTATGCATGCGCCAACGCAAGTTGAACAGGTGTGGACATATAATATTACAAGCATAAAATAAAATACCTGTGAATAAATTCGCAGTCTAAATTGGGACCCCATAGTCCACGGTAGGATTAAAGCTAAAACCGCTGAAAAGGATCTCATTGGCTCTTCGGCATCAAACAACGCCAAATGATAAAATGTGGGCAAAAGTCCTATTTGAACTGACGATGAAACTTGCGAAGACATTGACATAACTCTCTTAATATACTGAATACCTAAAAATGTTTTAAACAATGAAAATCTATCAAGTGGAACATTCGATGTGAAACACTAAACTTGTGCGATTCACTAACCATGTCAATATCATCAGGAATCATATCAATTATTTTGGGATTATTCAATCTGAAATCAATAAAAAGCAGATTGAATCATCTCCTGGTAATGCGAACATGGTTAGTGAAATGCGCGTCGAGAAGTTTAAAAACAGTGATTTGAGGTTTAGTGGTAAATCTCTACGAAAATTTTGTAATGTCACATTGTTAAATAAAAGTACCCATAAGTAAAGTCGTCTTTTGATACCTGTACAGTTTTAATATACAATATAATCTCCATCATTATTAACAATCTTCACTCATCTATGTGGCAAACTTTCTATTCCCTTTTTGTAAAATGAGGGTGCTATTCAAGTAAAATATTCTTTGTATCTGTCGTAGTAGGATTTTTTTTTCCATGGTCAAAGTGTTCCATAGATCTGGAAAGATGGTAATCTGACGGTGCAATATCGGGAGAATACGGTGGGTGAGGAAGTACTTTCTAGCTTAGCTATTTGATTTGTTGGGCTAAAGAGGTTAAACGAAAGTGAATTGAAAACAGCTGGACACAGCTGGAATTTTAAATCGAAGTAGAATTGGAATTGAATTTTATGACGTTATTACTAAAATGTCTAAGGTGAATTCCATTAAAAACGAAATATTAAAAAGAATAATCTAAAAATCTCGGAAATTATGGAAGATAGGTATAAAATATGTTTAAGGACAATAGAAGTATTTTGTATTAGAAATATTACAAAATGAAAAAAATATTAGACATTCCATTAAAAAAAGCTGAGATATGTTTTGAATGTTTTTTATTTATTTGTTATCCATGGACATCCAGTATAATGTAGACAAATTTTGTTTGCATTTAAAGTTAAGTCATAAAACCACTAATCATAAACGTGTGCCTCATTACACAATAATAAAGGGACATGTTTCTAAACAATATTATAATACATACTGTAACATACTGAAACAAGTAATTGGGAAAGCAAAAAAAAATGTCGAATAAAGAATTTATATCTAGGTCTGAAAATAAAGTAGCTGCTGCTTGGAAATTGGTAAAAAAATAAAAGTCTCAATAATTATTTTGTGGGTTCATGTTTGGATATGAGTCCGATTACAGCTTGCAATGCTTCTTCAGTTTCCTCTGTGGCTCAGACAATATATTTGGCACCTATGGATTGGCATGAGGTTTGGGAAATAATAAAGGAATTAAAGAAAAAAAAAATCACTTTGAGATAACAATCTTCCAACACAAATAATTGAAGAGATTGCAAACTATATATCTAGGCAGTTATCTTTTATTGTGACTTCTGTTCTTTCAGTGGTGCATATCCTGATTTATTGAAAAATGCGCTTATAAAACCAATATACAAAAAAGACAAATCAGATGAAGAAAAAAAAACTAGAGACCTATAGAGAAGAATATTAGAGAAGGCATTTTTTAAAGATTGATAGGATTTTGAGAAAACTATTATATGATTAGTGATATCCAAAATGGCTTGAGAAAATGAAAATCAACAACTAGGGCAGACAATCACGTATATAGTCAATTCATTAAATGCTAAAAGAACCACGCTGACAATGTGCATGAAGTACTGTATACCATCTTGGGTAACTATGGCATAAGAGGTAATGCTTTAAAACCAATTAAATCATACACAACAGGTATTAATAAGGGATACTGATGACAGGACCTTTCTCTCAGAGAGGGTATATGTTACCAAAGGTGTTCCACAAGGTTCAGTCTTAGATCCATTGTTGTTTGTACTATATATTAATGATATCACTGATGTGTTGAATGAACAAACAGTTATGTATGTAGATGATATGGATGATATATGCGAGGTCAGTATTTTTCTACTCATGATCTCCTCTTGAATGTATCAAAAACAGTGTATTCTATTGAAAATCGCCAAAGTAATGACCTCGATTATATTCATAATTATTTTATGTTTGTATATAACAAAGAATTTTTTGTGTCATTCCAAAATGAACATGAGTATGCGACACGACATAAGTCCGACCTTTTACCATCAAAATATCATTTTTGTTATTATTCAAAAGAGAATGTTAACTTTATGATTATAAAAATATACAACAGTTTTCCTCTAAATTTCCGGTTAAAGTCCAAAATTGCACCAAATAAAAGCCTAATGAAATACCTCAATTCTTCTATTGGAACCTTTGGTGTGAAACACTAAACTTGAAGAGATTTACCACTAAACATCAAATCACTTTTTTTTAAGTTCTCGACGCACGTTTCGCTAACCATGTTAGCATCATGAGGAGATGATTTAATCTTTAATCGATTAAATAATCTTAAGATTAAGTCATCTCCTGATGATGCTAACATGGTTAGGGAAATGTGAGTCGAGAAGTTCAAAAAAAGTCATTTGATGTTTAGTGGTAAATCTCTTAATAAGTAAGTAAGTTTAATGTAAGTAAGTAAGTTTAATGGAATATATAACTTGTTTATAAAACTGTATAACAGATTAATATAATATAGCTAAATAAAACATTTGTATATTTTATATTAGAATAGTATTCATTATTTGTGGTAGAATGTTATTGAATAATTGATAGGAGTTTATTATTAATATTATTCACGTATGGGCACTGGTAGACCACGCAAAGTACAATTAGAGGCGTTTGTTGTTGTTAGCTTTCCTTTGCGCCCATACTAATTTCATTCTTTCTCTATGAGCTTTTTCCTTTCGTCGGACCAAGTTGTTCCAGTCTTCCTACATTTTTCTCTCCGGCCAACCTTCCAAACGTTAACCTTGTGTCTGAAACAGCCTCTATCCTGAATTTCACTTTGTGTAATATTTGCTGATCTTAGGTCCTCTTTAATTACAGCAATCCATTTAATTATTTCTACTTTAGCTCTACTCCTATTTTCATAATATTCGACTATCTGTCTAGTTAACCTACTCGGATTCATCCGTTTTATGTGTCCGTAAAACTTAAGTCTTCTTTTTCTCATATCGCTATGCATATCTGTGTATTGTTTGATTTCTTGGTTTTCTCGAAGTCGGTAGGTTGTGCTATTTATTTGTTTGGGGGCCTAGGATTTTTCATATGATTTTTCTTTCCTTTTTTTCAATGCCCTCGATGTCCCTCTTTCTATTCAAAATCAGCGTTTCTGCCCCATATAGGCATTCTGGCTTAATAACTGTGTTGTAATGTCTCAGTTTTGTGCTTTTAGATAGGCATTTTTTGTTTAAATATTTTGTGTAAGTCTCAATGCTGTTTCCATTTTTTGACATCTACCCTTATTGGTCGCTTTTTCCAACCCATTTTCCATGATTGGAGTTTATTATATTTATGATTGGAGTTTACTATATTTATTATTTTATGTTCACAAAATTCCTAGCAAAAATGATATTCCTACATAAAAAAATAAATGATATGACACTGCAAAATAGACGGATATCGGTAAAACCATTGGGTTTAGGTATAGGTCATGTTTCACAAAATATGTTTAGAAACAATACCAGAATGCAAAAATGAATGAATATATATGGTGTTCGAAAAGAAAAAAACAATACTAAACCCGTTACGGTTTTGTGAGACACCCTGTACAAATAAAATTAATTTAAAATTATGCGGCCCATAACTCTTATACTCAAACTTTTTCTCTATTCCCAGCCATTATGAAGATATCAATCGATATCGCATTATTTGGACACCCTGTATCAAGACACATTAAACGGTGTGAGAATCGAAGCAGAAACTACTACAAGTTCTGGAACATTCAAGTTTTCATAATAGTGATAAATATGAACTACTACATAACAGAGTCCAAATATGAACTATGAAATACAATGGAAGTATAGAACAAGACACTATTGCAATATAAAAAGTGAATCAACTTTAATATGTCAAGAAGCAGACATGCAAATCAATATAGATGGGACACAGAATCAGTTCAACATATTCTGACATATTATTATTAGATGTTCACAATACAATCTTTATATATAATAAAATACAGCCTGTATGTTTCGATCTTACGCTAATATAATAAGAATACTAACCTACAACCCACAAAGCACTACTTGTGTGTGGGTCAAACCCAAGAAAGGAAAACAGAAATTTTAGAAAAAGCAAAACCGTCACAACATTACATGAAATTAGAACAAAAGGATGAAAAAGGACACAACCCCTCTCCATATAATAAGGCTCAAGAACAAGGGAAATCAATTCAGCCTTGCTGACAAATACCGAACTGCATGAGACGCGCATAATTTCTTTATATTTTGCTTACATGCCAAATAACTGATGTCCTTCACAAGGTTATCTCTTACGTTTTCCGGCAAAAGATTAGATAACCGAGGGGTCAAGACGTAAGAGGGCTTTCTCACTCCAGGTTTTGATAGTGAATGGAATGTGAAGAAGACAAGAAGCAGAGATGCTAATCAACATAGATGGGACACAGAATCAATTCAACATATTCTGAAATATCTCAGCACAGTTTAAAAAAAAAAAGTGGCAGCATTGAAGCAGGCACAAATAGAAGTCACTAAGAATAAACGAGAAGTCAATAAGAACACAAACTGAGGAAAAATTGGTACAATGGTACAACAGTTAACTAATTATTTAGACAAAATAAAGTGTCTTGTAGAAACTCAATTTCCTTTGCTCTTGAGCCTTAATATATGGGATAGAGTTGTGTCCTTTTTAATTTTTTTGTTCTTATTTCAAGTAATGTGAATGCCTGTGCTGAATGTTGTGACAGGTTTTCTTTTTCTAAAATTTCTATTTTATTTTCTAAGATTTGACTCACACACAAGCAATGCTTTGTGGGTTGTAGGTTAGTATTCTTATTGTATTGTAAGATCTAGACATAAAGGTTGTATGGTATTGTATTGAAAATTATTGTATTGTATATTGTAAAGATTTTAATATATAAAATTCGGTAATTCAGTTCAAACATTCAGGATTTGTAAAATGGTCTTTGTTCCAATTTATATGGAAGTGAGTCTTGGATACTAAAGTAAAAACTAAAACCCAAAGTAACAGCTATGAAAATGAAGATTCTACCAAGGATTGAGGGAGTATCAAGACTTATCTGATTGAGCAATGCAGATATAAGAACTAGGTTGGGAGTGGAATAGATTCTCCAAGAGATCGAAGAAAGACAACTCAGTTGGTATGATCACTTAGTAAGAGTAAAGGACAAGCTGGTGAAAAAAATATGAGAGGTTGGATACAAAACGAAAAGAAAGCGAGGTAAGTCCAAGAAAAACTGGAACCAGGAAATAAGAGAAATTCTCAAATCAAAAGCAATGGCTAGAAATGGATGGAAATTGGTGTTGAAAAGTAAAAATCCCGATAATTAGCGGTATAAGGGATATAGAACTAGAATATAGATTATGTTTAATGTGTTTTATATTAAGAAAAATTGTCAGTAGACTAAAATGTGTTTAACCTTGGAAAAAAACGACATTACTTATGAGTACACTAAATATTTATTTACCTGCAAATGCGGCATCTCGTAGTAGTATGATGAGAACCAAGTTAAAGATTTGTTTAACACATGGCTGATTTGACTCTTCCAGAATACAATCTAACAAAAATACACCCATTTGAATGGCTTCTTTGGAAAATTGTTTTACGTACGGAATTAAATGTAATAATGCATGGGTTATTCGCAATTTCTTGATGTGTATCTAAAAATAACGACGCCGGTTAATAACAAAGTGTGTGACTGATCAAAAAATTCGTACCTCTGAGTTTGGAAAATACCTTTTTTTGAAAACTTTTAAGTATTCTCCTCTAAGGCAAGTGATTACTGTAGAAATATCATGTTTGGCAATATCTAATATCGCTTCTAAAGCCATCAATCGTGAAACTGTATTTATAATATTTGGGCTAAAATATTATGATACATTATAGCAGGAAATTGTCTTAGTATTTAACTGCTTTGGTTTATTTATAATATAAAATTAGAAAAATATTTAAGAATATGGAAGGAATTAGGTCTTCAACTTGGTTCTCGACATCAAATCGTCTAGTTTTTATTCTCAGATTTGAGTTCATAGGGAATTGAACGATTCTTTTTTCGCACTTTCCCTAGCTTGTGTAAACGTTTCGAAATGGCTTGAGGAGTTACTCCGAGTTCCTGCCCGAGCTCTTGCAGTGTACTACACGGATTTTCTTCCAGCAGAGCTTCCAATTCTTCATCTTTCACTTTTTTTGGCTGTCCCGGACGATCTGCATCCTTCACGTCAAAATTTCCAGTTCGGAATTGCCGGAACCACTTCTTACACGTACTGTACGAGACAGCATTATCGCCCAGAGCCGTACAAATCATGTTCCGAGCTTCGGCAGCGGTTTTTTTCAGATGAAAGGCGACAAGAAGGCAATGCCTTAAATGCTCCTTGTCAAACGACATCGCGTCTAAAACTAATTTTTCAGGTTATGTTCATAATAGGCTCGTATAATATACTTCGTTTGAAAGCTGACAGACTACTGATAGACTACGTCCGTGTTGACCTATTAATACCGGGGGAGCCTAAAAAATCAGATTCCTTATAAATGAAAAATTGATTTTTGGATTGAAAAGGTTTTTTTAAGAACGCTGAAAAGGTTTTTCTTTTTAAGAAAGTTGACGTGCGTCCGTCATGTTAATGAGGAGTTAATATGAAAGTTTCGGACACTTTTTATAAATGGCAGGATAAATGGCAGGATAACAAGATTTAAATGAAAAATTAATTGATGGTGTTTTATTAGTGAATCCCACAATAGAAGTACATAATTGTGTTTACAGTATTATATTACAGTAAAATATTGAGTTCTTCGGTCCGATGTGTGAGAAGAATGATCCTGAGTCGCTGGATGGCTATTTTTTCTTCTTTCTTCAAAGGCCTATGGCAAACAAATTGTTGTGTACCATTCAGAATTGACCTTTATACGATCGTCTAGTGGAAGTGTAACCACATGACCATTTATCCCAAAAAAACAGTCGACCATTTGATTCGAAGTGCTTCTTGTGCAAACAAATTTTGTTGGGTTTGACTCATTCTGAAAGACCCATGCAGTCGACTGCTGTGTATTTTCGGGCTCATACGAATAGATCCAAGATTCGTCACCTGCGTAGATGTTATACACGGCCTTTGACGCACCACGATTGTTGTCAGAAAACATTACGCAATGTATGGATTTTATATTCAAAACTTAGAAGTAGGTTAGGAAGTTATTAGTGCATATTTCTTATAAAGTTAAGAAATTGTACAATCCATCAGGTATTTAGGGTTAAGATATTCAATTTTTAGGTTAGTTGATATTGAAATGTGCTGATAAAAAGTAGTAGTAGTAGCAGTCGAAATGTATGGAACCGATGTTTGTGTATGTTTTCCCTGTTTTGCATAGAATTATCTCTTGTACTGCAGTTGAGTGCTAGCAATATAATTTTAAAGATAAATCGTGTTTCTTTAACAAAGAAAGGACCTGAGTCTGGACAGGATAAGCCAGTAGCTGCTCGTGGATTCAACAACAATTTTATTTTTGAGAATTTCTTTGCAACAATCGATACGAGCTTTTTTTAAGCGATTGTCAAATTATGCGGAATTCAGCGCACACAAATCTGTTTGGCTAAATGTTCATGTAAAATATTGTGTATGCTTGCCATACTAATGCCTCAATGTCACGATATGCCAAAAGTCGAAATGAGTTGATCGATGCACTGTCGTTGAGATAATCTACGTCGAAAGTCGTAGCAAATCATCAGACGAATTAATTCAATTTTTTGACTGAGAGGAAATTTTCAAGTCACTTAACAACACAAATAGCGTCCGTCTGACAACGTTCTGAGTACGTAGTCATAAATGTCAAACTTTACGACGTATATGCCAGATGGCGCCTACCAACACCATTGATGTCTATTCCGAGTACATAAATAGCAACTCTCGCAGAAAGAAAGCTACTTCGATTGAACAATAAAGGTTTATTATCATAATCGTATTGAATTATATTGTAGTAATGGAGAAAATGGAAAAATGAAAATGACGTTAGATATAATATAAATCGGACCCTTTATAAAACAACCCTTTTATAAACTATATAGATTAAGCTACAATACAATATTTTAATGAAGTAAACTTCTATTCACCAAATCCACTTTGTTAAATCAATAGATTTAATAAAAAAATAGGATAATACTTACTTAGATTGTTCAGATAACTGTTTAAGATCATCGATATTAAAGTGTGTGTTGGGCTGAAGACATTCTTGGCAGATATAATATTCAGTCCTAAAAGACATCAATATATTATAATTTTGACTCTTTACTGGGCATGCCAGCAATCACCTAACATAGCCGTTTAATTACACAAGGTTTTTGCCCAAGGATAATGAGTTATATTATTAAGCATGCGGTAACTACTCATTAACAACAAAGTTTCACAAAGGGCTTAGCTCGATTTTATTGAGCCAGGCAGGTCGAAACTTGCATCGAACATATTCTTAAACTCAAAGAGATTTACCAGTAATAGTCTCTATTAATCTAAACTTGAAAAGATTTACCACTAAATACCAAAACACTTTTTTGAACTCTCGACGCACGTTTCGCTAACCATATTAGCATCATCAGATAAACTGTCACAAAAGTTAGATAAACTGTCACAAAATTACAAAATATTAAAAAAGGAATAAAACAATTTTTTACCTTGTTATCTATCACTTTTATTTTTAATCAAAATTTGTGTGACTATAGTTTCGTAAAACGACTTTACATTCATATGTGTACAAAGTAAAAAATTGTTTTATTCGTTTTTTAAAAAATGAACTATCACAAAGTAATGGACAAACCAATCAATAAATATTATTCAGGTTCCCAACTTAATTCTCAGGCTTTTTTGACTACCTTTGATATTTCTTAATGAAAATAGTAATACAAACTTAATCCTCAAAGAAATCTCCCTTACCTTCGTCAACTTTTTAGCCTACTGTCGAATCCCATTGAAAAAAACTTGGTGATTTTGCTGCAGCTAAGATATTAAAGCTTTTTTCGACTTCGTCAATAGATGTAAACCGGCTATCAACCAGCCGATGTGGCAGGGATCGGAAGAGATGAAAATTCGAAGGACTCAAGTCAGGACAATACGCCGGGTGCGATAAAATCTCCAACCTAAACTCGGTGATTGTTTCCAGAATCTTTTTGACAGTATGTGGGTGAGCGTTGTCCTGACGAAAAATGATGTCCCTTCGTCTCTGGCTAAATATAAAGCCTTTTTTGAATTTAGGTGGATGTGTCAAGATTGTAATATTATGCACCTTAACTGATGGATGGCTAACAAGGTTAAGGCAATAGACGTGGCATTTGGCAAGCGAGATACGTTAGTTAATTTAATTGTTAACGAAGACACTTGAACAAGTGGCTGAATTATCAGAAATTATTAAAATGGTGAAAACCATTGTAAGGTGGTTTAAGCAAAGTGTGGTGGCTAGTGATTTGTTGAGAAAAGCCCAACAAGGCCAAAATGAAGAACCTCAATTAATATCGATGCTGGAATTCGGCCTGTTATATGTTGGAGAGATTTTTAAAATTGCATCCACATCTAATTAGCATAGTTATCACAGATATTTCAGCACCGTTTATGCTCTCTCCAAGGAAAATGCGGGAACTGCAAGTAACTGCAGATCTACTACGGCCCTTAGAACACGCTACAAAAGAAATATCTGGATCTATGTATATAACTGGAAGTATAATTATGCCTCTTGCACGAAGTATTAGTGTCTGTTGAAAAAACTAAAGTTGAGGATTGTATCTATTAAAAGAAGTTAACAAAATAATGAGTACATTCGATCAAATAACAATATTGGCAGCTACTATAGTAAAAAGCAGTAATTTAAAAAAATATACTTCATTAACCCTATTCAGCGAGAGCTATAAAATTCAGAACAATCAAATATAGCCAATCAAAATAAAATGCAGTCGGACAGTAATTCTGGTAATAGAGGTATGTTTTTCCTTTGTAATAGCAAATAGCCGTTTTCGCAAGAAAGCTCTTATTCAGTGCCAAACCAGTTTAGTTTGTGGGGAGAACACAAACGAACTGTAGCAGAAATATTAGTGGATGTGCAAGTGGAGGCTTTAGAGGCAAATATTGAAGTTGAGAATAGCCACACTGAAATGATTCATTATTTAAGGCATCCTCCCGAACGATTAGATGGCAGTCCTATTGATTGGTGACAAGGACATGCTTTGTTATATCCAAATTTAACACCAAAAAGTTTAAAATCGTTAAGCATTTTAGATAAATCTATACCCTCTGAACGTCTTTTTTTTAAGTCGGTGAAACTAGTCCAAAAATGAAATAGCTTGCAAGGGAATCGACTTTCGAAGTTACTTTTCTTGCAATCATAAATATATTGCTTTGAATATAAAACTAACAAGGAGCCTTGCCTCTCTTAATGCGCGTATAAATGGAGACGGAAATGGCCATATTGAAACACCACAGATGACTCATTGTTTTGGAATTTTGGTAGTTGGTGTCAACAATTTAGAAGTTTATTAGTAAATTTGTGTGATTTTAGTGTGTTTTAATCAATAATAAGTACCGAATAAGTGTACTGGAATACTCTTTTTCTGTATTCTAGTGTAAATACATATTAATACTTATTATATTGACAATAAAAGCAATAATATCGGAAGTAAGATAAACACATAAAATATAGTTAGTTGTGCGTCTTGTAACAAATCAAAATTCCGGAGTAACATTTCATTGGTAAGTGATTATTATTGTAAATTTGTCAATTAATTAGAAATAAAAACGTATTTTGTGTCAATGACATTTAAAGGTTATTAGTAAACATATTGCCTGGTATGCATAGGCGTAGTCAAATTGATTTAGGTAATCGACATAAGGTTATTAAGAAATTGGAATCTTCTGTTATAAAATCATATCATTTTCAAAAACTGGTTAGGTAATCAGTTCCATCTTGCACTGAGTATTTATATATATATATATATATATATATATATATATATATATATATATATATATATATATATATATATATATATATATATATATATATATATATTAGGTAAACATGCGCCAAAAATTAAAGGGGTTATTCCTTGACTTATTCTAAGAATATTTTGTTGTAAGATGATTTTTGAAAAACCCCTTTGTTTCGAAGATACAGGGTGAACAACATTTACGACATTAACAACATTTTATTATCAAAAAGTACATGTAAAGTTGCTCAATCTACAATAAATGTTCGAAATGACTTCCTCCAGCCTTGATGCAAGCATTCAATCTTCTCGTCATTGACTGCCGAACTCTTTCAAATACACCAGGGTCGTTTCTAATTGAGTTACACCCAGCAATTATCCGATTTCGCAAATCATCCAAATTCCTCAATGGAGTAGCGTAAACTAATGACTTTAGATATCCCCAGAAGAAATAATCCAGGTAGTAGTGCCTAAACGCGTTGAATGTGGCATGGATACAACAAATTGTCCTTAAGAATTTTCCAAACTGTCCAGTGACTCACATTCAAAGTATTTGCAATTTTTCGCGTGGAACTATCAGGCTATCCCGCTATCATGTCCAGTACATTCTGTTCCAATTGTACCGTTCTTACAGTCAGTGATTTTCCTGACCCTTCAGTTCGTTTCAATGTGCCTGTTTCACGAAAACGTCGATGAATGTTTTCGAAGATTTTTCGGTCAGGGACATTACGGGCTGGAAATCGTTCACTGTACAATCGCCTAGCTTGTAATGCATTGCCATCAAAGTCCATACATTAAGTGCATGTCAGTCATCTCGGCGTTTGTATACATTATGATAGAGGACTTCACTATTTAAGACACGTCAAACAGCCAAACGTCACTCAATCTATGTAAACAAATGCGACCGATGAAATCCACTTACTAGATAAAACAGACGTTCCAAGTAATTGGTGTAGTGAAAAATTTTTTGTACTTGATAAACTCATTGACGTATACCCTACTTTTATTTACATTAATGATTTCAACAAATATCGAATATGGTTGTCGCAAATTTCGTTCGCACTGTATCTTCGAAACAAAGGGGTATTTCAAAAATCATCATAGGACAAAATATTCTTAGAATAGGACAAGGAATAACCTCTTGCATTTTTGTCGCATGTTCACCTAACACCCTGTATATATATACCAGGTGTCCCATTAAGGATGGATCGCGGCCGTATCTTGAAAACTATTTATCCCACAGCTTTGGGAAAAAAAAAACTGTACTAAAAATGATCACGAGAAATTCACCAAAAATATTTTTAAGCTTCTAAAACGACCGCAAGAGGGCGTGACGAGCTAAACATTTTTAAAAATCTTTTTTTTGTGTGTATTTTCAAGTGTTAACCGAGTAGGTAAAACTCCCCCCCCCCTCACTTCTTTATTCGCGAAGTTACGACAAAATGTCATAAAACAAAGTTGTAGGAGACAGTTTGCTAATTATAACTGAGAATTTTTCTTAGATTCAGAACAGAAGATTCCAATTTCTCAATAACTTTTTGTCGTATCGGTCACATAAAAGACACTTTACTCTGAAAAAATAGACTTTTTTAAATTAATTTAAATGTTTACATTTCTCTGTTGTATCTAGTTCATTAATTTAATACAGTAACGATAATTATACAATAATTTAATGTTTTAAACCACTGTAAACTTTTATCAGTTTCTTGTTGTATTCATACTGCCCTACGCCACTGCCAAACCGGAAACAGTAGTCGGTCATATGCAGCTACCATTCTGGTCCCACTTACAGGATCATATGCTCCTTCCTGTAGTTTTATATTCAAAGATATATTGAGATTTAAATTAATAGTTTCACTAAACTAAACAAACGTTTAGTCTTTAAGTTTGTTTTTTTGAGTTACTGTAGTTATTATGTAGTAAAATTATTCTAATAAATTTTAATATTTTAATTAAACTATTTATTTAATTTCTTTTATTCGTAATCTTAATTAAGGATAATTCTGAAAAAATAGGCATATGATGTACATATGAAGGGTACAGGTCAGTGGCGGCTCGTGGGTTTTTAAAATGGGAGGGCGTAGAAAATAATACAGCAGAATATTTTTTTTTTGCTTTTCCCTTTTTCCTTTTTACTTTTCGTGCTATTGAAACTTCATACAGGAGGTAAACCAAGAAAATGAGTTAAAGGAAAGAAACTGAACGGAAGTAAAATATGGTGTTTTGACACATCACATTTTGAAGACATCGATGCTTGCTTCCGATGTCAACATCGATGTTACGCGTCGATATCCCAGCACTAGGCAAAAGTCATATTTCAGGTTATGTTCACAATAGTCTCGCATATCATCCCTCGTTTTCAAGTAGAAATATGGCGCTTTAAAATAACTATAGAGCGGGAAAAAATTCTTATACAAATGGAGATTGAAAACAATACCTAAAATTAACAAAAAGTTTTGCAATGTTTTCATGTTTTTACCTTTCATCTTTGGTAGTTATAATGCCTTGAAGATAGATTTGAAGTACTGCAAATGTCCATTGTGACCAATTTAATTCTTTATCCATATTTAATAGATTTTTAATGGCTAATATGATATGGAGTCTGATAACAGGATAAGCCGTACTAAATTCAAACAAGATGTTGTTCGTAAGAACGATATTATCATTACTGTTCGTGACATATTCAACTGAATATAGCGCATTAATAAAACTGACCAATATCTTTTTAAAATAAAAATCCTTCTTTAAAGTGTCTAATTTCGAATAACAAACATTCATAAAATCAAGCACTAGCTCCGGTTTTTCTGTTAACTGCATGAAAATTATTAATTTTTCATATACACATGCCAAAACTTCATTTCTATGACAATCAAAGAATGTCTGAAACAAATCTATTACATCCAAAGTGATGTTTTCAGACATTCCTTTCTCATAAAATTTAAACAGAAATCGAATATATTCTTGACATATAAATTGATCCTTTTCCCTAAACATTTTAAATTTCCAAATTTCTATTACTTGTTCCCTAACTGTTAGTTTTTCGCCAGTATTTTTAAAAAATATATGATCTAATAATGTAGGAAACTTGTTTAAAAATGCCAAACAGATAAATGTCTGTTCTTCTTTAAGGCAATCTGGCGTTACACAAGATTCGATTAAAATGTTTAAAATTTTTACTGAAGAGTAGTCGTTTAGCTCTACAAAAAGTACTAATAAATTTAAAAAATAATCTCTCGTGTCCGAATTAAGATGTTCTTGAAAAAACTCAATGACAAAGCCCTCAATTTGTAAATACATTTGTTGGTCTCGATTTTTTGATTGTAAGTATTGTTGCCAAGCAAATAATTTGACATCAGAGTTTAACTTGTGAATATATTTACCAATTATTGTCGGACCTAAATCGTACTTTAATTTATCAATAAGGTGAAAACATATTTCGATATTACTAACATTATCACGGTTGTCATTCAAAATTAGCAATTCATTAATAAGAAAATCTACTACTTCTTCGGAAATATCATAAGGTGAAAAATATTTTTTATAATCCAAGTTAAATCTTTGAAGAGTTATAGCCATCTTATAAATTTTGTAAAAGCTTTTTCCATCCCAAAAATAGCTAATAAGATGCTTTAGACACTCACCTTTTATGTATGCATGAGGAAGTTTAAAAATACAATTTACAACATCATGGAAATAATCTATACAGATTGGTTTTTTATTATCAGGTGCAAATACACTTTGAAACACTTTATACATGCTTACAGGATTCCAGGTTAGTTGCAGTATTTCATGGAGAAGTATATCAAAGTCATTTTGATTCATGTTCCTGCAAAAGCACTGAAATGACGAAAACATAACACACGTGGCTTTGTTGTAATCATTTTTATTTATAGCAGGTAACATCATTTTCAGAATAATTTTAAGTTCCTCATTTTTGTAATCTTGTTGTATAATATATTCAACAACTTTATACACGATAGTATCCTGACTATGGTTTAAATATATATTATAAATACATTTCTGCCAAATAAAGTGAAAGTTTTCCAAACATTTAAATAAATCTAATGCAGGTTCAACAAGGTGAAGTTGCTTTTCCTTTCCAATATCCATAAGTGTAAAAAATGTATTCCAAGAATCTTCAGAACAGTTGGGATGAAAATATTTATTTGGATTTAAGAAATAAAATTTAGTAATATAAATTCTTAAAATATACTCTACTTGTTTGTGTAAAATTGATATAGGCTGTTCAAAACAACTTTCCAAAAAAATCCAAAATATATCACTGTGGAAACAACATAGTTCATCCCTTGCAATTTCTGTTGAAACTTCATTTAAAATAAAGCAAAACAAATCGAAATTTGACTCTCTCTGACAAAAATCAAAAAGGTTATTTAGATATTTGACACCTTCTTTGGTTGGTATCACAGAAAAACAATACTTTATAATATCATACCCATATTTCTTTAGTTCATCATTCTTAATAACATTCAAAAGGAAATTTATTATGAATTCATACTTTATATGATCAAACAATAGGTCAGTTTTCTTTTCCTTGTCACAAAATGTAATCAAAACATCTAGTAAATGTGTCACTTTCATTTTATATCCTGAATTCTTTGAATTTACGACAATATAATTCACAATTTGCAAGATTAAAGTGTTGGCATCTTTAGAAACCAACAGGGCTTTGCTTAAAGTTCTCTTCCATAGTTCAAAGTTATCACAATCTTTGGTGTAAATATGACTAATATCAAAACTTATCTTGTTATCAGGACTTGAGCCATTTAAATATGTAAGTTTTCCGTCCAGTAAAATATTTAAATAACTTAGATCTTGAGTTACTTTTATAGTTGAATCTAGGAGATCAGGTGGAGGATCACTTTCCCAAATACATTTTAAAATATTCTCCATTATAGCACTTAACACCTTCTGTTTTACATACAAAATACCGTACGCTAAACGATATAAGAAATAAATCACTTCAAAAACTTCTACATCATGAAAACTAGTTAAGATAAAGATCTTCTTCTTACTATTTTATACTATTTTATATAATTTAATTGTGAATAAAAAGAAGAAGAATCTTACGAACGAAGTAACCTCTGTTGGCCGTTCTTGTTTACCTCTGGAATTTTTATGATGCTTTTTTGAATAGTGATAACCGATGTTATTATTACATTCAGATAAGGTGAATTTGTTTTTATTGGAAAATAGGAGATGCATACAGGTGAATTAAAACATGGAGTACGAGAAACACATTAAAAGGCTAGTTTTAGGTAAGTTTGTTGGGATTTTTATTGTCTCCTTACAGTTGCGTTTTAGGCGGGAATGAGCAAAATTAAGTAATTATATGTTTTTTAGGATATCTAAAGGATGAATGTAAAAGTGCTTATAAAGTATTTTTGAGATATAATTTTCACAGTTATAATAAACATATTGCAACTAGGGTTGCAGGTCAAACCTTGGAGGATATATTAAGGATATATTCGCGTATTCAAGAAATTAGTAAGTATAAGAAATAACTCTCCAAACGCTTCGTTAAATTTCTTTTGGAAATCAACATTTGTATAAATAATGCACTGATTAAAAAAGAAAAAAGCATCTGTTTTAAAATTTTAGTCCAAGGCCATCTTGAAGATACCGATTATTACAGGAAGAATAGGCCAGAATTTTCTTCACCGCTTCATTTAGCTGATCAGCTAGTTTATATATTAGAAAACTTGAGAGGATTAACACCAGCTTCTACTCCATGTCCTAGGTACGAGAATATATAAATTAATTTATTTAAATTATAGATTTAATACATTGAAAGATATTAACTGACAGTTTTAAAATATTTGTCACTTTAAATATTATGATATCTGTCGAATTTATTTAACAAATAGGGAAATTTGAAAATAAGAAGTGTTAAAAACATATTTCAATTACAGATCACCAGGTGAATCATCAGTTGTAGAGGATTCCCAAGAACATGGATATGTTCCACCTCACGCTAGCGATACCGAAACAACACCTGAACATTTGCTACCGGGTAATGTTGCATCTTCCAATGAGGATGACTGCCACATGCAAACTCCATGGCAGAAGTCTAGGATACCTGTTTGTAAAACTCCCCATGTTGATAAATTACCCACTCCTGATAAAGAAGTTATATCCGAGGTAAGTTATGTTTGTACATTTGTTAAAGTTTTATAGGAAAAAAGCAAGTTATAATAATTATTATCACTGTGCCTTGTTGACCAGGTTGTGTAAGGCCATAAATATTAATTTCAGTTGTAGTCTTCCAGTGTAGTCTTGTAGTTTTTTTTCATCTATCTGGAAATGTATTTGTATTTACAGCCAAATTCAAGTGTTTTAAGCGGCATTGTCCAGACCAGCCTTATATTGCTTATTTAAACTTTTTTAATGTGGTTAATATTTTGTCTTTGGTAAGATTTCTAAAGTTAATAATGGATAAGATGTTCTGCAGCTCATAACGGTTGCTTCTATCTTGCACTGACGATGTAAATACACTATGATGATAACGCAACGCGCGTCGGGAAATTTAAACGTGTTTGAATTTAAGTATTATCAAGAACTTCAAAGATATATTTTTTAGGTTATGTCCCAGAAGTTACTAGAAAATAAGGAATTTCAAGAAAAACTGGCGAAAACAATAAACAAGGTTTTAAAATCGCCTGATATTGTTCCCGTGCCGGATAAAGCCGATACTGATAAGAATAAAGACAATCTGAGCATAGAGCTTGGTGAAACAGTTAAAGATATCATGCGTAGGACTGAGCAGGATCCGATGTTTGATGAGATGTTGGATGATTTAATTGGTAATGTTGTTATTGTATTTATTTGTTTATAAGGAAGAGGTCCTTAGGTTGGGACAGGTTATGTTTTTTTGGCGATAGCATTCGACTAAATACATTTTTCTTGGAATTCTATATACCATTGGAAAGGTATTGTTTTTGGCTACACTTTTGCCGAAGAAAATTATTTCATAACTAAAAATAAAAAAGTTATTGTCGCAATTTTGGCAGGTATAATAGTTGCGAATCATATTTACACACTCATATGAAACGGTCTCTGGCACTTCAATGGAATTGTCGAGAGTTAATTTGGCTGGCAAATTTCTCATGCAAATCATACAAAAATCAACATCCGACGACGATGACTTCGCTCTCGTTTCAGTCTTCGCACTGGTTTGGCTTCACTTTTTGGCTTGCGTCTCTTGTGTTGGTTAATGATTGTGGCGTATTCATATATATTATTTGGGTTTTTCGCCACTATCTAAAACTCAAAAAATATCAAAAATACCTGTTCTTATTTAAAGAAAGAATCACTGGGTAAAAACAAAAAACCAAAACGGAGACAAATTTCTCAGTGATTCTTTTTTGTAATAAATTTGCCTAACGAACAAAATTTTTAAAGATATAAAAATGTTATAAAAAATTTTACAAACTTTTAACGTTAACGTTTCGGAGGGTACTCTCCCCCCCGTTTTCAAAACTAAACTAAAAAATAAATTATATTAATTTGTAATATATAAAGTAACGAGTTGAACGTTAACGTTTGGTTTTTTGTTTTTATCCAGTGATTCTTTCTTTAAATAAGAACAGGTATTTTTGATATTTTTTGAGTTTTAGATAGTGGCGAAAAACCCAAATAAAGGAAAAAAAGATATCTTGTGTTATTTGTCGTCGTTTCTTTACACTGCAATCCTTATTTCGCTTTTCTTTGAGCAAGGCAACATTTTCTGGTGAGAACGATGCTTTTCATTGACTTACGCCCGCGGTTAGACTTTTTCAAAGGTGTTTCTTTGAACTTTAACTGGTCCAACTCTAGACGAAACTGAGGAAAGGGTTGACGAACGTGACAATGATTGTTGTGTTGATGGCTCTTCACTTTCATGTACAGCATGTTTATCCATTAAAATAATACGCCGCTGCTCGTCTTCGTTCAAGTTGTTCTGAATTGTAGTAACATTTGCACTTTGATTAGTTATTTCGTCCTGAACGAAATCCGATTCAAATAAAACGTTTTTGATTGAATATATTTCCATTCAATCATTTTCGAAAAGCCAGACTTGATATTCTTTGGAGCCAATACTAAATCTCGAGTTTTGCAAACGAGTTCAGGGATTTGTCAAATATCCAACACCTTTCCAATAGTAGATTTTTGCGGCTGCATTCGGTCTTGTAGTATGCTTTGGCTGGACCATAAACTGTAACATCCAATGGTTGCGTTTTGTGATAATGAGGTGGAAAAGAAAGCATATGAACGCCTTTTCCAATGCCAAGTCAATTGCTTGAATAGATAAGTGAGATGTATGATTGTGGCTGAGTTTAATAAAATGTTGCATATATTTGACAAACTCTTTCTGCTGCATCCAGCCAGATTCATTGCAGGCGGCGTCACTTCCTTGATGAGACATTATCCATGAAACAGCTTTACATTTTTCATCTTGACTGACTTTTCGTCCCTTTTAAAGAGAATTCTTCCGATTTTCGTTGGAACTGTCGAAAAACCAGACTTGTCCATATTCCATATGGATTGTGCATCAAAATGGTACAATTCCTTACCTGGTTTTTGGGTTAGCCTGTGGCTCATACCCATCTAACTGCCCGAAACGAGTCTGTGTATTTTTGGGATTCTAGTTATCCCAGGAAGTGTCGGAATTTCCCTCTTTCTTTTGTGAGGCATGTCTGACTATTACGAAACGGGGTAACAACAAAGTCCAGAGAAACATTCTGAAGGTTACCTAGGATGGGACCTTGTCTCCATCGGAAAAAAAAGCTTGGTCACGACCAATGTCGGGCCGACAACCAGCGGTTGTCATCGGTCCGCCATTTAGATCCGGATCTGGGAATTAGCGATAGCGGTTAGCTTGTGTCGAGCTTATGAAAGATGGAAACTTAAGAAGCTCGAGCCCCATAGGCTTTCTGCCACGGAGATTGGAGGACGCCAGAGCGGAAGTGAGGCTTCTTTTATACCCCCAGCCGACCATGAAGAAGTCTCTGTTGGTTGGGATAGAAAATCTTGAAGGTTGATTTGTTTACGATTTTGGAATGTTCTTGAAAGATTTCAAATGTCATTGATCTTATCGAATATTCTAGAATGTTTCATGTAATTCCTCTGATAGGATTTTATGGAATATTCTAGAAAATTCCATGGAGTATTCTAGACCATTCGAGATAATTCTAGAAAATTCTATATAATTCGATGGTGTATTTTAGAAGATTCAAGAAAATATGAGAACACGTAGTGTCCAACCTACGTGCCTCAACTGTCGTACATCGTGGCCATTCTGAAATGACATGAAATTGTTTTTCCCTATGCAGGATATGTTCAAAATTCATTCAGCACTATAAAAGAGATAAAAACTATGGTACAAATGTTCTATCCACCTTTTCTACCGATGAAAAAAATACACTTCTCACTTATGGAAAATTCTCAATTTTTTTTTCACACATTTGCTGGCTTGCTTCAGCTCATACACAAGGAACACGAGTTAGTAAATCTTACTTCTCTGAAAAGTTCCCTCATAATGAATAAACAACTTGACAGTAAAAACATTGGCGTCGATAATCCAATGATAGTCGACTGTCCAAGGGACATCTCCCTTATATTTTATTTTTAATGATATCAGTCACTTATCATCACAATTCTGGTCATTATCAATTGACTCTATTATGATTAGATCTCTTTAGTAGTTTCTCAATTTTATATTATGCTTTTTATTTCCAATTAGGTCAGATATCATTTCTTCTGTTGGAACCTTTGGTGTGAGATACTAAAATCACTAGTTTTAAATTTCTCGACGCGCGTTTCGATAATCATGTTTGCATCATTTGGAGAAAATCGAATCATCTCCTGATGAACACGGTTAGCGGAATACGCGTCTAGAGATTGAAAACAAGTGATTTGGCAATAAGTAAGCCCATTACTAATTGTCCAATTACGTCTATCCCTTTTCCAGGAATCCCTCCCACTTCCGCTAGTGACTTATAACTTCGTTCAAGATTAAAATGAACAACATTGGTGAAGGTACAGGGTTTGTCCCAAAAGTAAGTTGAATAAGTCATGGAAAAAGATTTATTACAGATAAACGTACAAGCAACTAAATTTTTTCAAAGTAGTTTCCTTCCGCGTCGGAACAATGGCGCTAGCATTTTTCTCAGTCGCCGAACGAATTCTGGAAGGCGTCGACGGGGACCTCCTGCAAGCATCTTCCAAAGTCACGAAATTGTAGCCATTGAGTTCCTTCTTGATCCTCGGGAACAAGAAGTCCGGTGGTGCCAAGACGGGGCTGTACGGCGGCTGGGGCAGTGTTGCCATACAGCGTTTCAATAAGTACTCCGTGAAAATGACGGCGGTGTGCGATAGCGCGTTGTCATGGTGAAGACGCCAAGTGTTGGCCAAGTAAAAATGACTGTTCATGGTTTGTCCTTATGGTACAAACTCTGAGTAGACAATGCCTCTTTTGTCGAAAAAAAACCGATGGGCATGGCCTTTACATGGGAGTTGCTCATTCTCGCCTTTTTTGGGCGCGGAGAAGCTGCCGTATGCCACTCCGCACTTTGTCTTTTGGACTTCGGGTCATATTGGAAAACCAACGTTTCGTCACCTGTAATCCCATTATCCGGATCACTTTAACATTGCTCGAAGAGGTCACGCGAGGTCGTTGCACGATCGTTGGTAATAAGGTCATTCAACTTACTTTAGGGATAGACCCTGTACACATCCTTGCTTTAGTCCTGTTCCACTTTCAAGTTTTTGGGATAGTCTTTCTTCATGTTTAACTATACTTAATACTATAATTTTACTAACTTATATTAATTGTAGCTTTATATAATTAAATTGATTATTTTCTGTTTGATTCCGTTTTTTTTAGATATTGTCCATGCGATTTCTCTATTTATGGAGGCAAACGCCTTTTCAAAGTTAATAAATTCGTGGCACAGGGACAATTGCTTACTCATTTGGTCTCCCTTCTCAGGTTCTTAAATTTTTCTCCTTTTGCTTTTGTAGTTCATTGTATATAGTTTAGTCGGGCAGAGTTTCTATTCATCTTCTCTTTATTTCGTACACTAATTGTCCCCTCCGTAACTTTTTCTGTTACTGATTTTGTTGTTGGCCATCCACCGCCTACCGCTCTTTAAACGTAATATTTTCGTGGAACACGGAAAAAAAATTATGTGCACTGTGCAATTTTTCATGTAACTTTTTTAAGTTTCAAATTTTCAAAGTATTGATTCAATATTTGAATCAGTTTTCTTCGGTGTGAAACACTAAACTAGAAGCGATTTTCCACTAAACACCACGGGCGTAGCCAGGATTTAGTTTTGGGGGCGTTTAGTTTGAAGTAAATAAAACAACAGAAATATACTTACATGAAATGAAATGACAAGAGATGGCGTTACTGTGCGCAACGTCCAGATCCAACGTTCGGATATATATATTCAATTCAAATGTAATAATTTAACTCTCTTCACTCCTCGTATTTTTTTCGGTATAATATTAGGTAATATTTGGCTTATTTCGGGGGGGGGGGGGGGTTGAACCCCCAAAACCAAAAAATCAAATTTCGTTAAACTCTCGTGTTAATTGTACATCAAATGGTATTACCATGAATTTATTCTTGTTCTGATCCTTTTGAAAGGTTGAAGATTTTTCAATAATTTTTTAAACTTATTTTTTCTAATTAATTTATCTACAATGTTCTTATTATAACAGTTTACCTCAGATACCTTCCTAATTAATTTAAATTCTTTGTTTAAAGGAAAATTGATTAATCTATTTACCATAAAATGTAATCATTAGGAATGTATCTCGAAGTGGTGGTGTTTTTTCTAAAAATATCGAAATTAACCTATTTTTATTGTTTCTAATGACTATAACATCCAGAAATGGTAAATTACCATTGTTTTCGAGTTCATGCATGAATACTATGTTTTGGGACTGTTACTGCTAAAAACGGTGACAAAGGATTGCCCATTGCCGTTCCTATTCGAGTTTAGCGTTTTACACCGAAGTTTCCAATAGAAGAATTGATCTACGATGGCTACATGGTCAGCGGAATTATTTCTAAAGATTAGAAAGTTTATAAAAGTCTTTTTTAGGCACACCAATAGGGGATACTATTAGTAAGGCTATTACCATGAGTACTGTAACACCTACAAGCAGGTATGTATTAGAGGTACCACTCATAAGTAATGTCGTATTTTAATCTGTACAAAATTTTATTTTATTTAAATAATTATTAATTTATCGCTATTGACAATTCATCGCTATTGACAATTGTCGTTCAGCTTTCTGACGAACTTTCCAACCTCTGTTTGCAAAATGAACCGTAGATCAGAAAATATGGTAATCTGATGGTGCAGCATCAGGAGAATATGGTGGGTGAGGAAGTTCTTCCCGGCTTAATTATTTAATTTTTTTCTTGGTTGATTCTAACACTAGGCCTTACATTGTTAGCTAGTTGATTCTGACACTAGCCTACTGAGGCCTTACATTGTCAGACTGCAGAATAATACCTTTTTTGATAAATTAGTCTTGGACGTTTTTGAATTAAATCCCTGTTTAGTCTAACAAGCTGAGCACGATAATATTGAGGATTTATGATTTAATTGAGATTCAGAGCCTTACAGTGAATAATTTCTGTATCCTGGATTTGAGATGGGCAAATGTGGTTGTACCAGTGGTAATTTTTGTTTTTTTATACAGATTGCTGTATAGAATGTACTTTTTATCTCCAGTAACAATTTGTTGAAGAAAAGGATCTCTTTCTAACAATAAAAGTGCAGCACTGCAGCTGATTACACATTAAATTTTCTTTATAACTCGGAAGTTAATATGGACCATGAAGCCCTCAAGGCTTTGTTTAAGGTCAGCTTCAATTTCAGCTAATAACAGATCCTTATCAAACCTTTTCTTCCGTCGAATAGATTGAAATCACCTTTCTTACATTTTTTGAACCAACGCTGACATGTTCTGCTATCCCAGCAGGTATTGTTGTAAGTAGGGAGCGCATTTTTGCCCGAGCCCAGGCCAGGTCACCGCTTATCAGTGTATCAGGATCTTCATACTGTTATTGTTTCACCTTACAACATAAAAAAACGAAACAATCCAAAAATAATTGAAATAAATTTATGAACATTTTGGCGACATACACATTTTCATAAATTGAAGTTATTGTACACGCCCCTGCATGAAACGATTTATTAATTTGTCGTTTTTAACAAATCTGGTCCCTAGTTATAACAATCAAATGTGTAATATTGAACATATTCCATTCTTCTAAGGTTCATCTACTGTTTTTCAAAATGTATTATTTAAAATGAAATGCACCGTTTACATCTGGTGAAACAGTAAACAGAAAAAGACCAGATTGTTCAATGAAACATTTGAAATATGGATTCATTGCCTTGGATGACAAGCCACAATGTGTTGTTTGTTATCAGTTTCTGTCACCGTTCGATGAGTCAACAGACGTGTCGAACTTGGCGCAATTTTTGTGTTTTGTCCAATTCGAGAGTTCGATTAAAAAAAATGCTATTTTGCAAATCAATCCTTGGTCGTGCAACTGGCGAAGGATTTTAAAGTTTTTATTGATGCAGCACAAAACGAATACGGCCTTTAATAAATGTATTGGGGAAAGTACTGAAGACGCGAAAGCGATAATGGGGAAGATGGAATTTATAAGATGAAGAAACTTTATTACTGTTGGCTTACTTGAGTGATATATTTTCACATTTGAATGACTTGAATACAAGTTTTAGATAAGGTCATGAGATAGGGCTGTAACAAAAACATTTTACTAATAAAGTCAATGCCTTCATCAAGAAGCTTGATATTTGGATTATACGCTGTGAAAAACGCAATTTTGATGCATTTACTTTAACTTACTATTAACACACTTAACTATTTATGATTGTTTCTCGGCAAGAGTGTAAAATCCGACAACGAATTACCCCTCAGTTACGCCAGTTAAAGGCTTAGTAAGGCGCCGGATACCTTGTGAGAGGTACGTTGGTCGTCAGTCGATAGGCTTCCTGATAGGGTTATGGGTAAGCACAAAACCAAGGATTGCTAGTCCGAGGGGGGTGCTGGCCTAGGTTGTTGGTGGCCGATGAACCCACGTTAAGGGGGATATGCCCTTAGACGCCTCAAACATCAACAAACCTCAACTTCAACTCAACATCATTTTATGTGATCGTTGAAGGGTATAAAAATGTTTTTTTTAACAAAATGGCCCAGTAATTTTTTTTCGGCCGTCTCTGGCGCGAGGTCCAAAAGAGCTGCATTTGTCACACTTTTTTTATTCATCTGAAATAAAAAAAAAACAAATTGCTTTTTGTTTCTGATACATGCACGGAAAGGATAAACTTATAAAACTATAAAAAAGTATTAAATTAAAAATTCAGTAAACTTTAAAACAAAACAATGTTCAAATTTTGTATTATCTTTTCGACATTTTTATCCCAAAAAGTAGTTTATTTAGACGAAACCTTTAAAACCGTAGGTATATCCTTCCGATA
The DNA here is from genome assembly GCA_031761425.1 of Cosmopolites sordidus. Taxonomy (NCBI): domain Eukaryota; kingdom Metazoa; phylum Arthropoda; class Insecta; order Coleoptera; family Curculionidae; genus Cosmopolites; species Cosmopolites sordidus. Next base: position 292,492 of record JARFXV010000132.1, read on the forward strand.
ACGATACAGAGAAAAGCCTCCCAAAATTTCAGCCAAATGGATCAATAACTTTTTGAGTTACAGAGCGAGCAGTTTTTGAACACAGTTTCGAGATAATCGCGTTTTAAGTTTCAGTACGATAAAACGATTAGTTTTAGTGACTTACCGATCAATCAGTGATCCCACGTGCATATAATAGCCCTTCAGCCTCTTTGAAAAGCTGGTTTTCTTCAACCTGCTGCTGTTTTCGGGCTGTAGGAGCTTCTTTTGTCTCGGAAAGGCTCATCCGCTTTTGTCTTGTTACTCGCGCCTCATCGGTGCTTTCGGCGAATACTTTGACATAGGTGTCAATAATTCTACTTGCACTATACACGCTAATACACCTTACTCTATCACTTGTAATCGGCCCGAAACTTTCTCCATGTTTATCAGTAAATTGGTTACATTGATAATGTCTTTTTGTAGATTTTTTTCGAGCGATATACAAGAACATAAAAAAATTATCTTAAATAATATAAAAAGCACTGGAATGTCTGCAAATCGTATTAAAAACAATCATTTTGTAGATATAAACAATGTTAAATCATTATATTCAGAAAAGAAAAGTAAAAAATTAGACCTACTAGAAATATTGGAAATAACAATATCCATAAATAATCATATAATAACCACGAATGACCAGCTAAATTTCCAAAAACATCTCGGTAATAAGATCATATTGTAATTGGATACAGCTCAGCCGGTAAAGTATGGATGCGTAGTAGCCTAACGGCCTAACGCCTCAGAGCTCATTCGAAGCAGTTTTCGTCGTGTTAACATCAGTTAAGCACTATGCATTCGCGGAACTCTTCGTTCTCTGTCTCTGTTAGACAGTGACCCACTCACTCTTTTGTTCAAAATATGAAACACCCGTTCAGTTGAAATGTCCATGGCCTTAGCTCAATTTCACTCAAAGTCAATTGTGTCATCCATAACCATATGACATTAATTATTTGTTTGGTAGTTGCACTTATCGGATGTCCAGAACGAGGATCATCATTCAGGCTTGTACGACCACGTTGAAACTCACCTGCCCACTTACAAACCATTGTTTCTGAAGGAACACACCTCCCTAATACATTTACCATTTTACTATGAATCTCCATTGCCTTTAAACCTTTTTCTACAAAGAATTTAATCACTGCACGAATTTCAATATTTTCACAAAGATACATTAAAAGAAATTAAAGTTAATTGAGTTTTAATTTTTTTTTAATTAAAAATAATTTTGGCAAAGTAACTTATTTTTCTTTTAATTTAAAAAGTTCTGTTATTTTTTCGATATACTGCATACAAAAATGCATGAATAATAGGAATAAAAATTGTCTTATATTTTGGTCGCAGACTTTATATATCTATATTCTAAACTGGCAATAAACTGGTTCTTATATATGGATTTAATAATTCTGCAATATTCTATTTACTTATAATCAATTAAGACATAACCTTTTTAGCCATGAGATCTATTGGTCCATAATTTTTCATTGGTCATACATTTTCAGTTATAATACGATTCCTTACTCATCATCGCAGTCAAAAAGAAATTTGAATTTCACCGAGGAATGCGACAGAAATGTACCAGCCAGTGAATCAGATGCCAGGAGCGAAGAATTTCAAGAAATATTCGATAGTGGTGTTTCTAATAAATCAGTCCCTGAGCAAATGCCAGTCATCGCTCCGGATCCAAATGTTTCCAGCGCTATAACTACAAGTCAAACACAATGCGTTGTTAATACTGTTCCAAATAATTTATATGTCATGACTCAATCAACGACGGGCTTTCCAACATTGGCACAACCTCAACAGGTGTACCTCTTGAATCAACCCTACGTAATACCTCAACAAACATCGCTAATCCAAGTTGGTCAATCATGCGTGGTGCCTAGTCAACCCAATATTCCCGTGAAAACGTATAAAGAACAAGAAATCATGTCGATGCCGACGCTTTTTCTGAATGAACGAAATGAAATCACTTACGCAGGTATGTATTTAGTATTTAGTAAGTACCTTTCACAAGAAAATGTTTCTAAATTCAAGAGATTTACCACCAAACACCAAATAATTTTTTTAGACTTCTCGACGTGTGTTTCGCTAGCCATGTTGGCATCATCAGGAGATGATTTAATCGTTTTCATTTAGTTTTAGTTTTAGAATTAGATTAAATCAGCTCCTGATGATGCTAACGTGGTTAGGGAAACGCGCGTCGATAAATTTAAAAAAGTTATTTGGTGTTTAGTCGTAAATCAATCCGAGTTTAGTGTTTCACGAAGGTTCCAATAAAACAATTGATACATTTTTGTTGGATATTCGTTGCGTTTATAGAATGTCTGGAATTCAAGTGTTGCCGCTCCATCGCGCTGGAACCCGCATTAAAGTATAATACTCGATTTTTTTGCTTATTTTTGCCTACAAAATATGCTAATAAATGTAGTAATTTTTTTATGGTAGTAGTTAATTTTTTTGTAGTGTCAGTAATTATGCAGGCAAAAATAATAGATTTTGTTCAAGGCCGTAAATATTGACAATAACACGAAAAATATGAATGAAATTAGTGCTAAATTGTTTGCGGTTAATTGTTGTAGTCACAAGAATTTTTTTTTACTCTATTCTTGTAAACAGATATCGGATAATGTCGAAAATAACGAAGTTGTCGGAAAAAACGACCCTAACCCAGAAACTACAAATGATATAAATGTTTGTAGAAGTACGCTTATATTTATAGTGGCTGTTAAACTCTTGTTATAACTCCAAACAAAAGAATCAACTGATCAAAAAATTATTATGATTAGAAAGGTTAAAGACTAAGAAATTAAACCATTTGTAGCTTCTCTGAGGCCCGTGGCAAATTCATTGGATAGGGCCCTCCCAGTAAAAATCGTCACGTTGTAATTTAATTTTAATAAATCACTTAGGTACTTACCCAACAGTATTACTAATATTGTGTGCATTTTAGTTAAATATCTAATAAATTTTATTTTTAAAAGCATAGATATTACATAAGTTAATTAACATAATATTACAAGATCGGGCCATAGAAAATGATTCTTCAGCACTAGTCACAAGAATTGTAACAAACAACATTAATGCATATATTTTTTCCTTTATTTGGGTTTTTCGCCACTATCTAAAACTCAATCATCAAAAAATTGTGTCTTTTCAAAGGAAATTTGGAGTCCTACCTTTTCTGCTGTTTCTTTTAGGATTTCAATTTGTTTTTGAGCCGTTAATACATCTTGAGCTAAAATTGCTAGATCATCAGCAAATGCCATACAATCAATTTTGATGTTGGTTCTCCCCAGTTTAATGGGCTGGTCAATATTCAGTGCCGACTTTTTTTCACGCCACGCCTGTATTACTTTTTCTAGAACACAGTTAAATAAGAGTGGCGAGAGTCCATCCCCTTGTCTCACATCAGTTTTAATTTCGAAGGGCTCTGAGATGTCACCCATGAATTTAACTTTTGACCTCGTGTTAGGTAACGTTGCTTTAATAATTGCCAGCGTTTTCAGATCTCGTCCTTGCTCTTTCAAGATTCGGAATAAAGATTCGCGGTCAATAGAATCATATGCTTTTTTGAAATCCACAAATGTACAGACGAGATTTTTATTGTACAGTTTTTGATGTCTTAGAATCAACTTTAGATTCAGGATCTGTTCAGGGCAGGATCTGCCCTGTCGAAAACCTGCTTGATATTCACCAATGTTAGGTTCTAACTGTCCCTGTGCTCTGTCTAGTAGACATTGAGATAGAATCTTGTAACAAACTGGGAGAAGAGATATTCCTCTATAGTTGTTTACATCCGTTCTATCTCCTTTCTTATGTAGTGGATGGATTAGAGCATCTTTCCAGTCTTTCGGAATCCGTTCGGTTCGCCAAACTTCTTGTAGAATTTTGGTTATTTCCTTGATTGTACCTGGACCAGCGGATTTCAAAAGTTCAGCAGTGATTCCATCTTCACCAGAAGCTTTGTTATTTTTAAGCCGCTTGATTTGCCTAAGTATTTCCTCTTCATTCGGTGGTAATGAATCTGGGTTTGTTTGTTTAGGGTTTAGTGTTGGTAATTTGTTTAAGGGCTCAGGACAGTTTAGTATTTGTTCAAAATATTTCGCAAGTTCTTTGCAATTGTCTTGGTTATTTAGAGCTAGTTGTCCGTTTTCCTTTTGAAAGCATAGCCTCTGCGGTTGATAGCCTGTTAATTTAGTTTTAAATGTTTTGTAAAAGTTTCGGGTGTTATTTTTTTGGAAATCTTTTTCTATTTCATTAAGTTGATTGTTTTCATATTTTCTTTTGGTTCGATGTTTCTTTTCTTACTTCCAAAAAGATGTTATAGTTTATTGCTGTTTTTTGACTGTTCCAATCTTTGAATGCTTTACTTCGGCTTAATACTGCTTGCTCGCAAACTTCATCCCACCACGGATGTTTTCTACGTTTTTGTAAAGGGACCAACTTTAAGGCTGTTTTAATAATGTTTTTGTTTTAATTCTTGCCAGTTCTGTGCAGGTTGTTTATCAAGCTCTTCTGTTAGGGCTGGTTTTATATTCGTTGGGTCAAACTTTGGTATTAGCAGCCCCTTTTGAATAAGTTTTCGAGGTTTTAAGCTAAATTTGATTCTAGTCAAGTAGTGATCCGTGTCTATATTTGCTCCTTTCCTGACTTGGTCAATTTGAAATTCACTCATGTACGTGTTTGGGCACCTCCAGGTCTTTTGTTTTGTTATTTTCTTCTTAAAATGGGTTGACATTATTTTTAGATTAAACTGCGAACATAGTTCAACCAATCTTCTACCATTATGATTAGTCCATTTATAAGCGGGAAAACTGCCGACTGTTTTCCTGTACTTTTTTTCTTTCCCTAGTTGGGCGTTGAAATCACCCAATAGGATTTTTACATGGTTAGAGGGAATTTTAGAGATAGTCTTTTCCAGAATTTCCCAGGACTTATTTACTTTTTCAGGATTATATTTATTTTCTTCGTTAACTGGGAGGTGTGCATTGATTAATGTATAGTTTTTGTTAGCACACTTGAGGGATAGTGTCATAAGTCGATTATTTACTGGCTGGACATTTGTTATAGAACCAAGAATGTTTCTTGAGACAGCGAAAGCAACACCGAGATGTGGTGTATTTTGAGTATTCTTTTGTCCGTTTTACTTTTAAAAAGTCTGTAGTTGCCGAATTCCAAGGTGTTATCATCTATCAATCTGGTTTCTTGTAAAGCTAAAATTTGGATTTTTTGCTGATTTAATGTTCGCCCCAATTCGTGTAGTTTTCCTGGACGCAGGAGAGAATTGATATTTACCGTTCGAAAGAAAGTTTTTATTTTCGGTTTCAGACGTTGGCCAGAGGTCTTCGACTCCCTCTGAAAGATTTTGCGTTTAAGCTCGGACGCCCCAGAATCCGAAAGTCCGGTTGTACCAGCAAAGCTGGCAGAGGATTGTGTACCTCCTGGGGTAATTTTGTAATTACTAGAACGCTTCATCTTGTACTTTGAATTAAAGGTTTGAACCATGACGGTTCAGAGGTTAAGACTGGAGGGATTAGTTCCAGAATTTAAATATCAGTCGCACCACTGGTGAACAGACGCTGACCACTCAACCGCTTGATACAAGTCAGACGCTAAGTGGATTTAGTTTTCATTTGCCTTGGTCCGGGGCTGCTTATTTTGGGATATTCGCAGCTGTCCATTAATATCTAATGGAACATTCACTATCCACCACCCGTGACCCGTCCAGTACCTTAGGCGAGGTATACTGGATTGATTGATTTTACTTATATAAAATTTTCTAATTTTTACTAAATTTTGTTAAAAATGTTAGATTACTTCTGAGCTCGCGCCTTCTCGGACCGGGGACCCCGTCAGGTCAGGCATAAACTATACATGTTTTATGAGCTAAACTAATTCTTTACCTCCATTGTTGTTTACCTTTAATCATTGTTTATCACATCATTTTATCTATGGGTGTATTTTCACCAGGAAATCTCTGGAATATTTCTTTAAATATCATGAATTATCATCCAAAATAACTTTGCCTGTTTTCATTTTAGATCCTATCAGTTTGACTGCCACCACACCTTTAAAAATGAACGAAGCTCGCAATATTAAAGAATATTTAACATTGTACGGTGCCAGTGATCAAAGCCCGATACTAAAGATTCAACAGAAAAAAACTAAAAGAAGTCGGCCGCTTAAAATCAGTCCAATGCGTACAGTTAGAGTTGAATATTGCGCAGTAGATTCTATACCAAGTAAAACTGATCCACCAAATAATATTAGCACAAAACAAGTTGCGCCTTGTACAAAATTACCGAGTTTAAATGAACATATTGAAGAGGCGAACCCCACTCCCATAAACACCGAAGCAAAAACTAATTCACAGCCTCGGAAAGATTTACCAAGTTCAACTTGTACACCACCTACAGTGGCGACTGGTCCAAGGAAGCTTACTCCAAGAAGCAGTTCGCATGTTAGAAATTTAACTTTTCCGTCGCCTTTAAAGAAAACACCCCCCGAAACAAACGTGGCAAATTCTCCGTCTGTTGTTAATAAACAACAGGCTACGAAGGATCTCTTCAAGGAGAAGGTTACAGTTGAGGCTGACAGTAGTCAGATAGAAGACAAGTCCAAAGCTTTAAGTGAAAAATCGAAAAAATCCGACAAGGACTCTTCAAAAACTCCTAAAAAACAAAATTCAAAGAAGGGGAAAGAAGCAACTCCTAAATCTTGGGACGCACATTTGAGAAGCATGGCACTACCACACAATGAAGAAACCAGTTCGACTCCTATTCGGAGGAAAAAGACACGTAGGAGTTCGAATCATGTATCCGAACCGAACTCCCAATTGGACGATGTCTTAAAGACTCCTGCCAGTAAAACTAAATCAAAACGGAAATCTTTAACCAGAAGTAAGGATAAATCTCCGAGTAAATCTAAATCTGATAATTCGAATCAACAGGGAGAGACTGAAACTTGTTCGAAAAGTGATCCTAAGATTCTTTCACCGTCCAAACTAAATGCAAACAAAAGAAATATCTTGACTACTGATTATGACAATATTACTCCTGATAATCCAAGAGATGTATCTCACTATCCCATATCTTCAAGGAACCGAAAAAATATAAACAATATGTTGAACTCACCCGTAAAAGATGGTACTATACCGCCTACTCCAGGAGGCAGTCCTGGAAGGTTAGATACCCCGTTTACGCCGATGTTAAAAGCAAACCTTAAAGATTTCGCTGCTGGCGACAATATATTTTCAATCGATACTCCAAATTTCCCCGTAACACCGGGTTTTTCCATTGTCTCTAATACAAACGATTACTACATTCCCAAGGCTAACGAAACCGATAAAGTAATCGAAGCCATCGTGACTTTAGAGGAGAAAAAATCCAGTGTTAGAAGCACCGATACGGAAATCGACGACGAAAACGAGCATATTCCAAAAGTATACGGTTCCAGAGAAATTTTGGACAACTTCAATAGAACTCAAGTTGGAAAGAAGAATTTAGAACTGTTGGATCGAAATACGATTTCGTGGGAAGCGAGTAGTGATAGAGAAGATAAAAGTGAAGAGACTAGTGAAAATGATAACGAAGACCAATTAAATCATACTGTGATTCCGGCGAAGTCAACTAATCAATACAAACATATCAAGACTCTGATGCCAAAGAAAAGCCAGATACCAGGAAAGCACATGGAATTCTTAAAGTCACAGTTATTAGATGAAGAAGAAACTTTTGTGGATCACTCTTTGGATGAAAGTATTATTGAGGTAAATATTTATTTTATTATTTTTAGGAATTATGTATCTGCAAGGGAAATAATCTTCCTAAATATTTTTTTCTTTTTTTGGATTTTTGGCTACGATCTAAAAATCAGAATTTTTTCTCTCTCTCTAAAAACTCAAAAAATATCAAAAATATCTGTTTTTATGTAAATAAAGAATCACTGGGTAAAAACAAAAAAACCAAACGGAGACAACTTTTTCAGTGATCCTTTTCTGTAATAAATTTGTCTAACAAATAAAATTTTTAAACATATTAAAATGTTCTAAAATAAATACAAACTTTTAACATTTCGGATGGTTTTCTCCCCCCGTTTTCCTCTGCTCAAGATATATAAAGCTGTCCACAATCTCCAAATTCCTTCCTAAAACTGATTCTTCTGTTCTGAGCGAAGTTATTGAACATAACCTGACTCTTTTCCAGGTTTATTTTCAAGCCAAATGGTTTGCCAGCCGTTTGCAGTTCTTGTATGCGTCTTTGCAGCTCCTTTGGGTCTTGTGGAAGGAGAACGATATCATCTGCAAATCTAAGATGGTTTACGTTTGCACCATTGATCTTTACACCATCCTGTTTCCAATCCAGTTTACGGAATACTTCTTCTAGCCAGCCGAGAAAAGAATAGGCGATATTGCGTCACCCTGCCCTACACCTCGTTCTACATTAATTCCCACTTCAAGATCATCAAGGTTGATTGTGGCTGTAGCTCCATCATATATCGATCCTAATAGGTTTTCATATGATTTATCTTACCCCTTGGCTAAACCGCTGCATCCATTATCGCATGCTTTGAGATGGAGTCAAATGCTTTCGTTGTGCCTTTCTATGACCTTCTGTACAACCTGGATGTGATCCGTTCTAGTGACGCCACTTCTGAATCCTGCTTGTTCTCTTGGTTGTGCGTCATTCAGTTTTTTTAATATTCTTTTAGAAATTATCTTAGTGAAAACTTTGTACATTACTGATAGGAGGTTTATTGGACGGTAGTTCTTTAAATCTTCCTGTGCTGCCTTTTTATGTAAAAGGATCACTTGTGTATTTTTCCATAAGTCACGTACTTTTTGTTCTTTGAGGCATTTTGAGTATAATTTTTCCAGTGTTTTATACAACGTCCGACCACCAGCTTTTAGTATTTCGACAGTTACACTGTCCTTTCCTGGAGCCTTGCCGTTTTTCATCGATTCTATAGCATTTGTTACTTCCTCCACTAGGAGGATATCTTATAATATATAAAAATTTCGTGTCACGTTTGTCCGCGATGAACTCGTAAACTACTGAACCGATTTTAATGAAATTTTTCATAGTGTGTGCAATTTGGTCCAACTTGAGATATAAGATAGTTTTTATCTCAATTTATAGTCGCAATATTTCTTTATTGCAAATTATTTGTTTATTATATGACGAAGGGTTATAATTTTCTGTGAGTTCCATAAGTTTCTAACAGAGGGCGGTGTAAGTTAGTTATCGACATAACGCTTCAACTGTGTTCAAAATTTACTTACGACATAACCTTGCCTTTTCAATTTTTGGTGCATTATTTTTTCAATTGTCAATTGTTCTCTGTATCATTAATGTTCTCTGTATTTTTACTTAATCATTATGATATGCCATCACCTGATCGCCCGGCTTCCGACTTAGTTAACAGTGATTTATAACGAGAAAAACAATATGACCATGGTAATTTAGCTACAATTATCGCGAATATTGGGCCATTACTGACAGCTGAGGCGACTTTTTTTTCTTGGACGCATCAGGTGGAATCGGTAAGACATTTTTATTATCGTTGATCCTTGCCAAGATACGGTCGCGACAGAAAATTGCATTGGCAGTTGCATCGTCAGGTATTGCTGCCACTTTGCTAGATGGCGGGCGAACGGCACATTCAGCGTTCAAGTTCAATCATAATCTGGGATGAGCTCACAAATGGCTGAAATGCCTCACAAATATTCACTCGAAGCATTGCACATGTTGACGAAATTAACTTCCAGATACAACAGTTGTTGCCAGGTAATCTGATGTCTTTTAAATCAATCAATCGACACTGTTGCCGATGAAAACGAAAGTGTAAATTTTCCAATTGAATTTTTAAATTCTCTGGATATGCCCGGAATGCCACCACATACTTTTCGGTTGAAGATCGGTTCACCTATTATTCTTCTGCGTTTTGAATCCACCTCGATTATGCAACGGTACACGTTTGGTCATCAAAAAGATCACCGGAAATATTCTTGAAGCAACCATTTTGATTGAAAAGTTTAAAGGAGAAGTGGTCCTGTGATTACGTATTCCAATGACACTGTCACCATTTAAAAAGCTTCAGTTTCCAATTCGTTTAGCTTTCGCCATGACCATAAATAAGTCTCAAGGCCCAACAATGTCCATTTGCGGCTTAGACTGGGAAAATCCATGTTTTTCCCATGGGCAACTATATGTTGCATGCTCACGTGTGGGAAAAACCATCGAATATATTTGTGACAGCAAGAGACAGGTTAACCAATAATATTGTTCACCGATTAGCGCTGAATTAAATTAAAACTGAAAATTTTTATAATCCAAAATGATAAATATAATTATTAAAAATAATGAATAATCTACGCTACCTACCTCATTTATAAAATTAATTGTTATATGTTATCAACTAAGAACTTTGTAAATTACTCATTTATTACAAAATATACTTTAATATGAGATGAATAAAATCTAAAATTCAAAATTTTATTTTGATTTGTGCTTAATATCAACTCTACGAAATTTTTTATCAATCGCTTCCAAATTATGACCTAAGGTTCAAATCTCAATCTCTCAAGAGGGTTTTTACATCGGCTACAACGTTTTCGTCTTTATAGGTAATTAATTATTGGACTGTATTGAATAGTTCACTACAATATAATTCAATGTATAACTTAGCCACAGCAACGTGTGGCCGGGTCTGATATATATATATATATATATATATATATATATATATATATATATATATATATATATATATATATATATATATATATATATATATATATATATATATATATATATATATACATACCTATTTGTTATTTTTAGGTGGTAAGTTTGGAAGAAGACTGTATAAAATCCTGTGAAAAACAGAGTACATCACCAGAAATTTGTGCTGATAAAGAGCAACGAACTGAAAAGCGCTTATCAAATGTAAAAACAAATCTAAAAGAAGTTCAAACCTCAAAAGATACATCTTCCAATAGTGAATTTGTTCAGAGAACTGAAGAGATTAGAAATACAATCATTAATGTTGTCATTGATAAAACCACAAGTAAGTATGGTTTTGATTTCTGTCAGGGGATTGTTTCATTTAGTAATAATTTTTATAACAGCTTATATAACCCAAAAGCGAAGATGATTAAACTGAAATTAAATAGGAGGCGTGCCACTAAATAAAGTTGGTTTCTGTTTAGCTTCCCCTGTGAACGGGAATCAGGTCGACATCTGATGCTTATTCAGTGCGAGTTTGAACCCACTAGAGTTACTTGGTGCACTGTAGCAATTCTTTTCGTGAACCCGATTTTTCTAGTGCGTTCTGAAAATGTCTGACAACAATTTCGAGTAACAGTGCGCTATCAAATTAGGTTTCAGAGTTGGTACAGTAACAGAAACTTTTGCAAACCTTCTAGAGGCCTCTGAAAACCGTTTTGTCAAGGTTCCAGGTTTTCAGGTGGTTTAAGGTATTCTCAGAAGACACTCAATTGAAGAGGCTTTCAATTGCAAGAAGTGATGAAGCCACAGAATCTTATGCGTTCCGATCGTCGGTTGATGGTCAGAATGATCGAGGAAGAGTTGAATTTGACTCACACAACCGAATTGGAAATGAGGAAAATCTGTGCGGAGAAAAAATCCAGGATCAAAGGCGGACAACCGGAGGGAAATGTGTTTTCGGTGTCAAATCAGAACTGTACGGCGGGTGATCCATCAATTCGATGTTTTGACCGGTCAAATATTGAGTTGTTCGGTCCGATGTGTGAGAGCTCGCGTTGTCATGGTGAAAAATGATCCTGCGTCATTATTTTCGGCAAACTAATGGTTTTGTATCATTTAGAACTGACCGTTCTAATATTCTCTAGTTTCACTGTAGCCACATTTATCTAAAAAAAACAGGCGACCATTTGCTTCGAACTCCTTACGCGAACAACTTTTGTTGGGTTTGGCTCATTTTGAAAGACATTTCTTTACACCAGTCGACATGACCCTTTTTTTTGCGCGATTGTCAAATTATGTGGAATATAACGCGCACGCATCTATTTCACAGCTAAATGTTCATGTAAAATCTTGTGTATGCTTGTCATCATGACGATCTTGCTTTCACAGTTCGCGCACAGTATCGATATTTTCTGGAACAACTGATTTTGAAGTTTAAATTGCTTCTTTAAATTCGCTCGTAAGCGAACAACGGCCACAATTGAATTTACTAAACCAGTACCAAACTGTACCAAAAACCCCCAATATCGGTAGATATACGAGCACAAAGAATAAGATGGTTATGACATAAGATGGCATGTTAAAAGATTACCACAAAGTAAGGTTACAAAAAAAGTGCTATGAAGAAAAGAAGAGGAAGATCAACAAGGAACTGATTGAATTTAGTGGATCAAGAATGCCCTAGATAAATCCTATTCACGAAAATAATTGCTACCTACGGACCACCAAGTGACTTTAGAGAGTTCAAATTCGTACTGAAGACGCATCAGACGTTGGTATGACTCTTTTCTAAAAGGGAAGCCAACAATGTTGTCAGATTGAATGTTATGCCATAACTCGTCATTACTTTTTTATAGTGTTCATACGTACATATGTAACACATCGTTCAATAAGCTCGTAGGATGACATATAGATGGCGCCACTATTGACAAATCCATATGACTTTTCGGCAGTACTAATCTTCAAATGATTTATCTCAAAATTTCATGATAATCTGAGGTTTAGTTCACAAGTTACAGTGGTTTTAGTAACACTACTTTTGTAATTTTGCAATAATAAAGCATTGCTTTTTAATGGGAAAAAATACCGTTCAAGCAAAGCAGTGGCTTGACAAGTGTTATTCGGACTCTGCTCCATCGAGACAAGTGGTAGAGAAGTCGAGACAAGTAGAGAAGTTTGAAGGAAGAAATTGCAAAAAAAGACCCCAAATGATGAGAAAAAGGCTTTTTCATCAGGATAATGCACCGTGTCACAAGTCGCTCGCAACAATGGCAAAATTGCATGAATTGCTTTCCCATCCACCGTATTCTCCGGATCTGGCTCCCAGCGACTACTACCTGTTTGTAAACTTAAAAAGAAAGTTTCACAGAAAGAGATTTGGCTCCAAGGAAGAAGTGATTGCCGAAACTGAAGCCTATTTTGAGGCCAAAGATAAATCGTTCTATAAAAAATGCATCGAAATGTTAGAGAAACGTTGACATCAATATATCACTCTTGAAGGAGACTATGTAGATGAATAAAGTCAAATGTTGTCTAAAATTTGTTTTATTAGTCATCCTACGAAGTTACTTTCCTTCCTTCACTGTAGGGCTTCATACATGATCATTAAAAATGGTTATTTTTAGGACTGAAGTCATTTGGCAACAGCATGAAAGAACAACTGGAAAAGAAAAAAGAACGCATGATCCAACAAGAGAAATACGCACTGAGAAAAACCCCAGGAAGACTTAGTAAATCGTCTAATGTCTGCTATCCTAAATCAAAACCGAGAAAAATCTCACCCAAAAAGGGAACTAAAGCTACTCCAAGAAAGATTGGGAAGAAATCTTTAAAAAATAACGACACATCAGCACAAGCTGACGATGTTAAACAAAATTCAAGTCGTTCTAATAAAACTGGTGCTAGAAAGAAAAGTGTCGAAGCCACGGATGCGCAGAAGAATGACAATCATGATTCCCAGGATGAATTTTTTAAAAAAAGTGGTTCGAATTTGCATAGGAAAAATAAAGGTCTTGATAAATCGTCTGATTCAATCTCAGATGCCAAACCTGATCTGGAAGATCAAGAGTCTAATACAAGCAACGAGTCTAATATAAGCACTTCTAAAACAACATGCCAAAATAATGTTTTAAAGGATCTTAAAGACGTAGCTGAAGGTAAATATGATTTATGAATGTATTTCATACTAAAATAGCATGGTAACGAATTGATTTTGCATGAATGGATAGAGAGTCAGTAATGCATATCAGAGTATTGTCTGACTGATTGTGGCGTGTTCATATATTTTTTTTTTTTGGGTTTTTCGCCACTATCTAAAACTCAAAAATCTGCTCTTATATAAATAAAGAATCACTTTGTAAAAAACAAAAACAAATGGAGACAAATTTCTCGGTTATTTTTTTCTGTAATAAATTTGCTTAACAAATAAAAATTTTAAAAATACAAACATTTTCTAAAATATATACAAACTTTTGAACGTTAACGTTTCGGGAGGTCTTCTCTTCCCGTTTTCAAAACGAATCTAAAAAATAATTTATGTTAATTACTATATATACTGTAAAGATAGGAAATATATTTTTTGTATATGGCAATGATACATTGACAATAGTTTTTACTGACAGTGACATACTACCAAAAAAATATATGTAGGTGAGGTTTACTGTGTGATCTGGGGGTATTGAAATACTTCAACGTTTTTAATTGTATTCTTTAGAATCGGGAACCATATTGAATTTCAATCTACCGAAGGCAATAGCAATACAGTTATTTTTATTTAAATTAATTATAGCGGTTTCTTTTCATCTTCTATATTTTGTTACTGATTCCTTTAATATCGTTTTGGAATTATTTCGATTGATTTTATATCCCGATTCCCATGCCTGTTGATTAATTCTAGATTTATTAAAATCGCCCTTTCTAAGAAGGTTTTTATGTTCTTTTATTCTATCATCTAACGATCTAGATGTCTCGCCTATATAAAATTTGCCACATATGCAGGTAATTTTATAAACCACATTTTTGGTATTTTGTTGTGTGTTTGATTTAGTTTTTGTTAATAGAGATCTTTTTTTTTATTATTTCGTATATTAGCAATCAGAATTACAATATTCTATAAGCTAATGTGATGGCTTGAGGGCTAGACTTCCCTATATTAGCGTGATGAGGTGACTCCCCCAACGACGAGTCCCCATTATCCTTCTATCAGGTCTGTTGGCCAGTTTCTTTTTAGTCTTCTATTATTTGTTGGATTCAAAACAGGCTGTAGTAGGGTGTTAGGATGGCTTTCCAGTTTGTGGTGATATTTTATGCTGCTGCTCTTGATAACGTCCTTAACATAGGGTATCTGGAGATCTTCGTGAAGAGTGTGGTTTGATATGTACCAAGGTGCGTCGGCAATCATTCGTAATATTTTGGACTGACATCTTTGGATAATGGCTAAATTTGATTTACTGGTACATCCTCAAAGTTCTATCCCGTTCCTTCATTGCCGTTCCTTCTTGTTCGTAAAACCTGTTATTAAATCGAAAACAATTTTGCTTCATACATAATTTTGTTAAAGAGATATACGCAGGAACAATCTTGTTATTAAAATCGTTTTAACTCGAGTAATTCCCTCATATACTTCAAGGTATGTGGAATCGGGACACTTGGAAACAACGATGATACGTCAAAAGAAACCAAGACCTCACCTTCCTGTAGATGTATGTTTTTGCCTTTTTTTATAAATTTTGTTGAGTTTATCACAGAACAGGAAGGTAGTTGGTAATGGACAAATCTGATTACTTTGAATGCTCTGAAAAATTAATTCAAGACGGTCCGTATAAACGATTACCTAGGAATCCATTATCAAAAATGGTTAACGAAGTCAGAGATACATTGAAACCTTGCAACAGCCTTATTTCTCCTTTTCTCAGAAAACAAACTGCATATTTCTAATCTTAAAGTGCCAAGATTGTATGCTCTATCAAAAATTCATAAACCAGGAAATCCAATGAGACCAATTGTATCAGCCATTGTCTCTCCAACATACAACTTGGTAAAATGGTTAACAAAAGAATTTAAAAATCTACCAAATCAACTGCCGTCCTGTTCTGTGATAAACTCAACAAAATTTATAGAAAAAGTCAAAAACATACATCTACAGGAAGATGAGGTTGTGAGGAAATGCTGTGATAAACTCAACAAAATTTATAGAAAAAGTCAAAAATATACATCTACAGGAAGATGAGATCGTGAGGAAATTAGTTGTCAAGATTGTGATTGAAGGTATATTGGGCAAACAAAAAGATCCATATTAACCAGATTTAAAGAACACATTGCCCACATTAGATATGGGAGAAATGAAAAATCTTGTGTTGCCCAACATGCAATCGATCATGACCACCATATAGATATTAGAAATTTAGGACTGGTAAAAAGTGTAAAGAATAATAGGGCTTTGGATGCATATGAAAGCATAAGAAAATCATGAACCGAGATAAAGGACCTTTCTGTCAAGTCAACGGCCAAGTCTGTCAGTCAACTTTCTCAAATATTGATGTAAAATTTAACTAAAAATGCAATTCATTTTATTTGTTCCGGGAAAAAAAAATGGAAATCTCATTTTTTAAGCTTCATGATCGTTTATTTCCTTGAGAATCCTGAATTCCTCCCTGAGTCACTTGAGGATATCAATCGGCCCAAATCCTACAGCTGTATTTGCTCCCAAACTCATTAAGCCAGAAGTAGTCTTCTAGAAAATATTAGTTTTTCTTCAAAGTATTTTAAGTTGAGGAGTTGAGGAAAAGTTTTAATCATAGTTTTGCATGATCGTTAATAAAATATTCCGACTTGTTTCTTGGTTCTTTACATTAATACTATTTTCAGATAATGTACCAGAGAAGATATATGCTGAAGAAACACAAGTTGAGATGAATGAGTCATTTGATACATGCTATTTCTATGCCGAAAGCGCAGTTTACATACACGACGACCAGAAACCATCGGAGAAAAAGATGGACGATTACGATCTTAGTAATTTGACTAAACGAAACGTATGCCAGGTTCCTTGTGCCGGCGGTACAGATGAATCCGTGGTAACATCAGTTTCTCCGTTTGTAACTTTGTTGGATCTCCAGTCTTCACTGAATCATAGCATTGTGGAAGATGACATTGATGGCGCCAATAAGACGTGCGAACATTTGAGCGATTCTGAAAATCTTGATGACAAAACCGAGGAAGCTGAAGATGTGAGGAAGTAAGTATTTTGTTTTTGTGAGCTCATTAGTCGAATACAGATGATTGAGGATACTTCTGAAGTTGATGTTTTTTTATGTTTTAGTTTCATTATTAGGTCACAAACTTGATTTTTTGGCTTTTTTTTGACTACCTTCGACATTTATTTATGAGAACAGTAATACGAACTTAAGTTATCCTCATTTTTCCCACCTTTTAACAATAGAACGCACACGCCCCAAAATACTAGAAGATTTGTGAGAGCTACATCTGTAGTCCACTTCTATGTCATTTAATTTCTCCAAATAGCGAGAGAGTAAATAAAACACAAAATATTATTAGTAATGTTTGAATTATTGTGACGTGTTCATATATATATTTTTTTCCTTTTTTTGGGTTTTTCGCCACGATCTAAAACTCTAAAAATATCAAAAATATCTGTTTTTATGTAAATAAAGAATCACTGGGTAAAAAACAGAAAATCAAACGGAGACAAATTTCTCAGTGATTCTTTTCTGTAATAAATTTGTCCAATGAACAAAATTTTAAAAATATAAAAATGTTCCAAAATATATACAAACTTATGAACGTTAACATTTCGGGAGTCTTCTCCCCCCGTTTTCAAAACGAATCTAAAAAATAAATTATAATATATATATATATATATATATATATATATATATATATATATATATATATATATATATATATATATATAATATATATAAATATATATATATAATATAATTCATTTAATTTCTCCAAATAGCGTGAGAATAAATAAAACACAAAATATTATTAGTAATGTTTGAATTATTGTGACGTGTTCATATATATATATTTCCTTTTTTTGGGTTTTTCGCCACGATCTAAAACTCTAAAAATATCAAAAATATCTGTTTGTATGTAAATAAAGAATTACTGGGTAAAAAACAAAAAACCAAACGGAGACAAATTTCTCAGTACCAAAGGTTCAAAAGAAGTTTTATGAGGCCAATCTTTCTTGCTGTAATGTTCTTTTGTTCCTGTACTGTCCCATAGGCTAACAATATATCTATCACTTTTAAGTCCCCATAAATATGGCACTGATACTATTCATATCTAAAGCGATTTAGTATGGTTGCTAAGTTGTCATAGGTGTCTTTCATTTTAACTGAATGGACTAAATGAATAGTTGGGTTTTTGTTTCCATTATGAAGCAAGAACGCAATTAATGCGTTTGAGCCGAGCATTGAAAGTCAAACGGCCGCAATTCAGCGAAAGACACGATAAAGTGATTTTGCATCATAACAATGCTCGGCCCCATGTTACGAAAGTGGTTAAAACATACTTGGAAACGTTGAAATTGGAAGTCCTACCCCGCCCGCCGTATTCTCCAGACGTTGTTCCCTCAGACTATCATCTGTTTCGATCGATGGCACACGGCCTGGCTGACCAGCATTTCCGATTTTATGAAGAAGTCAAAAATGGGATCCATTCATGGATCACTTCAAAATATGGCCAGTTTTTTTAAAAGCCTGAAAGATGGAAGAAAGTAGTGGCCAACGATGGAAAATACTTTGAATCATAAATGTATAACCAGTTTTTTACAATAAAGCCTTAAATTTTGAAAAAAAGCGGGGGGAGCAAAGTTGTATTCCTTTTATACAGCTTTAAACATTCTGATTCGAATAGGTTGTGCAGTTCGACTGTCAACTTGCAGGGCCTAATATCAAGTATTATAAGTGATAATAAGTGTTATCTGGGTTTTATTTATTTTTGGAATCAACCTGGCGCTTATTCGTATGATTAACAATATAGTTCTCTCAATATTTAAATATTATTTAATACTCTTATGTTTATTTTTAACGTTGTGATGTTTCTTTTTAATTCAGTTTAATTTTCAGGATCAGAAAACGAAAACGAAGATCGGACAGTTGCGGCTCAAATTCTTCCGGGAAGAAATCAAAGGTTCACCTGCTTCTTAATTCTAATAATATCGAAAATCTGTTAACGAAAATACATGGACCCAATTGACAACTAAAGTCTTAGTGTCAATACAAACAAAATTTTACCCTTTCCAAAATTGAAGTGCGAGGGTTATGCATTGTTAAAGGTTAAACTTTTATGCTATTTGGCCATATTTTTTTAATGATTTGTGTGAAAAAGTTTACTGACGGAGAAAAAAATTCAAGACATCTTTACTGTTTTGTCAATAATGTGAATGTAATATACGTGGTTTAAGAGAAATAACTTTCGTAAATTTAACCAACAATTCTTTACATTATTTTACCTACATTTGGCAACATCGCAAATTGTTAGAAAAATTCAAATTTTTCATTCATTTTATTGTTCAAAGGAAAAGAAAAACCAATGTCGTTTAATGTGAAAGTTGAAATTCACGTCACATTAAGAAACACAGAAACAAAATGTCCACCATTTGACTCTACGCAAGCCCGACACGATTCTAACCTAACTTGTACGTGTTCGGAAAAAGTCCTGGTACATTTCTAATTTGATTGCTGCTTCTTCTCTTTAAATGGAATTTAAATGTGCACACACTGAAATATTTTTTTTTTCGTCATCTCTATAAGGCGATACATCGTTGCCAATGGCCAATTTTTTAGCTGATGTGTGACTGATTTTCCATTTTCAAAAAATTGTTTTTACAATGTTCATTAATTATTTATTGTTTAATCGTTAAGTTATAACCAATTCATATTTTCCAAATATGCGTTTACACATATTTGTATAAAATAATAATTTTTATCACAGCTTTTCGATTCGCGATTTAACAACTTTGTAATTTTTGTTTGCAGAACCCCTTGGGTTTTTGGCCCTTGTTGTAATGAAATTTTGTCTTTCAAATAACGTGAAGAATCGTTGGTTAAATGTACGAAAGTTATTTCCCTTACACCCTGTATAATATCGTTGTGTCAATTGTAAAGTATCGAATTTGAAAATCACTACTTTTCTTTCGGGAGGCTCAAATAATTAATTTACTTATCTACAAGATCAGCGTTTTAATCCGTTAACATTTTATACTTCTAATACTATTTTATTAATAATTGTTATTATTTAACAAAAAATTGCGGCGCGCCCAACTTTGTCCCCCGCAAAAAATACACTATGACCTGTTTTCCCAAAGGCGCCATAAGAAGTATAACTTCAAAAAGGCAAACTCGATGCTTTGTTCTATAAGTGATCCAGGTTTTTTCCAAAATTTTAGGCGTAAAGTATCGAATACGCAATAGAACATTTTACTTTCATAATGTAATCTCACAGATTCATTCAGTCAAAAAAAAGAGATTCACCACTAAACACCAAATCACTTTTTTAAACCTCTCGACGCGCGTTTCGTTAATCATGTTAGCATTATCACGATGTCTGGATTTCTAGATTCATTAAGAATCGCTAGATTAAATTATCTTCTGATGATGCTAACATGGTCGGCGAAACGCGCGACGAGAAGCTTAAAAAAGTATTTTGATGTTTAGTGGAAAATCTATTAGAGTTTAATTCTTAATATTGTTTTTAAAAGTTTGCTAATTTGTGGTTTTTTAATATTTAACTTGCATATAGTATCAGTACCGAGCTAGGGATCAAGGTAGAGAAAATTGCTGGATTTTCTACAATAATGAGATTCGACAGTAGGAAAGGATGTGATGTGGTGTTTTATAAATTTGTCCATTTCTTTATTCACAACAATCACAACATTCAATGCTTTACAGGTGATTTTTTTACTTTACAACAATGCAATGTATCGAATGTGGTAGATTCGCCAATGAATAGAAACATTATTCTCGATTAAAGCCAGGAATATACCATTTGCATCACATTACCACAAGAATTGAATGAGTATCTATGAAATAGTTCTTGTAAATTGTCAAAAGTGAATTTTTCAATGGTTTACCAGTGGTACAGGGCATCATATTTGATAATTTACAATGGTGATTTAGGGCTTTTTAAAGGAAACTCACATTAGCTCTTATACTCTTGGCAAGTGATGAAAATGACAAACCCGTTTTTTCAAATTCGATTTTTTACAGTTGACACGACAATATATACAAACAGCTTGATTAATAGATCGATATAGTTGACACTTTTACGGAATGATTTTGTTATCAGGGTTACTCGCTTCAAACCGTAGACTTTGGTAGTTCATTCTTTTAATTCAGTTTTGGTGTCTTAAGAATTCACATCATTGTCCAAGATATTATGGAGTTCCCTCTCTTCTTTTCCATTTCTGTCTGTCTCTAGCAAGCTCCTTCAAATTTCTTGTCTTTTTCTTTCTTATATCTTCCATGATTGACTCCTTCCACTTTCTCCTTAGCCTCATCCTTCTTTCGGTTGTTTCCTTGGACTGAGTTCGAATGTCTTTCCATATGTTTTATTTATGTTTTCTTTGGTGCTCTATGTTGAATTTTCCAACTTGCAAATTTATGTATCAGGAAATAGATAGGAGCTCATTTCTTCTACTGTTGATTGATCATACCTGTTTCAGATTGTCATGTTGTATTTGTTTCAGGCAGGTCTTCCTGGGGGTTGCTTATTGTATTTTCCAATGGACACATCTTTTTTGCTAGGGTATGTTGTGTAGTAGTCGGTTACGATCCATTCGGTAGACATGACGAATCTACTGAACTATAGACTTCTGAATTGGTTCATCGAATGTCGACTGGTCGTTACACAGTGCTCTGATTGTTTCATGTCGGCATCGGTGGTAGAGTGAAATTCTCAAGATCTGGCGTAGACATAGGCATGTGGAAAATCTCCAATTTTGTTTGTCTTGTTTGAGTAATGGCATCAATATAAGCTTTATATGCAGTGACTCACAGTCAAAAAGATGGAAAGGATTTTTAATTAAAAAACGTCATTTTAAATAACAAACTAATAAACTGCAACGAAACTTTTATAACATATACATACAATTCATTTCTTCTATTGGAACTGTCGGTGCGAAACTCTAAAGTCGAAAAGATTCACTACTAAACACCAAAGCACTTTTTTAAACTTTCCGACGCTCGTTTCGCTAAGTCCGTTAGCATCATCAGGCGACAGTTAACGAAACCATTTCCTGATCTAACATGGTTAGCGAAACGTGTGTTGGGTGTTCAGTGGTAAATGTCTTCGATTTTAGTGTTCATTTCGATTATGAGTCATTGTAGTTGTTTAGTCTTAAATGATATGATTGTTTTGTATATATTAGTTGATCCATAGTGAATATTTTATTTTCGTTCGGTAGTAATTCGTTTAATTAATCATTTCTCTGTTGATTTAATTAAAATTAAGAATCTCATTTCATGATACATCTGGTTTAGCTGTGGATGTTTAATGACCATCCAATTTGGTACGACGAATTGGAATTAATAGAAAAATTATTGTTATCTGAACTATATTCTCAGGTAAACTATAAAAAATGCAGGCGCTCGTTTTACATAAATATTGGGGAATGGGTATTCAAATCCATTTTGTTTAGCTTGTTTATCACTTGACCTAAGTACAACAAACTTTTTGTAGATAATAAAAGACTCGTCGAGTAAGTTTAATTTATTTCAAATAAGCTTTTCTAAATTAGTTTTGTTTTATGTTCGTAGACTTAAGTGTAAATTATGTATATTGTATTAGTAAGTTTGTTTTTCACTAAGAAACCAACATATTTTTTAAATTTAATAAAATATTTATAAGTTCTTTGTGTTCATTATAAATCTACTTTAGATATTTCCATTCTTTGCAATTTTACGCCACTCTTTGAAGATTTTTCAAAGAGTGGTCGATTTTTCTTACTTCCCACACCATTTTAACTTTCGTGTCTCTTTTATTCAACTTTCAACGCTTGAATTAATTCATTCCAGTCAAATGACCAGCTCATTTCATTTTCTTCTATAGGGATATTTTATTAGTGCGTCCGAAGTTTAAATTCAAATTAAACAACTAAATTAGATACCCTGAAACGATTTGTTTGATGTGAAATACCATTTAATGGCATTAATATATGAAAACTATTTCGGGCAAATGTCTGTCGTGTCTACTTCTGACAAAGGGCATTCTGCCAATCCAATTTTCGACCACTTTTTGAAACAATGGAGTGTTATGTTCGGAACTGTCCGAGTTTAGCGGTGGATCGTTACTTAACGATATGTTATTTTATAACTGTTATTTCATATTAACCTTTAATAACTTATCGATGTGAAGAAATAACAGGTGCATGTTAATATCATATGTAGTTTCGCTATTGCCGTGTCCGTGCCTCTTCATTTAATAATCGGTAGATAGTATCAGTCGTGGTCGTAGTTTTGTCGTTGTTCGCTGTTGCCGCGAATACCGCAAATGTTATGTATATTG
This sequence comes from Cosmopolites sordidus, assembly GCA_031761425.1. NCBI lineage: Eukaryota > Metazoa > Arthropoda > Insecta > Coleoptera > Curculionidae > Cosmopolites > Cosmopolites sordidus. The sequence goes on from JARFXV010000132.1 coordinate 315,777, forward strand.
TAGTAGTAAGTTTGTTTTTTACTAAGAAACCAGACTATTTTTTAAATTTAATAACACTTTTAAAAGTTCTTTGCGTTCAAATAACATTTAATGGCATTGATATATGAAAACTATTTCGGGCTACTTCTGATAAAGCGTATTCTGCTAATCCAATTTTCGACGACTTTTTCAAGTAATGGGGTCTTATGTTCGCAATTGTCCGAGTTTAGCGGTGGGTCGTTACTTAACAATCTGTTATTTTATAACTGTTATTTCATATTAACCTTTAATAACTGTTATCGATGTGAAGAAATAACAGGTACATGTTAATATCATATGGAGTTTCGCTGTTGCCGTGTCCGTGCCTCTTCATTTAATAACCGATAGAAAATATCAGTCGTGGTCGTAGTTTTGTCGTTGTTCGCTGTTGCCGCGAATATTATGTATATTACAATAGTAAGTTTGTTTTTCACTAAGAAACCAAACTATTTTTTAAATTTAATAAAACTTTTAAAAGTTCTTTGCCTTCATTATAAATCTACTTTAGATATTTCCATTCTTTGCAATTTTACGCCACTCTTTGAAGGTTTTTCAAAGAGTGGCCGATTTTTCATACTTCCCACACCATTTTAACTTTCGTGTCTGTTTTATTCAACTTTCAACGTTTGACTTCATTCATTCCAGTCAAATGACCAGCTCATTTCATTTTCTTCTCTAGGGATATTTTATTAGTGCGTCCGAAGTTTAAATTCAAATTGAACAACAACTAAATTAGATACCCTGAAACGATTTGTTTTACGTGAAATAACATTTAATGGCATTAATAAATGAAAATTATTATGGGCAAATGTCCGTCGTGGCTACTTCTGACAAAGCGCATTCTGTCGATCCAATTTTCGACGACTTTTTCAAGCAATGGGGTCTTATGTTCGCAATTGTCCGAGTTTAGCGGTGGGTCGTTACTTATCGATCTGTTATTTTATATTAATGTTTAATAACTGTTATCGATGTGAAGAAATAACATAACATGTTAACTGTTAACATGTGAAGAAATAAGTAAATAAAACAACAAAAATATACTTACATGAAATTTAATATCTATATATTCATCGAAAAAATTACGACATATTTATAAAGTTCTTAACTTTAAATGAAATGGTTAAATTAATTTCGTTCCTCTGCGCTAAATCTAAAACCATTAAAGAAGAAATCTTCGGCTTTTTCTTTTAAATATATCCACTACTTCATCTGCATGAATTTCTGTTCCATAGTGAATGTTCATGAGAGCCAAACCATTAAGTCTGTTTTCACTTGTAGTGTTTCGTAAATAGTTTTTCAGTCTCCTTAGGCTCGAGAAAGACCTTTCTGGGGTAGCCGTGGATACAGGAATGGTAGCCAAGATTTGTAGTAATATGTAAATATTAGGATAAAGGTTTTTATCGTACATATCTAGGCATTCGAAACTAGATTTCGGGGTAGGCGAGATACTTGTCATCACTGTTTTCCATACTTCAAGTTCTGCTTTAACCACTGATATGTTGCTTTCGGGAAGCAGTGACGAGTACATTAAAATTGCTTCTTCAATTTCAGAACTGGCAGTAAAATTTGAAGGTAGCACACCAGATAATGCTGATACTACTTTACGATGTTTGGTAAACCTTTCAACCAATTGTTGAATTGTATGATAAAGAAATGGAATGAACAAATTAATTTTGTAATACGTGCATACATCCAATGCAGGAATGTTCGGTCTATTTAATTGTCTTCCGACGACGCGTGGCATTCGCAGTATACCACCATTTTCTTCCAGTAAAACCTTTGCGTCTTCATAGAGTTGAAGATATTCGACGTCAGTGTTGTTTCTCAGGAGTTGTAAGACATCATCTACATGTTTGAATGCCGTGATAAGATCGATGTCAATTGTCTGTAATTGTTTTGATAGCGACAATGTATAGCTCATAACTTTTTGAAGAATCACTAAACACATCACAAAATCCGAAGATCGTAGCGTACTTAGCAATTGGGCGGCTTGTTGCGCTGTTTCCTTATTGTGATTAAATTGGAGTTCTTCGAGAGCATTCACAATCGCTGAATAAATTTCCCTGAATCTTATAATAGCTTCATGTTTGTGGATCCACCGAATTTCACACATTGAGAGCAAGCTTTTTTGGTTACCGACGGGTAGTAGCTCCTGAATTTTTTCTTTCAACAAAGCAGTGCGTTGAGTGGAATGTCGAAGGTAGGAACCAACAGACTGCACAATCCCAATGCAATTTCGAACATTTGCTAATGAACATGAATTAGCAATAGCAAGATTGAGAGAGTGTGCACTACAGTGTACATAAAGAGCAAGAGGACATTCTTGGTGAATATAAGCTTGGGCACCGTGCAAATATCCACTCATAGCTGCAGCCCCATCGTAACCTTGACCAACCACATGAGAACATTCAAGTCCATGCTTTTTCAGAGCTGTAATAATAAGATTTGCGAGTACGGATCCTGAAACATCGACTATTGGAATGTACTCAAGGAACATCTCTTTAAATATATGCTGTGTATTATCTGTAAAATCAACATATCGAAGACATAACGAGACTTGTTCTACACGTCCGATGTCGGTGGTCGTCAGCCAGAATCGCAAATAGTTCGGCTTTTTTTTACTTCTTCAATTATTTTATGTTGAATTAATTCACCACAAATGTCAATTATTTCGTTTTGGTTTTGAGGGCTTGTGTACAGGGCATTCTTCTGTGAAGTATTCAAATGCTCAGCCAGATCTTTATCTCCAGACTCAGCCGCAACAGGGCTCTAAAATTACCATCATGCTGTAGTGGTTGTTCAGGTTCGAACCCCCCCTTGGCTACGCCCGTGGATGGAACCGGTGTAGAGATGTTTCGCCTGACAATGAGTTATCAACGTTTTCTATTTTTACTGAGATGCCTTAGATTTGACGATAGAAGAATCCGATCTGAAGGTCAACTTATTCATAACTTGGCAGCAGTACCGTAACTATAGGGTGGCAGGGCTGGCAAACGACCCGACGGGGGCCCCCGGTTCGAGAGGCCGCGAGCTCAGAAGTAATCTAAAATTTTTTCCACAATTTAGTAAAAATTATAAATTTTATATAAGTACTTAAGAAAAGGAAAAGGATAAGTACTTAAGATAAGTCATAAGAAAAGGATGTCGATCAATTTTAGAACGCATCCATTGATTGTTTCATTTTTAGTCGCTGTACTTTGGGGGCGCGGGCGAGCTAGTGATTCTCGGGGAATTCCCTCATTTTGTTAACCAAGAAAGTACTTTTTTTCGTGGTGCTGGCGGGCTAGCGACGCACGATGTTAGGGGAATCCCGGATTTCTATTTCTTAAGTATGGGGGGGGGCTCTAATACGCATTCTTCGTTTGATTATTATGACAATTTGTCATTTGCATCTTTGATTTCTCCTAGTTTTTGTTTTATTAAATCTACAAATAGAGACAAGGTAAAGTTAATTGTGAAAGTTAGATATCAACATGTCTAGTTCTAGAAAATATCTAAGTGGGAGAGAAAAACGAAAGAGAAAAAGGGAGTCTGAAGAAAAAAATAAAAAGTTACCCAAAATTTAGTCAGTACGATAAGAATGATGACTTTATTGTGAAAAACTCGAGTGAACAGGGCTCCGAATGTGAAAAATTGGAGGTAACTAAAAGTAACACCCGACACCAGTGTATATCCAAATCCAGAACAACCACAATACGGTACAAGCAAAAATAAAATTTAATCATATTTTAATGTGCAACAATATTGCCTCTTCACCATATATTACTGATAAGGGCAATTTTAAAGAACTAAATGATCAAGTATAACGGTTCGTGATCGAAAACGGACATTGTAAACCTTAAAGTCCTTTCTTAAACGACAGTAACAATAGATCTTTCCTAGAAAAAACATTACTATATTGTTTCAAAGTCTGGCGTGAAACTTGAACGTACATGACTATCCTATTCCTTAATACTTCAGAAGGCGTATTGTGAACCATGTTGGTTATACGCAAGTCGGACATATAAAATAATACAAAATGTTTGGATGGAAGGCTGTGACGACTGGAAACATATTGTAGACATCATAGAAAGACACGACACATTGAAAATTCATCTGGATTCTTGTCTTACGTATCAACAATGGCGGCTACATGGAACACTAGATGCAGAGCAATAGCCATGATCAAGAAAGAAAAATCTTTTTGGCCCAAGTACTCTCTAGACACCTTGATGTTATTCTGACACTTTCAACGTGTAATTTAGGCTTTCGTGGCCACAGAGAAAAGGCAGATAGCAATGATCTAAGTTCCCGAGGAAATTTTTTGAGTATTGTTGAGTTATTAGTAAAATACGAATTTTTGAAGAATTGTTAAGTAAACCAAAGGGCCAGATAAAATACTTAAGTCCAAAAATACAATATAAGCTCATTTCTGTTCTGGTTCCAAAAATAGAAAATACACTCATAAATGAAATAAATGCTGCACCAGTTTAATCTATCATATTCGACACGACTCAAGATATTTCAAAAACAGATCAAATGTGTGAACTTTACCGTTATTATTAATTGATTTGTCCGTTACTTTGTGATAGTTCATTTTTTAAAAAGGAATAAAACAATTTTTTACTTTGTTATATATTACTTTTATTTTTAAACAAAATTTGTGTGACTATAGTTTCGTAAACGATTTTACATTCTCAAACACTACTTTAAAACTAAGGTTTTACAGCTGTTTATCTATTCTATATACCTAATTTTATACTTTTATTGGGGTTAATTTTTTACAATATTTTAAATAGTGGAGAATTTCGGAGATCCGTCTGATCGTTTAATAGCTGTCTAGACGGATCTTTATTATATTTATAAATTTCAATAGCTTCTAAAATGTTTAATTTTTTGGTTTTTTGGGCGCTGTATGTAAAATTTTCAAATTTGTAATCTTCGGAAATATGTTCGGTATTTATGAAATTGTTCGCAAAATTAGAGTGTTCTTTCTTTAATATGTTTGCAGATTTATGTTCTTTGTATCTGGTCTGAAAATTTCTGCCGGTTTGTTCAACATAGCAGCTACTGCACTCGTTGCAACTTAACATATATACTCCAGATTTTGTATTTGCTGATGTTTTATCTCTGGCATTAAAAATTAATTTACTGGTTGACTGGGTGGTTTTAAGCGATATTTGCAAATTATGTTTCCACAAAGAGCGAGCTAATTGTTCTGAAATTGGACCGAAATATGAAATTTTACAGTACTTTTTATCATTTGTTTGTTTTACTTTTGGATATACTTGATGAATTAGTACCACGCGACCACAGTTTCTGCGATGAAAGCCCTGAATTCTTGTAAAACCACCTGGCTAAAAGAAGAAACAAGAAAATGGTTCAGTTTTAACATCATATAAACTCCATCCAACTGAATTGCATATTCCCTATGAAAATATCCCTTGAAAATATACCTAATTCTAATTTTAGAAAAGAAAAAATTAAAAGTACTCTAGAAATAAATCGAGAATACCACAATAAAAATGAAGACCATATTATCAAATCCATTAATTCTAAAATCAAAAAAATAATTTAATTATGACTAAAGCAGATAAAGGGAATTCAATTGTTATTCTAGAAAAAGAAACTTACGAAACAAAAATTAAAAACTTTCTAGATAATGAAGACCTCGTCAAAATAAAAAATGACCCTACCACAATATTTCAAAATAAGTTAAAATCAACAATAAACAATATAAACACCATTTTGTCAAACGAAAATAAATACAAAATAGTCAATATGAATCCTAGTTCTCCAAAACTGTACGGTTTAATTAAAATTCATAAAGAAAACTTTCCATTAAGACCGGTAGTCTCATACACAAATAGCCCTTTAAGAAACCCAGCTTTTTACTTAGATAAAATCTTCAAAAACATAACGAATTTCTCGCCAAAACAGTCAATAAAAACACTCAGTGGACCTTACAAAAAAGCTTAGCAAACTATCTACCAAAAAACGGGTTTCTAGCATCCTTTGATGTTAACAACATGTTTCCGAATATTTCGAACAAAGATTGTCTACTATTAATAGATAATTTACTCATAAAAAATAACATCAATCCAATTATTAAGCAAGATATTTTAGAACTCTTTAACTTATGCATTAATGAAAATTATTTTCAATTTAATAACGTTTTTTACAAACAAAAGCATGGTCTAGCAATAGGTTCCCCACTAAGCCCTTTATTATCAGAACTGTTTATGTCAAATTTGGAATATAATTTTTTTAAAAAAGGATAAAGCAAAAAATATATTGTTTTGGTTTAGATATGTAGACGATATTTTGGTTTATTATACTGGAAATGACAGACAAATAGAAGGAATATTAAAGCATTTAAATAGTATCCATCCAAAAATAAAATTTACACTAGAAAAAGAACAAAATCAAACCATAAATTTTCTGGACCTTTCAATATCCAAACAAAATAATAAACTAGAATTTAATATCAATAGAAAACCCACATACTTAAATATAACAATTACAATCAATCCACCCCATTACACATAAATATGCTGCATATAAGTCTATGATCCACCGAGCTTTCACAATTCCACTATCTGAAAATAATAGAAAAATAGAACTGTAAAAAATAAAACTAATAGCACAAAATAACGGTTTCAAATAAAAAGAAATTAGTTACTTAATAAATAAAAAACGGAAACAATTACTAATTCATCAAGTATATCCAAAAGTAAAACAAACAAATGATAAAAAGTACTATAAAATTTCATATTTCGGTCCAATTTCAGAACAAATAGCTCGCTCTTTGAGGAAACATAATTTGCAAATAGCGTTTAAAATCATCCAGTCAACCAGTAAATTAATTTTTAATGCCAAAGATAAAACATCAGCAAATACAAAATCTGGAGTTTATATGTTAAGTTGCAACGAGTGCAGTAGCTGCTATGTTGGACAAACCGGCAGAAATTTTCAGACCAGATACAAAGAACATAAATCTGCATACATATTAAAGAAACAACATTCTAATTTTGCGAACCATTTCATAGCTACCGGAAAAGCAAAAAATTAAACATTTTGGAAGCTATTGAAAGTTATAAATATAATAAAGATCCGCCTAGACACCTATTAAATGATCAGACGGATCTCCGAAATTCCCCACTATTTAAAATATTGTTAAAAATTAACCCCAACAAAAGTATAAAATTAGGTACATAGAATAGATAAACAGCTGTAAAACCTTAGATTTAAAGTAGTGTTTGAGAATGTAAAGTCATTTTACGAAACTATAGTCACACAAATTTTGTTTACAAATAAAAGTGATAGATAGCAAAGTAAAACATTGTTTGATTCCTTTTTTAAGAAATGAACTATCACAAAGTAACGGACAAATCATTCAATAATAAATATCTTGTTAATATTAAATTGTTATTTCATTAAAATTATGTTATACCTATGCTTTTGAACATAAAATTTATTTGATATTTAACTAAAATGCACACAATATTAGTAATACTGTTGGGTAAGTACCTAAGTGATTTATTAAAATTAAATTACAACGTGACGATTGCGTTGTACGCGCTATACGCGAGCTCTGCAACATCAAAAATACTATTTGCCGGGCAAAAATGTGACGATAAGTGAGCAATTGATTGGGTTTCGTGGCCGTTTCAAAGGTAAAGTTTATATCCCAAGCAAACCAAATAAATACGGCATAAAAAACTAGGCCTTAGTAGATTCAAACACTTTTTATTCGGAGGCTTTCGATGTTTATTCTGACAAACAGCTTGCGAGTCCTTACCAAGTCTCGAACAGTCCTAATGACATAGTAAAACGTCTTGTAGAGCTTATAAAAGGAAGTTGCCCAACTGTTACCACAGATAATTGGTATACAAGCGTCAAACTCGCAAATAATTTGTTGAACCCACCCTACAAGCTCACCTTAGTTGGAACTTTAAAAAAAACAAACCAGATATCCCTTAGGCTTTTATGCCAAACAAGACCAGAACTCAATTCAGCTCGGTTTTCAAAAAGCAATGACTATGGTTCCGTATGTTCCAAAACATGTTTATTTTTATGTTTTTATCTTCTATGCATCACGGGGCTGATGTCGATCCTACTTCAGATGACCAATGGAAGCCTGTAATAATCACGTATTATAGCTGCACAAAAATAGGATTGGACGCCAGTAATCAGTTGTGTGGCACTTACAAAGTAGGACGGTGAACTAAACGATGGACATTAGTCATTTTCTTCCATCTTGTAAATATCATAGGCATAAATGCACTCGTAAGGAATGTCTGAATGATTGTGGCGTGTTCATATATATTTTTTTCCTTTATTTGGGTTTTTCGCCGCTATCTAAACCGTTAGATGTCAGAATAAAAGAGTTAGAATAAAAACCTTAGGAAGGGCGATTTTAATAAATCTAGAATTTGTCAACACACATGGGAATCGGGTCATAAAATAAATTGGAATAATTCCAAAACGGTATTAAAAAAATCGGTAACAAAATACAGAAGATTAAAACAAACCGCTATAATTAATTTAAATAAAAATAACTGTATTGCTATGCCTTCGGTAGATTTAAATTCAATATGGTTGCCGATTCTAAAGAATACAATTAAACACATTTAAATATTTGAATGCACAATCAGTACAATAAACAATCACACAGTAAACATTACTTATATATATTTTTTGGTAGTATGTCATTGTCATGAAAATCTATTGTTGTCAATGTAAATATCGTTGACATACACAAAAAAATATATTTACTTTCACTCGTTACTTTATATATTACAAATTAATATAATTTATTTTTTAGTTCAATTTTGAAAACGGGGGGAGGGGACCCTCCAAAACGTTAACGTTAAAAGTTTGTAAAATTTTTTATAACATTTTTAAATCTTTAAAATTTTGTTCGTTAGGCAAATTTATTACGAAAAAAAATCACTGAGAAATTTGTCTCCGTTTGGTTTTTTTTTGTTTTTACCCAGCGATTCTTTCTTTAGATAAGAACAGGTATTATTGATATTTTTTGAGTTTTAGATAGTGGCGAAAAACCCAAATAAAAAAAAACAAATGAACTCGTTGTAAAGGTAAAGCTAAAGTGTTGAGAGGCGCATCAGCAAATAGGCTATTTAGCGCCTGGACTTGCAGCTTAACGTGGGTTCCGAACCACGGTTACCAGCTTCCGACAAACCCAGGCCAGCACTCCCCTCGAGCTATAAACCCTTGGTTACGTAAAGTAAAGTTTTGGGGTTAGAGGCGCATCAGCAACTGAGAAAGCTATTTAGCGACTGGATCTACAGCTTAACGTGTGTTCCGAACCACGGTCATCAGCTACCGAAAACCCCGGTCAGCACCCCCTCGGGCTATCAACCCTTGGTTTTGTGCTTAACCGAAAGTATCTCAGTTTATACATAACTCTCTTTGAGAATGGTCGCGAGGCCGAAACATGTTAGAGAATATCTTGAATATATTGTGAAACAAATACCAAGTGTTTTAATTATTATCATTGTTACTATGTTTCACCAAGAGCCAACCGCGCAATCAATCAAAACGAAAGTATCTCGAGAAACCTACCAACTGGCGAGTGACCAACGTAGAAAACCTCTCAGAAGGCATCCGGCCTTACCCAGCCTCGAACTGGCGTGACTGAGGGGTGATTCCTTGTCAGATTTTACACTCTTACCTAGAAACATTCACAAGAATTTTAGAAAAACTTTTCTGCTTAGTACGGGATTCGAACCCGGTCCACATTAACTGCCGTAACGTAAGGCTAACGTCTTAAGGCGGGATTCCACTGAGGCAATTATAGGTTGCCTGATTATTGGTGTACGACTATGTGCCACAAAATTTAATAATGTCGCATGCGGAATTTGTCTCCCCACATCGCATGCGCTTTGTCGTCTATGTAGAAAGTCGCGGCAGCTGCATATTTGGTAATAGCTTTGAATCGAAAGAAAAAGAAAAAAAGAACCTCACCGGGAGTGGAGAAGACAACTATATGTTGGTGTTGAAGAAACACAATATAATTTATACAACTTGCTTGCTGATGATGAAGGGTTGGTTCGAAATTTTACACGAATGAGTAAAGAGGATTTTGAGTATTTGTTTGATCAAATTTCACCCGCTATAAAAAAGCATGATACCAACTTTCGTGATGCAATACCACCTCGTCTGAGGTAATTAGTGACATTGAGATATTTGGTAATGAGTGATAGCTATCCATCACTTATGTATCTGTTTCGGATACCTGAGCCAAGCATTTCTCGAATTATTCCAGCGGTATGCAGAGCTTTGATCAACGTTCTATGTGATTTTGTTAGGGTAAGTAAAAATATGAATATATTGAACAATTTATTTATTTATTAAATGCAAATATGTACTTATATAATATTACAAAAGTTGTAAGTCAATTTGTCAGATCAAATTTGTTAATTAGGAATTCAGAAAGTACCGGGAAGGATAAAAGATTTTCTGAGTGCTTGGATATTTCTGAACGTCGATGCTGTTGTCTCAGGAGATAAAACAGTGTAGCTATAGTTGCTCTGCAGAGGTGTCTCCGTGTGTGTACTACTATGAATAGAGTTATTGACGGTTCCAGAAGAAAGAAAAGTGCCACAACTGGTGTTGTCATAGTTGTGAGGAGGTGTACTGACATGTCTAGGTACAATCTCAACATCATATTTGCCCATAGCTGCTTCAAATAATGTATTGTTTATCATATGTTTTACTATGGTTTGTACCCAATTTTCGCAGCTCATTACCAACATGTTCTCCATATGTTGAACAATCATCTCTTTGGCAAGCATTTTTTAAAATACTATATGCTTCCTCTTCGCGATCAGAATGAGATAAATCCTTTTGAGTTTTTCTTTTAGGGGCAAACGCCTTTTCACTGTCCTCTTCACTTCTGTTCCTCCTACGACGTTTATTGCCCACTTCATCTAGATTTTCCGGCTCATTGTCTTTGACTTGAGCTTATTGAGTGTTTCGGCTGTCTTCTTGTTCTCCGCCCTGCAATTACAAAAATACAAATACTTGTTAAATAAATGTTTTATTTTTTTCAGTTGCCATGCTCAGAATATGAGTGGAGAAAAATATTTTGAAATGGCTTGGAATTATCCGCATTGTGTGGGAGCGTGTGACGGAAAACACGTTGTCATTCAAAACCCAAAAAACAGTGGCAGTATTTTTTTTAGCTACAAAGGGACTTTTTGATGGCCATTGCTGATAGTAATTACAATTTTATATGCGCAAATATCGGCTATCAGGGTAGAATATCTGATGGAGGTGTTTTTCGAGAAACGTCATTTTACAAGAAGTTGGATAAAGGAAATCTACAATTACCTTATCCAGAAGTACTTCCTGGTAGAAATAAGGTCTCTCCTTACGTAATATTGACGGATGATGCATTCCCTCTACAGCAACATATAATGAAACCTTTTAGCGGCCATCACGACAAAGGTACAAGTGAAAGGCTATATAATTACAGACATTCACGCGCTCGTAGAGTTGTTGAAAATACTTTTGGATTGCTAGCCAGTGTGTTTCGTGTATTTAGAAAACCACTAATGATTAATGTTGAAAATGTTGAAATTGTCACTACAGCATGCATTCATCTGCATAATTCTTTGAGAAGGAGCAAATCATCACGATTTTTATACTGTCCTCCAGGAACGTTAGGCTAAGGTTATAGTGGATGCGTATTCTGACGAACACGTCAGAATTGTTGTTCAGGTGTCAGTGGTTATAGTGCATGCTAATAATTTCAGTTATATCAATTTTTGGAGAGCCCATTATTAAAAATTCTTCGTAGAGGCAGAACGGAACACGTCAATAAAATATTTTCTTCAAGACCAATTAATGGGGAATACCATACATTATTTAAAGACCTGTTAGAGCAATCAAACAAATGTTTTGGGTACTTCAGGATGTTACCAGAAACATTTCATTATATTTTTGAAGGAATCGAAGAAAGTATCACCAAACAATCAAATTTTTTTGAGTGAATATCTGCTAAAGAAAGACTGTCGTTAACATTAAGGTAAGACTGCAATTTTTTTATATTAATTTATTGTTATGTTAATATAGTTATAAAGATCTTTCAAAACACTTAACAGATACTTATTTACTCATTAAGTGGGTTGGTACGTTAAAAATATGAAGCTAAGTCTTCATCAAACTGCTGTTGATCAGAAGTTTCTTCACTACTTGGGCCCGAAAGGATCCTTAATTGTGAAGTGAAACTAGAATTAGTTTGTTCAGAATGTCTCCAAGTTTCTTCGCTACTGGCCCTAGAAGGGCTTTGGAAGTCTGGAGCCCTAGCATAAGTTTCCATTGGATGTTGATGCATGTGAACTCTAAACTCTAGTGAAGATGCCTGCTGTGGATATGAATCCTCATTGCCACAATGTGATGGTTGGTATTTCTTCTCGCCAACAAACACCTGTTGTAGCCTTGCTCTCACATCTAGTTTTCTGTTTTCGGGAACTTTTCTTAAATAAGGTAATAAGCTCATCAGAAAATAATAGTCACTATCCTCTTGAATTTTTGCTTGATGGCATACTTCACCTTTTCGCTTAAATTCTTTTAACTTTTCCTGCTCGATTATTAAAAGTTGTTGAATTGCATTTGATTTGGAATTAGCTTTGACAGTTTTAACACGTTTGCTTTGAGATGGGACAAACTCGGGAGGCCTCTCCGGTGAATCCGGTGATTCGATATTTCTTTCCATTCCTGCCTTTTGTGCTGCGTTTTGGTCGACAATGACGTTGTCAGGAGTTTCAACAAAAATCACCTTCTCGTAATTCATCAGGCTCTTGATCGTCATTTTGCGATTGAGTATCCACCTCCGGCTCCAAAGTGCTGCTCTGTAATTTTCTAGCTACGAATTGGTCTTTTAAAAACAGCTTTTACTTTTAACTTTAACAAACTTTTATTTCAATTATCTTTCTACTGGGATGTCATTTAGATCGTTAAGCTTTTCATACAGAGCTTCACATACTGCCATACGACAGATAGTTTTTGAAACATGTCTTTCAATATGGAATACTTATCAAGGGAAACATATGCCAGTACCTACAAGCGATTTGTTACAAAAGAATGCAAAAGACTACTTCAATCAATGGAATTTTCCTAATTGTGTCGGCACCATTGACGGAAAACATGTTAGAATAAAATGTCCAGAGAACTCAGGATCGATATACTATAACTATAAACAATATTTTTCAATTGTGTTGCAAGGCATAGCTGATGCAAATTACAAGTTTGTTACTATTGATGTTGAAGGTTATGGGAAGCAAAGCGATGGAGGAATATTTTCCCTCTCCAATGTCTACAAATGCTTACAGACGAACAAATTCAATATGCCAACTTCTGAATATTTACCATCAACAGAAGTCAAAGCTCCTTTTGTAATATTGGGAGATGAAGCGTACCCACTGAAGCCATTTTTACTTAAGCCATTTTCTAGACAAAATCTGACAAATGAAGAGCGGATTTTTAACTACCGCCTGTCTAGGGCACGACGCTGCATTGAATGCGCATTTGGAATACTAGTTGCTAAGTGGAGATTTTTAAAAACCGAATTGCAAGTCGATCCCGAGAAAGCAGATATTTTAGTTCAAACTGCATGTCTGCTGCACAATATAGTAATTGACATTGAAGGAGTTCCAACACAGCCCGAACAAAATATATGCAACGATGAGTGACCTATTATTTTCTCTTTTGAAACAAAATAAAAAATATATAGATCACAGCGACGGCAGCCGTTCGCCGGGAGCACCGGGAAGAAGGTCCAGGACAGAATGAAGCCACGACAAAAGTTGAGCGCCACCCGGTTACTTCATATATCGGAAAAGACCCTGGAACCGGGAAGGGGTCTATCTTAAATAAAACGGTTTACTAGAATTTTATACATATATATTATAAAAGCACAATCAAAAAAGAACGACACAAAGCACACAAAAAAGGAATAACTAAAACTATCAAACAAAAGACACGGGAAGGTTTAGGGAAGGTGGTTCTCCAAACCTTACCGTGAAAGAAATCAAAAATCAAATACACAGCTCTGAATTACACCAGCTGGTCTCTATGTCCCTATACTTACAAATTAGAGGTTATTTCCTCTATTCTGACAATCGTAAAAAGATAAATATATATAACGCTAGGGTAACCAAGAATGGTCAGACGGCAAATAGATACAAAATATAAGATGATAACGTGACCATTATCAGTATAAGAAATTATGGTAATAATGTATTTGTGAAAAATAACTGGTAATTGCAATCCTTAACGGTACATGAAAGTATAATAAAAAAAGTGTTTATCTGGCCTTATTTCCTGATGTTGTCTATCCTTGCCTATCAAGGTACTGGGGGTCCAAAAAGACTGAGTACGACTGCGGGCAGTCCGGTATCCCTATGCGGGGGGTCCCGAAATAACCTCGATCTGACCAACCGGTTACTCTGCCACGTGGCTCCAAAAAGGTGTAAGGTTTCCACGATGGTCAGGCTCTGTAATAGGTGGTCGTTCAATGGCCTGATGTCTGCCGATCGGATTCTCTGCTGCCGGGTCGTAAAACCCTCTATAAGAATATCAGAAAAATCAACCCAAGCGTGACTTGGCCAGCAAATCTACGTACCTCGGACGAAGAGTAAGGCGCGAAAACGTCCGCTCACCTGGATATTTGGAGTTAGACTGTATTGCCTTGTGTGTAAAACGATACTGAAGCTCTTTCAGTTAAGAATTTGTCCGAAACAAACCTACCAGTGGTGATCAACAATTTACGAATGCTACCTGTAGCGATCAAGAATTTGTGAACGCTACTGATGAAATAACTGTTTCAAGGCCCTACAACCATTATGGAGCAAGAGCCAGTGAAATACGAGACGTTTTCAAGAATTACTTTTACAGCTCCTATGGCGAAGTACAATTCCAATATAATATGTATACGTAATATATGATAAATGTGTGAAATGACATTTTAGGGTACCGTCGTAGAAAAAATAAATTCAAGTATAGGAATGTATTTACTTACCATTACTTTCCATCTCTTTAGCGAGTTTTTCCTATTTCTGGCGAGAAATATATTATGATAGTTTTTTTGCTTCATATCCCATAAAGAATTATTTTCAAAAACTAAACTGATTAGTTTTTCCATATCCATTGTAAAAGGGACCAATTTATAAACAAATAATAAACACAAATCGCAACGGTTCGGATGAAAAAATCAAAATTGTTTAAACGTTCACCTTATTCTGACGAATTCGTGCGTAATCTGACGAACTGGCCGCATGCAGTTTAACCACAATAATTGCCTTTATATGTTTTGATATTTTCGTGCGAGTTCTGACGTGTTCGTCAGAATACCCATCCACTATAACCTTAGCCTTAGACATTGAAACGCAAGAGGGACATATTATTCCTGGGTCATGGAGGGCTGTTGTCCAAGGCGATTCTGGTCTACAAGATTTGACACATAGAGCACGAAAATCCACTTTTTAAGCTAAAGAAGTGAGAAGTGAATTTATGAGATATTTTCAATCTGATGAAGGACGTGTGCCTTGGCAGGATTTTTATTCATAAAATTGTTTTTATTTTGAAAAATATGATAAGTGTTTCTTGAATTAAAAAAAAAAATAAAAAATTAAATAAGTATTATTTATTTTATGCCTGTCAAACTTGCCCATATCTAGCAGAACCCACTTGATGCATTTTAATGTATTTTTTTTATTTGACACATAAATCAACAAAAACTTACCTCAAAGTCCTCATCATCATTGCCTGCAGTAGAAAATGTTGATTTAGGTAAGTCAACGTCTGATAAAAAATTCAAAAGCTCAAACGCGAACCACTTTGCTTTTTTTCTGGGGAGATGATCCACTCTTTTTTGATTGCACTTTGTTTCGTTCTCGATGATATGCTGAACGCAAGTTTTTGATTTTGTTTTTTATCTCAGGAACAGTACAATTATATTTAATAGCCAACGTCTTTAACTTGTCATTTTTAATTCTATTGTCTTTATATTCACTGATTTTATTATTCCACAATACGGGTGAATTATGGTAATCTTCGATGAATGTTGTGGTTCTTTCATTATTCCAGTCCATGTCGCACACTACAAGGCGCCCTATCCGATTGCTGTTGGATAGCGACGACACTGTTCGACACGTTCTAACTTGTCGAGAGGTGACGCATGCATGCCGGCAACAACACTCGACACGTAGCATGCCACAAATAAACATGTTTCTTGTGGTATCGTGTTCCTTGAATGGAAAGACTTGTGTAGCATGCGTCAATGCCGCATGCTACATGTTGCCTAAAAAGTTGCCTCAGTGGAATCTCGCCTTTAGACATCACAGCTAATGTGGCTCCCTTTGGTTATGTGCCTACCCATAAGTCTATCAGGAAACCTACCGACTGGCTAGTGACCAACGTAGGACACTTCTCAGAAGGCATCCGGCCTTACCCAGCCTCGAACTGGCGTGACTGAGGGGTGATTCCTTGTCAGATTTTACACTCTTACCTAGAAACATTCACAAGAATTTTTAAAAAACTTTTTTTACCTAGTACTGGATTCGAACCCGCTCCCCGATTTACTTAAAATTTGGCATGAATATTCTTTATATATTCCTCTATCGTATGAACCAATAAAAAGTTAATTTTTAATATTTTTAAAAAATTCGGGAAAGTTAAAAAATGATTCGGAAAATCCACCTCAATTTTTGAGTGAAATTTTTTTTTTGCCACTTTTTCTGGTTCATACGATACTGGCATTTATACTGATAAAAAATTATCCATAATTTTATTTTTCAAATGACCAGGAGGGTAGATATCATGACGACCGGGACATGGCTTAACCACCCCCCCACCCCCCTTATTTCAACAACGCATAACTTGCTGAAAATTTTATATTTTTTATTTTTTTATGTACTCTCGAAATATGAATAAATATGCCATAAAAAATGGATAGTAAAAATATCAATTGCTTTTATTATGAATCCTTAAAAAAACGCTCGAAATTCGGGCTTCTAGACTAGAATTCTCCCTTAATCTAATTAGGTATAGTAAAAAAGGTAAAAGGTAAAGTATTAGGGTTAGAGGCGCATCAGCAACTCGGTTATTTAGCGACTGAACCTCCATCTTAACTTGGGTTCCGAACCTTGGTCATCAGCTAGCCATAAGTATGCAATGTTATGATTTGATACATATGTCATTTTATTCTATTGACATTAACCTCAAAAATACACAAGTTACGTTTCGCCAAAAGAGAAAAGAGGTGAGCATGCTCCAACCATAAGAACATGTGAAACGTTTCGACAATTCAAATGTGGTGATTTCAACGTTCAAGACAAGGAACGTCCTAATAGGCCGAAAACGGTTGAAGATGCGGAATTACAGGAGTTATTGGATGAAGACCCAACACAAACTCAAAAACAAATTAGCAGAAAACTTGAATGTGAGCCGAGTCGCAATTTGTGAACGATTACAAGCGATGGGAAAGAACGTGAATGAAAGACAGGCAATTAGAAAAATCGAAAAATCGCCAGTCAAATGCTGCTTCAAAGGCATGAAAGGAAGTTATTTCTGCATCGAATAGTAACGGGTGATGAAAAATGGATTTATTTCGAAAATCCCAAGCGAAAAAAATTATGGGTATCACCTGGCGAAGCCGGCCCATCGACTGCAAGTCCAAATCGCTTTGATCGCAAAACCATTTTCTGTGTCTGGTGGGACCAGGTTGGTGTCGTATAATATGAACTGTTGAAACCTGGAGAAATAGTTAATACTGATCGCTACCAACAACAAATGATCAATTTGAACTGTGCATCGATCGAAAAATGTCCACAATACGCTCATAGACTTGATAAAGTGATTTTGCAGCATGACAACGCGCCGTCTCATATAGCAAAACCAGTCAAAAAAAATGTTTAGATCACTTGGATGGGAACTTTTATCGCACTCTCCGTACTCTCCAGGCCTGGCTCCATCCGACAACCACCTTTTCGCATCGATGGGGCACGCGCTTACAGAGCAGCACTTCGCCGATTTCGAAGAAGTTAAAAAATGGCTGGATGAATGGTTTAGCTCAAAGGAGAAACTGTTCTTTTGGAATGGCATCCATAAATTGCCCGAGAGATGTGCAAAATGTATAGAATCAAATGGCCAATACTTTGAATAGATACATTTTAACTATTCATTGTAAATAACGTGTTTGCTTTAGCGAAAAAACCGAAAAGGAATTACCGACACACCTGATATATTAAAAATAATTCCTAGAATTTGGGGTCACCTAAGACTACGTGCGAGCACATATGTAATTTTCTTCATACGAGTAATTAAGGGTTAATGAGCGACTTCAAAATTATTTGTTCTAGAACAATCTTCAAAATAAAATTTGTATAAATTGTATAAATAAAAGAAAGTTATCTAATTTCCACTTATATTTTTAAAATTGCGATTTGATGTTTAGTGGTAAATTTTTTCGAGTTTAGTGTTTCACACCAGACTCCAATTGAATAATTAATCATGGTTGTATTGACCGGATTTTGAATGTGATCTTGAAAAGCATCTGTTATATAAGCCGCCCAATCGCCCAATTAGCCTCCTATCAACAAGTTTTCAACAAGATAATTGTTAAACGAATATTAAGAACCTTGAATGACGTACAACCAAGAGAACAAGAGGGATTCAGAAGTGGATTCAATACAATGGATCACATCCAACTTCATCACTGGCACTTCATCCACACTTCATCCATCCACACTTCATCACTGGCACAACCATTAGATCAGGGAATAATAGCAGCGTATAAAAGATATTATGTCAACTGAACTTTCAGTTATGTATTGAATGGTATGGAACAAAATCGTGTTCTCACTATTACTGAGAGTTGGAAAGCTTTTAATATCGCCCATTATATAACATCAAAGAAACTGAGTTATGTTCATCAACATTGAATTCCTGTTGGAGAAAGTTATAGCCAGAGATTGTGGCCGATATGTCAGTAGTCCCTGACAAATCAACAGACATTGTAAAAATCTTACATCAAATTTATAGCGATGTTTTGACGAGTTGCAACCAAGTGACGTTGAAGAAGTTATAGCTTCTCCCGACCATGAACTATTAGAATCAGAACTGCTTGAAATTCTGGAAAATACATTGGATGTTGAAGGCAATACAGACAAAGACATCCTCGACGAGGCAGTAGAAGTAGACGCAATTTGAGTCGACGTACTTTTCACAGTTTTCGTATTGCAGGATAACGTTTGAGTATCTGGACATATTCCGCATAATGATCATGTTTTTAACCATTGATTCAGTTTTGCAACTGTCATTCGTTCAAAATTATTTGATCGCCGGCCGTCCGAAATGAGTGCAAATGATTCTTTTGTTTTGATAAATCTGTCAAGCAGCACCCCCGCCAATCAACACCCCCTCGCACCCCGCACCCACACCGTACGAACCGTAGCAGCCGCAAGCGAACGAGCGCCACATTAGTGATTAGCATCGTAAGTGGTCGAGCCAGACCTTTGAATATAAAACTACAGCAAGGAGCATATGATTTCGTAAGTGGGACCAGAATGGTGGCTGCATATGGCCGACTATTCTATATCTATATATATCCCTTTGTGGATCAGACCTTGGCGTGGTAAACGGGCTTCAGTAAGTCAATGAAGCTTTGAGCTATGCCGTCTGGGGCGTATGCCCCTGAAAGGGTAGCCCATGGCGGACAGGTCAAAGCAGAGACTTCAGACTAACTTGATCCAAAACCTGCCAACCAGCAATGAACCAGCGTGGCAGATTAAGCCCCCCTCCCCCTCCTATGGCTTTACAATTTCAAATATATCCCTCATTCTCCGGAGGCTAAGGGGCAACTACCCACGGCAGCGGGAAGACCTAGACCTTTGGGAAGAGGGTACTAAGTATCACCGGGTTAGATCAGGCTGCCATTGGACTTTGGACATTGCAACTCTAAATATTCGGAAAATGGAAACGGATGAACGACTGCAACAACTGTTGGTCGAGCTTGACAACATACATTGGGATGTTATAGGGCTTTGTGAAACACGAAGAAAAGGCGAAGAGCTAAACAAACTGAAAACGACTGGTTACGTACTCTACACTCGGGGAACGGAGAATGGGCGATGTGGTGGAATTGGATTTCTCATTAACGAAAAGTTGAAGGATAGTGTCATTCAGTTGAATAAAAAGTTTAAACTTCAAATCTTCTAAGCTTATGCACCAACTATAAGCCATAGCGATGAGGAAATTGAGGTATTTTATGGCCTAGCTTCTAGACAGCGAGAAATGCAGGTACAAAATCCTGATGGGTAATTTTAATGCTAAAATTGGAAAAGCAATAATTAGTGAAACTTCAATTGGCCCATATGGAAATGGCGAGCGGGACAATAGAGGTGACAGATTGGTTGATTTTGCTGAAGGACAAGAATTGTACATTATGAACTCGTTCTATAAGAAAAAAATCAGCCGAAAATGGACATGGAAAAGTCAATCTGGTCTCACAAGTGAAATTGACTACATCATGTCAAATAATAAAACAATATTTTGTAATTGTACTGTCCTTAACCGTTTTAATGTTGGAAGTGACCATAGAATAGTACGAGCAAAGGTTAAGATAAACTGTCGAAGAGAACGTACACGAATGGTAAGATTGCAGAAGGGTAAACTGAATTCTGAGAAGCTGCTGCAGAGGGGCAACGATTTTGAGATTGCTCTGTCGAACCGCTTTGCTGTGTTGCAAGACCCAGAAGAGATGGAAATAACAGATGACCCAGAAGAGATGGATAAAATCAGTATGAAAAAATCATCGAAAATGTCGTTGAAATAGCTGCTGCAATAGCACCAGCAGAAAAAAGTTTCAAACAGTAAAAAATCTCCAATGAGACCATCGATTTAATGAAGAGACGGAGGACAATGAAGAATGCAGATAGTCCCTTTGACAGGGTCGAGTACATTGAGCTTTGCAAAATTATAGTAAAACGTATTTGAGAGGAAACGCATCGGTTTAACATGCAACTAGTGCAAAAAACACTAGAAGAAAACAAAGGAATAAACAAAGCCAAACATAAGCTGATAAATGAAAGGACACAACTGTTTGCCTTAATGCGTGAGGATGACGCAGTGTGTAGGGAGCGTACGGAAATGTTAGAGGTTATTAGAAGATTTTATTCAAAGTTATATGAAAATCAGAACCAGTTAAAGACAGCAATACCTACGGAAAAGTAAATGCCAGATATCCTGATGGAAGAAGTGACAAATGCCACATAAGCGATGAAGAATGAAAAGACTCCAGGAAAAAACAATATAACGGTTGAAATGTTGAAGACTGGTGGTCGAACTCTACATAAAATACTGGCTAAATTGTACTCAAAATGCCTCAAAGATCAAAAAAATACCCAATTTATGGAAAATTGCTGAAGTGATTCTTCTTCATAAGAAAGGAGCATAGGAAGATTTTAAAAAGTACTGCCCAATAAGCCCATAATGGAAGCTGTCTATCGCTTAACCAAGGGATAGGCAGAGCCTATGTGAACCTACTGAGGTCCATGTATGAGGAAGCTACAGTTATAGTTCACATGGATGACTTTGAAGTTAGAATCAACGTAGAACGTGGTGTACGGCAGGGTGATTCAATATCGCCTGTTCAATGGTGAATATCTAAGCCATCTTAGATTCGCGGATGATATCATTCTCCTTTCACAAGACCTAGATGAGCTACAAGAACACATTCGAGAGCTGCAAAGGGCGTGAGAACTATTTGGTTTGAAAATAAACCTAAAAAAGAGTCAGGTTATGTTTAACAAATTTGCTGTCAACAGAAGAATTTCTACTTTAGGAAGTGATTTAGAGGTTGTGGACCACTACATATATCTTGGGCAAAGGATTTCAATGCAGGGTGATACCGCCTGGGAGGTGGAACAGTGGGTTAAGTGTGGCTGGCAGGCCGGCTCAATATACTATTTAAGAGCAAACTCCCACTTTGTCTGAAGAGAAATGTTTTTAATCAGGGCGTGCTGCCTGTTTTGACATACGGAAGTGAAACATGGACACTCACATTATAATCAGTGCAAAAGCTTCGGGTTGAACGAAGTCCCGCTTTGTAATGCTTGGCATTACAAAGCGGGACAGAAATACCTGCATATGGATCAGAGAACAAACGAAGTGGAAGTGGGCAGATCATATAGCGAGACGATGCGACGACAGATGGACCAAAGCAATTCTGGAATGGATACCGCTTGATCATAAACGCCCGCGAAGAAGGGCGAAAACACAAAGGACGGATGACATCATCACGTATATTTGACCCGAATGCCAGAGGAAAACTCAGGACCGTGCGAATTGGAAGCATGCTGCTGGGGAGGCCTTCATCCTGCAGTGGATCGACAATGGCTGAATATATATATATATATATATATATATATATATATATATATATATATATATATATATATATATATATATATATATATATATATATATATATATATATATCTGTGTTTAATATCCCTTACACAAAAACTTAATTTTAACACCAAAAATCAACCAAAAAAAAAACTAACTTTCAAGAGTAAATGCTATGAAGGATGTTTATTAAAATGATAAAATAAAAAAATTACATATTTTAAAGAATCCACTTCAATTGTTGGAACAACATTTGGTAGTAGTCTCACTTTTACCTTAGATGTTCGATCAAAACAATCCTCAGCAAAATGATGGGAACATAAAAACCTACAGCCGTTTAGAATAAAGTCTGGCTTTTTAATAAAATTAATCCACTGTGTTATTCTATTTGCAATCTTTCGGAAATCTTGAAAAAAGATGAACTAGTCTATATACTAACTATAACATGAAATCCCAATCAAAATGGAAGTAACATTTACATTTATTAGTACAATAATTTTTGAAACGGATTATAAAAAAAAAGGTAACACTCTGTATTATTAGTTATATTTTATAGAATATATGAGTAAAGTAACATGTTTCAAATGAAATCTAAAAAATAATCTAAATTTTTAAGGCCCAGTATCTCAGAAAACTAAACATTTTAGAACATGTTAAAAAATTAAGTTCTAAAAAAGATAATCCCTGTCTTGAATAACATTATATTATTATTATTCACGTATGGGCCCTGGTGGACCACGCGAAGTACAGTCAGAGGCGCTTGTTGTTGTGAGCCTTCCTTTACATCCATACTGATTTCATTGTTTCGCTATGACCCTTTTTCCTTTCGTCAGACCAAGTTGTTCCAGTCTTCCAACATTTTTCTCTCTGACCAACCTTCCAAACGTTTACCTTGTGTCTGAAACCGCCTCTATCCTGAATTGAACAACTGTGTTGTAATGTCTCAGTTTTGTGTTTTTAGATATGGAAGTCTCAATGCCTTTTCCATTTTTTGACATCTACCCTTATTGGCCGCTTTTTCCGACCCATTTTCCATGATTATTTCACCCAAATATTTGAATATCGTCGTATTTGCCTCGTCTGATGTTACTATATTTTGTTTTTAGAAATGATGTTCTTAGTCTGTTGCAGGTCATGTATTGTGTCTTTTCAAAGGAAATTTGGAGTCCTACCTTTTCTGCTGTTTCTTTTAGGATTTTAATCTGTTTTTGAGCCGTTAATATATCTTGAGTCAAAATTGCTAGATCATCAGCAAACACCAGACAATCAATTTTGATGTTGGTTCAGAATATTCAGAGCCAACTTTTTTTCAGGCCACTCCTGTATTACCTTTTCTAGAACACAGTTAAATAAGAGTGGCGAGGGTCTATCCTCTTGTCTCATTCCAGTTTTAATTTCGAAGGGCTCTGAGATGTCACCCATGAATTTAACTTTTGAGCTGGTGTTAGTTAATGTTGCTTTAATAATTGCCAGCATTTTCAGATCTAGTCCTTGTTCTTTTAAGATTTGGTATAAACATTCGCGGTCAATAGAATCATATGCTTTTTTGAAATCCACAAATATACAGACGAGATTTTTATTGTACAGTTTTTGATGTCTTAGGATCAATTTTAGATTCAGGATCTGTTCAGGGCAGGATCTGCCCGGTCGAAAACCTGCTTGATATTCATCAATTTTAGGTTCTAACTGTCCCTGTGCTCTGTCTAGTAGACATTGAGATAGAATCTTGTAACAAACTGGGAGAAGATATATCCCTCTGTAGTTGTTTACATCCGTTCTATCTCCTTTCTTGTGTAGTGGATGGATTAGAGCATGTTTTCAATCTTCCGGAATCCGTTTGGTTCGCCAAACTTCTTGTAGAATTTTGGTTATTTCCTTGATTGTATCTGGACCAGCGGATTTCAAAAGTTCAGCAGTGATTCCATCTTCACCAGAAGCTTTGTTATTTTTAAGTCGCTTAATTTGCCTAATTATTTCATCTTCATTCGGTGGTAATGAATGTGGGTTTGTTTGTTTGATGTTTAGTGTTGGTAATTTGTTTAAGGGCTCAGGACAGTTTAGTAGTTCAAAATATTTGGCAAGTTATTTGCAATTGTCTTGGTTATTTAGAGCCAATTGTCCGTTTTCCTTTTGGAAGCAAATACTTTGGAGTTGATAGCCTGTTAATTTAGTTTTAAAAGTTTTGTAAAAGTTTCGGGTGTTATTTTTTTGGAGATCTTTTTCTATTTCATTAAGTTGATTGTTTTCATATTTTCTTTTAGTTTGTCTAATTAGCTTCTATGTTTCTTTTCTTACTTCCAAAAATATGTTATAGTTTATTGCTGTTTTTTGACTGTTCCAATCTTTGAATGCTTTACTTCGGCTTAATACTGCTTGTTCGCAAATTTCATTTCACCACGGATGTTTTCTACGTTTTTGTAAAGGGACCAACTTTAAGGCTGTTTTATTAATTTTTTGTTTCAATTGTTGCCAGTTCTGTGCTGGTTGTTTATCAAGCTCCTCTGTTACGGTTGGTTTTATTTTCGTAGTGTCGAACTTTGGTATTAGCAGTCTCTTCTGAATATGTTTTCGAGGTTTTAAGCTAAGTTTGATTCTAGTCAAGTAGTGATCCTTGTCTATGTTAGGTCCTTTCCTGACTTGAACATTTAAAATCTGTTTATAATTGGGGTATGAAATGGCAACATGGTCAATCTGAAATTCAACCATGTACGTGTGTGCGCACCAGGTCTTTTGTTTTGTTATTTTCTTATTAAAATGGGTTGACATTATTTTTGATATACATTATAATTATATTATTTTACCTAAATGAATTTGACGATATGTTGACTTCATAACCTTCAAATTTCATTCAAACAAAATACGTTTTAATTTTTAAATAATTGACAAATTTAGAATTAAAGGTACTTACCTATGTAATGTTACTCCTTAATTTTGATTTTTTCGTGTCAGGGAGCAACCACAAGACGCACAACTAACCATATTTTATGTGTTTATACCTTACTTCCGAAATTACTTTTGTTGTCAATATAAGTATTAATATTACACTTACACTAGAACACACAAAAAGAGTATTCCAGTACACTTATTCGGTACTTATTATTGATTAAAATACACTAAAATTGCACAAATCTATTAATAAACATCTAAGTTGTTGACACCAACTACCAAAATTCCAAATAATCTGTGGTGTTTCAATGTGGCCGTTTTCGTCTCCATTTATATATGCCATAAGATGGGCAAGGCTTCTTCCTGTTAGTTTTATATTGAAAAAGTCAGCCAAATAGTCACCATAACCTAAATCTTGTCGCGAACTCCCTACAATCAACTGGGGGTTACCCCAAGGGGTTTAAGTACCCCACTTTGAGAAACCTTGTTATAAAATACAACTAGTCAATAAAACTATATCTGATGGCATTAATATACATTTATTTACTTATACGAAGGCTTGTTTCAAATAAATTAATATAAATATAATAAATTACTTATGGTTTCTTACAAATCTAGATAGGACGAAATTTGACATTTTCCAAAGGGTCGTTCTCCTCTTTATTCTTTATTTGTTCATTCCATAAAGTTTCGCCAACCTAAAGTAGTTTTGAACATGTTAATTCAGTAAAGCGAGGCTGTGTAAGTAAAGTAACGATACTGATTATTTAAAAAAAAATATTCAATTGAAATTGCAGTTATGCATTGTCTCCTTTAAAGTGGGAAGCCAGTGCTGGTGAACCAGTTCTGAAACTCAGATACTGGTATCGCCTTCAGTGAGTCGGTTACGACCTTTTGAATGTTCCCCAACGTCCCAAATAGTGTTGTTCAGGTGAATTTTCAATCTTGGGAATAGGGAAAAGTGGCAAGGACTAAGGTCTGGTGAATGAAGGGGCTGCGGAGTCGCAGTGATGTTTTTTCTTGTCAAAAACTCGTTAATTCAAATTGATGTGTGGCAAGGCGCATTAACATGATGCAGCATCCTGATGCTGTCGATGTTCAGTCTCATAGAAATGATTCTTTTTCGAACTTTTTCAAGAACTTCTCGATAATAATGTTTGGCTTTGATACATATAATTCTTTAGGAACGATACCCTGGCCATCAAAAAAAAAACGAATTAGCATGTTTCTGATCTTTGGAAAAAAATCATCTTTTCCGACGAAGTACAATATTTGGAAACCGTTAAATGGGACGTCCTACCCCACCCGCCGTATTCACCGGACTTAGCCCCTTCGAACTACCACTTATTTCGACCGATGAAAAACCCGAACGAGAGAGAAGGACATAAAAAATCAATAACCATGTCTTCGTATATGAGATAGCGTTACAGCGGGGAGAAAGAGAAAGTAACAAATAATTAAAAGGTGGTTGTTCGTATCGCCGGTTAAAAGTTCCTCTATTGAGTTCAGTAGTCCTGTTTGGTTGTTATTTGAGTGGTTTTGTTATTGTGTTTAAGTGAAATTTTGTGCTGTAAAGTCTAGTTTTATTGTAAAATAAGTTCTTATAAGAACTACTGTTATTGATTAGTTTGTTATCGGTAAGTATTTGTAAAGATTCATAAAGCTTTATTTCCTTGAATAATTGTAACCTAAGGAATTTAGATTGGTTAACTCTAATAAACAATAACGGAAATATAGAAGTTTTAAGGTATCTATATTTGATTTAACATTTAGTGTAATTTCAGATAATGTCGGGGAAAACACTGAAATCGCAAGCCCAACAATTTGTGGTCAATGTTTATGAGTATTTTAAAATGGGAAAAAGGAATGGGGGACCTTTAGACCATCTTTTAACCATTCAAGAGGCAAATAATACTTAATTGGATTACGTTTTACTTAATTTGAATTATCATATTGTAATGTATTTTTTTGAGAGTTGCAGCAGCATTAAAAATATCAAAGAAAACAGTGCATTCTATCAAGAAAAGAAAATAACGTAAACCAGTTATTTCTTCTCCTGGAACAAGCAGACCTCGTGCAAAGACCAAAACAACAGACTTACCTTTTAGATGTTCGAAATACCTTGTACAATATGTACAAAGAAAGTAAGTCATTTAAATATAATGAATACATATTAATTGTTTGCTAGTTGTACCACATGTTTTTTAATTTTTCACATTCGCAAACATTTTGGCTTTACAATTTATTAGAAAACTGTCAAATCTTGAGCTGACACCTATCTTATTTATATCTAGCACAAACGTTTGAATTTTCAACAAAGAGTTTCATAAACTAAAAATAAAGTACAACACTAACTTATATTATAATAACATATACTTTTCATTTGCAGGAAAGCATATAACTATCAAAAATCTTAATATGGAGTTAAGAAGAAAATAAATTGTCAGTATGGGTCGTACATAACTCAATATTCTTCTGAAGGAGCTAGGCTTTAAGTACAAAAGGAATGACAATAGGAGATCATAATCGAAAGAAACAATATTTCTGCTTTAAGACCCTGCTTTCGTCGCAAATATATGGGAAATCCTAACAGAACATTCAGACGCCGAATTATATACCTAGATGAGATGTGGATTTATTCAAAAGGAAACAAAAAACTTTCTTGGCAAGACAGTAGTGTTAAAACTACCCGTAAGTCAAAAGAGTTGACTAACTGTTAGAGTTAAGAGAGTGTTAGAGACTTAATCAAACTGGAACCAACTGGTCACGTACTCTACACCCGAGCTACGGAAAATGGACGATGTGGCAGAATTGGATACCTCATCAATCAAAGGCTGAAGGACAGTGTAGTAAAATTTGAAAGTACATCTGACCGATTAGCCCAATGCGTCATTCAGCTGAATAAAAAGTTTAGGCTTCAAATCGTCCAAGCTTATGCACCAACTATAGCTCATAGGGATGAGGAAATTGAGGATTTTTATGATGATGTGGCCCAGCTTATATATACAAGGAGAAATGTAGGTACAAAATCCTGATGGGTGATTTTAATGCCAGAATTGGAACAACAAGAACTGTTGAAAATGCAACTGGCCCATATGGTACTGGTGATCGAGACAATAGAGGTGACAGATTGGTTGATTTTGCTGAAGGACAAGAACTTTATATTATGAATTCGTTCTATAAGAAACATATTACCAGAAAATGGACATGGAAAAGCCTATCTGGACTCACAAGTGAAATTGATTACATCATGACTAATGATAAAACAATATTTTGCAATTGTACTGTCCTTAACAATTTTAATGTTGGAAGTGACCACCGAATGGTACGAGTAAAAGTTAGGATTAACAGTCGAAGAGAACGCGAAAGAATGGTAAGGTCAAAGAAGGGTAAAGTGGATTCTGGGAAACTGCTGGAGAGAGGCAGCGATTTTGAGATTGCTTTGTCAAACCGCTTTGCTGTGTTGCAAGATCCGGAGGAGATGGAAATATCAGTTCAATATGAAGAAATCTCCAACAATGTGCTTTAAACGGCTGCTTTAATAGCACAGAGGAAAAAGGACCATTGATTTAATGAAGAAATGACGTACAATGAGAAATGCAGGTAGTTCTTTTGGCAGAGTCAAGCACACTGAACTGTGCCAAAATATAAGAAAACGTATCAGAGAGGACACGCGCCGATTCAACATGTAGCTAGTGCAAAAAACCCTGGAAGAAAACAAAGGAATTAACAAGGCTAAGCAGAAGCTGAGAAGAAAAAGAAAGCAAATATGTGCACGGTGCGTACGCAAATGTTAGAGTTTGTCAGAAAATTTTATTCCCAGTTATATGAATATCAGAACCAATCAAGGACAACAAACCCACGAAAGAACAAATGCCAGATATCCTAGTGGAGGAAGTAACAAGTGCTATAGAATCGAAGAAAAACGGCAAAGCTCTAGGAAAGGACAGTATAACTGTCGAAATGCTAAAAGCTGGTGGTCGGACGTTATATAAAATACTTGCAAAATTATACTCAAAATGCCTCAAAGAATAAAAGTACCTGACTTATGGAAATATGCAGAAGTGATCCTTTTACATAAAAAGGAGCACAGGAAGATTTAAAGAACTATCTAAAAGAAAATATAATATCTAAAAGAATATTAAAAAAACTGAATGACGCACAACCAAGAGAACAAGTAGGATTAGGAAGTGGATTCAGTACAATGGATCACATCCAGGTTGTACAGCAGGCCATAGAAAGGCACAATCAATTCCACTGTGCTTGGCTTTTATTGACTACGAAAAAGCATTTGACTCCATCTCAAAACATGTCATAATGGGTGCACTGCTTAGCCAGGATCTATTAGGATCAATATATGATGGACCTGGCAATTCACCCTGTTCATCTTGAAGGGGCAATTAATGTAGAACGAGATGTACGGCAGGGTGACGCACTATCGCCTATTCTTTTCTCGGCTTGCCTTGAAGAAGTATTCCGTAAATTGGACTGGGAACAGGATTAAACCATCTTAGATTTGCAGATGATATCGTTCTCCTTTCACAAGACTCAGAGGAGCTGCAAGAACGCATACAAAAGCTGCAAAGGGCTGTCGAACCATTTGGCTTGAGAATAAATCTGAAGAAGAGTCAAGTTATGTTCAATAAATTCGCTGATGACAGAAGAATTTAAGTTATAGGAAGAGATTTGGAGATTGTGGACCACTTTATGTATTTTGGGCAGAGGATTTTAATGGAGGGAGATACCGCCCGGAAGGTAGAACGGCGTGTTAAATGTGCCTGGCAGGCATTTGGCAGACTCAATATAGTGTTCAAAAGCAGACTCCCACTTGGCCTAAAAAGAAAACTCTTCGATCAGTGCGCCCTCCCCGTTATGATATACGGAAGTGAAACCTGGACACTCACATCGCAATCAATTCAAAAACTTCGGGTAGCACAGAGAGGAATGGAAAGATGTATGCTTGGCATTACAAGACGAAACAGAAAGCCTTGCGTATGGATCATATAGCGAGGCGATGGGACGACAGATGGACCAAGGCAGTCCTGGAGTGGATACTGCTTGATCGCAAAAGGCCGCGAAGAAGGCCGAACGCACGATGGACTGATGACATGGTTAAGTATATGGGACCCGAGTGGCAGAGGAAAGAATATAAGAACACGTATCAGAGAGGACACTTGGGAAACATGTGTTGACTTTTTGAGGTGGATTAAAAATGAAGTCTTCGATTTTTTAATTCAACCTTGAAACGAAGCGCCAGAGCCAGGAATAGCACAATAACTACGGCCAAAAAAACCAGAATGTGCAGATCAAAAGAGTACTAATTTGCTTTTTTGATGGCCAGGGGATCATTCATAAGGAATTTATACTTCCAGGCCAAACCGTTAAACCAGCTTTTTTACCGAGACGTTCTTTAAATACTTCGAAAAAGTGTCAATCGTGTGAGACCGAACATCAAAACACCTGTGTGTTGTATCATTACTACTCAGCGATTTCAATTAACGAGTTTTTAGTAACTAAAAACATCACTCTAACTCAGCAGCCTTTTTATTCACCAGGCTTGATTCCTTGTAACTTTTCCTTTTCACAAGATTACAAATATACCTTAGAGAACACTATTTTGGTACATTCGAGAACCTTGAAAAGATCGTAACCAACCAGCTAAAGGCAATTTCAACATCTGAGTCTCCAGCCCTGTGTGACTTTCCAACGCAATTACTTTGAAGGAGACAATATAGAATTGTGATTTCTTTCAAGTGATTAAAAAACTGTAAAAATCAATCTCAACTTTATTTACGCACTTGGTATTAAAATGAATACTTACTTTTTGTATGATACTTTATTATCCAGTTTTCTTAAGACAGTTTTTGTTTGGCAATAAACTGTATCACATGATCTAGATCTAATTCTATCTTTGTTGGTATAGTAATCAATTGCTCCAGTGACGATCGCTGTGATATCATTTATTGAGTCTGAAATATAAATAAAAACCGTAATGTAAGAACATTAGTTAGTTTAGTAAAAATATCTGTAAAACATTCGTAGTTTCTTGAGCCACACACATTTGTCAATTACAGCTAAATAAAAGTTGTTGATGTTTTATGGAAGATTTTATATCTAATTTTCACATTATTATAGTTTTCCAAAAAGAGTGCCAGAACTTTGAAACAACACCGCGGTAACACTGTATTGAAATATAAATGTCACTCATATGTTATGTTCACACCTGTTCAACTTTTCCGTTAAACATGCATTTCAACGTGCCTTCCAACTTGCGTTATTGCATGCGTTAGCGCATGCATCCTAGAACAGGGAAAGACGCATGTCTCGTTCCTGTCCACATGTTTGCGTCAGTTTCATTCAACGTTTCTGGCGAGTTCAGCGAAGACGGTTTTTTAAAAACGTTAAAAATATTTTATTTTGTAAACAAATTAATTTATTTTGTAATATATGTGACATTGTGATGTTAGACGGCATGAGTGTTGCTGTACTGGTGTTTATAAGAGCACGGAAAATAGGGGAAAATACAGAAAATCTATATTATATTAAAAATAAATCCTTACACACTCAATTGACAATGTTATTATTACTTTTTATTTCCGTTGTACTATTAGGTTTAAGATATGAATTTTTACCCTCCATGAGTTTCTGTTTAATGCTAATTTTCTAGTCTCATTCCAATGAATTCCTCGTTTTTCTTCCCATATGAAAACAATCAACTTAATGAAATAGAAAAAGATTTCCAAATAAATAATACCCGAAATTTTTACAAAACATTCAAAACTAAATTAAGAGGCTATCAACCCCAAAGTCTTTGCTTCCAAAAGGAAAACGGACAATTAGCTCCAAATAACCAAGACAATTGCAAAAGAACTTGCGAAATATTTTGAACAACAACTAAACTGTCCTGAGCCCTTAAACAGATTACGAACACTAAACCCTGGACAAACACATCCGGATTCATTACCACCGAATGAAGATGAAATAATTAGTCAAATCAAGCGACTTAAAAATAACAAAGCTTCTAGCGAAGATGGAATCACAGCTGAACTTTTGAAATCCGCTGGTCCAGGTACAATCAAGCAAATAACCAAAATTCTACAAGAAGTTTGGCGAATGGAACGGATTTCGGAAGATTGGAACGATGCTCTAATACATCCACTACATAAGAAAGGAGATATAATGGATGAAAACAACTACAGAGGCATATCTCTTCTCCCAGTTTGTTACAAGACTCTATCTCAATGTCTACTAGACAGAGCACAGATACAGTTAGAATCTAAAATTGGTGAATATCAAGCAGGTTTTCGACCGGGCAGATCCTGCCCTGAACAGATCCTGAATTTAAAGTTGATCCTAAGACATCAAAAACTGTACAATAAAAATCTCGTTTGTACATTTGTGAATTTCAATTTGGAATCTTTATTCCAAATCTTGAAAGAACATGGACTAGATCTGAACTACCACAAGGTCAAAAGTTAACTTCATGGGTGACATCTCAGAGCCCTTCGAAATTAAAATTGGAGTGAGACAAGGGGATGGACTCTCGCCACTCTTATTTAACTGTGTTCTAGAAAAAGTAATACAGGAGTGGCGTGAAAAAAAGTCAGCCCTGAATATTGACCAGCCCATTATACTGAGGTGAACCAACATCAAAATTGATTATCTGACGTTTGCTGATGATCTAGCAATTTTTGCTCAAGATATATGAACGGGACAAAAACGGATTGAAATCCTAAAAGAAACAGCAGAAAAGGTAGGACTCCAAATTTCCTTTGAAAAAATACAATACATGACCTGCAACAGACTAAAAACACCATTTCTTAAAACAAAATATGGCAACATCAGACGAGTCTCTCAGTTCAAATATTTGGGTGAAGTAATCATGGAAAAAGGGGTTGGAATAATGAGACAAAAGGGTAGATGTCAAAAAGTGCCGGGCCTTCAAGTGCTACTTCAGTAGTAGAAATATTGAATACTAATACTACCAATACTAAAATAAGTACTTCTATTAGGTATTAATTTTTTCTATTAGGTAGGTAATTTAACAAAAAAAAACATTTAAACTACCGAAGCAATTAAAACTTTTTGGAGTAAGAGAAACAAACATACTTTCCGAATCGAAACTAACTAGAATTGATTCTGCGCTACTGAAAATGGTTGTTAAAGACTACCAACCATTATCCCTGGTAGAAGATGAGGGGTTTTTGGAATACACTCGGGAACTAGAAGCACGCTATACTCCTCCGAGCAGAAAAAAAATAACGTACGATATTTTACCAAAACGATACGAAGAGGCAGCGTCAGAGTTACAAAATATATTGCATAAAATAGATAATGTTGCCGTATCAACAGATATATGGACATCTGACAGCACTAGGGGGTATCTTACAGTAACGTGTCATTTTATATGCAACGATCGTTTAACATCACGAGTGTTAGCTACAACTGAAATAGTTGGTTTACATACGGGCGAAAATATTGCTAATGTATTAGTAATATTTTCCACCCCTGTATTGCTCATACACTTCATTTAAGCATAACAGAAGCTGTTTCTACAATCGAGCCATTAGATAACATTTTGAAAAAATGTCGGGCTCTTGTTGGATATATTAAACACAGTGTTGTCGCAAATAACAAATTAAAAAATGTGCAAGAACAGATGGGTTTACCAAAGTTAAAAGTCAAACAAGAAGTCCCTACAAGATGGAATAGTACCTTTATAATGATTGAGAGGTTACTATGTATGAAGAATCCATTATCTGTTGTTGTTACAAACTTATCAAAATCTCCGGAGTTTTTAGATGCCGAAGAATGGAAGGCTCTTGACGATTGTTTACAAATGATGCAACCCGCAAATGAATTAACCACGGTGTTCTCGGGAGAAAAATACCCCACCATGTCATTAGTCATACCTTTAATTCGAGGATTCCAAATCGAAATGAGAAATCTTACAACCCAGAGTGAAATCGGCGATGAATTGAGAAAAAAAAAATTTGGATACCGTAACTCGTCGTCTGGCTCATTTTGAAACTAATAAAATTGCTTCCAAAGCGTGTTTTTTGGATCCTAGATTTTAAAAATATGCGTTCGGTTCTGAGGAAAACGCAAATATTGCTCAGAGACTAATAACAGATGAAGTAACAGCCTTAATTTCCAAGAAAGAGGAACTCTCTCGCAGAAAACTTGACGACACTCCTCAAACATCAGATGTTGAATCTACAACGAAAAGGCATTTGGGCGCACTTTGATAAAAAATTATCTGGTATTTCAGCATTTTCTGCACCATCCACAATGGCTACGTTAATGGTACGCCAATACTTAGAATTGCCGCCGCTAGAAAGAACTCAAGAGACCCTATACAATTTTTCTGGGCCAAACACAAGCTGATTTTACCTGAACTGTATGACCTTGCTATGAAATATCTCTGCATTCCGTGCACATCTGTGTATATATATATATATATATATATATATATATATATATATATATATATATATATATATATATATATATATATATATATATATATATATATACCTAACTTAAATATGAACATTAACTCGGTGCAAGATGTATCTGATTATCTAACCAATTTTTGAAAATGATCTGATTTTATGACAGAAGATTCCAATTTCTTAATAACTTTTTGTTGTATTCGCCACATAAAAGACACTTTACTCTTTGAAAAAATCGACTTTTTTAATTAATTTAAATGTTTCCATTTCTCTGCTGTATCTAGTAAGTCTTTATTGATTTAATACAGTAACGATAATTATACAATAATTTATTGTTTTAAACAACTGTTAACTTTTATCAGTTTCTTGTATTTATTCATACTGCTCTACGTCACTGCCAAACCGAAAACAGTAGTCGGCCATATGCAGCTTCCATTCTGATCCCACTTACAGGATCATATGCTCCTTCCTGTAGTTTTATATTCAAAGCTCCATACTGACTAAATTCCTAAACGCGGGGCTATCGACTGACATTAGCACCGGGCCCCTCACAATTATGGTGTTTGTGTAGTAAGTCAATGAAATAATACATTTCTTATGGGACTCATTGTAGTACTCTGGTTTGTGTCGGGATAATTAGTATTAGATTTCTACAGAATCAAATACGAAAAAAATGAATGTCAACATCAAAGAAAATATCACCATTGCAAAATCAATCGAATAATAATTATGTATAATTATATAATTAATTATATTATACAGGGTGTTAGGTAAAAATGCGGCAAAAATGCAAGGGATTATTCCTTGTCCTATTCTAAGAATATTTTGTCCTATGATGATTTTTGAAAAACCCCTTTGTCTCGAAGATACAGGGCGAACAAAATTTGCGACAACCATGTTCGATATTTGTTGAAATTATTAATGTAAATAAAAGTAGGGTGTACGTCAATGAGTTTATCAAGTATAAAAATTTTTTTTTCGATCTCGATCACTTGGAACGGCTGTTTTATCTAGTAAGTGGATTTCATCGGTCGCATTTGTTTACATAGATTGAGTGACGTTTGGTTGTTTGACGTGTCTTAAATAGTGAGTGAAGTCCTCTATCATAATGTATACAAACGCCGAGATGACTGACATGCACTTCATGTATGGACTTGCTGATGGCAATGCATTATAAGCTAGGCGATTGTACAGTGAACGATTTCCAGCCCGTAATGTCCCCGACCGAAAAATCTTCGAAAACATTCATCGACGTCTTCGTGAAACAGGCACATTGAAACGAACTGAAGGGTCAGGAAGATCACTGACTGTAAGAACGGTACAATTGGAACAGAATGTGCTGGACATGATAGCGGAAGAGCCTGGTAGTTCTACGCGAAAAATTGCAAACACTTTGGATGTGAGTCACAGGACAGTTTGGAAAATTCTTAAGGATAATTTGTTGTATCCATACCACATTCAACGCATTCTGGCACTACTACCTGTTGATTTTCCTCCACGTATTGCATTATGTCAGTGGATATTGCAAACTTTACTTCGCATCCCTCTATTCCTGACACAAATTCTTTTCACCGATGAAGCCACTTTCGCAAGAAACGCTATAAGGAATTTTCATAATAACCATGTGTGGGCAGATGAAAATCCGCATGAGGTATGCAAAGATAGTTTTCAACATCAGTTCTCGTTGAATGTTTGGGTTGGAATTGTAGGTGACTAATTCGACCGGTATTTCTATCACAAAGACTTACTGGCGAGGTGTATCGCAACTTTATGGAAGCAACGAGGCCTGAGTTTCTGGAAGATATACCATTGGCAACAAGGCATGCAATGTGGTTTATGCATTTCAGTTTGGTTGCTCGTGATTTTTTAACAGCAATATAAGAATATCGCCGATTGGTCAAAGTGGGCCACACGCATGGCCTGCTCGATCCCCGGACTTAAACCCCCTGCATTATTTCTTCTGGGGATATCTGAAGTTATTAGTTTACGCTACTCCATTGAAGAATTTGGATGATTTGCGAAATCGGATAATTACTGGGTGTAACTCAATTAGAAACGACCCTGGTGTGTTTGAAAGAGTTCGGCAGTCAATGATGAGAAGATTGAATGCTTGTATCAAGGCTGGAGGAAGTCATTTCGAACATTTATTGTAGATTGAGCAACTTTACACGTACTTTTTGATAATAAAATGTTGTTAATGTCGTAAATTTTGTTCACCCTATATCTTCGAAACAAAGGGGTTTTTCAAAAATCATCGTACAACAAAATATTCTTAGAATTTGACGTTCAAGATCAATTACTATGTTACAGCTGAGAAAGAATAACTCTTAGTTTTTATTAAAAGATAGGAATTATTTTTTTTTATGCAAATAGTAATTAATTTCCATATACTCTACAACAAATATGCCAGAAACAAACTTGATCTAAGATAAAAAGGAAAAAATAAGATACTGCATCGTTGCAGCAACCATTTTTGTTGTTTTCATATCAGTGAAAAAGTGGTTGAATCCATGGATCTACAAAAGTGCTGCGTAAATATTTTTTTGACCTAAAACTTGTTGGTCTATTTCGGTTAATTATTAAATTGTCTGCAGGTTGCTAAGGGGTAGGCGGCAGACACCTTTCTATGAATGCAATAGAAGGCAGTCTACTGCCATGTTTCTTCCACTTCCTAAAACCAGGGACGAACAATGTCACAACCACATAAATCCCACATCTAACCATATTTTATCCTGCCCATATCCCTACCATCCGGCCAGCGAGGATGGTCTATGGCTAAAAAACCCTTACAAGCAAATGGCGAATATCGAAAACAATGGATTTGGTCCCCAGATGGGTAAATCCCACCCCTCCAAGGGTGGGGCCCCACAGAGGGAGGGGACAGAAATTCTCTTGTTAAACCAAAACATTAATCAACACGACTAATACAATGCTGTTCCTACAATGCTAGAACTTTGTTATCGGATGAGGTAGTTACGGAACTGGAGGAAGAACTGAGAAAAATAAAATGGGATATCATAGGTCTCAGCGAGGTTAGACTATAACACGATCTCTTCGCGATGAATTCTTTCTTTGACAAGAAACCGCAAAGAAATGGACCTGGATAAGTCTTGATGCCAAACACAAGAAGGAAATTGACTTTTTGATTACAAATATGAAAAAAAAACGTGGGTTTTTTTTAAATAAATATAGGGTAATTCGTCGTTGGATTTTACACTCTTGCCTAGAAACAATCACAGACATTTTAGGTGTGGATATGTGTGGGCGGGTGTGTGTTTATAAGTGTGTGTGTAGGGTAGGAAGTAAGACGGACAGAAAAATTAAAGAAAAACGCCCATCCGAGCCAGCTACCTTTGGATTGCCAGGCAGGCGACTAACCCACCAGACCACCGCGGCCGGCAGTCGAAAAAGGACGACCACTACAAGTACATCATTGTTACTAGTGACGCGACGTGGTGTTTTTAATATGATCCAGAAACCAAGCGCCAAAGTGCCGAATGGAAGTACCCGAGCGAGCCAAAGCCGAAGAAAAGTAACGAATCAAAATAATGTTGATTTATTTCTACGATTTAGTGGGAATTGTGCACAAGAAGTTCATTCCACCTGGTCAAACGATCAATTCTGTGTTTTATTTTGGTGTTATGGAGCATCTGTTGTCGTGTATTTGGTCTGTGTGGTTACAATACCGTCAACAAAATGCGCCGTCCCATCGCTCGACGCTCGTCACTGATTTTTTTGATAAAAAATGGCATTTTAACCATAAATCAATCATACCTGATTTGGCTCTCTGCGACTTCTACCTCTTCGAAAAACTTCATTTACCGATGAAAGGACAGCGTTATGCCGACATTGAAGCCATTCAAAAGGCGTCGACCCCAATCCTGAAGGACATATCTTTTGCCGAGCTCAAAAATTCTTTCGTCAACCTAATTGACCGTACAAAACCTTGTTGTTCAAGGAGATTATTTTGAATAAAAATAATAATTTTTGACGAGAAAATATATATTTGTGTTTTTTTTTTGAAAAAGTGCTGTTTTCCGTCAGAAAAAGTGCTGTTTTCCGTGTTTTAAAAACAAACGCAGATTCAAACAAACCCAGATTCATTACCACCATGAAGTTGAAATAATTAGGCAAATTAAGCGGCTTAAAAACAACAAAGCTTCTGGTGAAGATGGAATCACTGTTGAACTTTTGAAATCC
This sequence comes from Cosmopolites sordidus, assembly GCA_031761425.1. Lineage (NCBI taxonomy): Eukaryota > Metazoa > Arthropoda > Insecta > Coleoptera > Curculionidae > Cosmopolites > Cosmopolites sordidus. The sequence continues at coordinate 354,752 of JARFXV010000132.1, forward strand.
GCTGGTCCAGGTACAATCAAGGAAATAACCAAAATTCTACAAGAAGTTTGGCGAACCGAACAGATTCCGGAAGATTGAAAAGATGCTCCAATCCATCCACTACACAAGAAAGGAGATAGAACGGATGTAAACAACTATAGAGGGATATTTCTTCTCCCAGTTTGTTACAAGATTCTATCTCACTGTCTATTATACACAGCACAGGGACAGTTAGAACCTAAAATTGGTGAATATCACGCAGGTTTTCGACCGGGCAGATCCTGCCCTGAACAAATCCTGAATCTAAAGTTGATCCTAAGACATCAAAAAGTGTACAATAAAAATCTCGTCTGTACATTTGTGGATTTCAAAAAGCATATGATTGATCGCGAATCTTTATTCCGAATCTTGAAAGAACAAGGACTAGATCTGAAAACGCTGGCAATTATTAAAGCTACATTAACTAATACAAGGTCAAAAGTTAAATTCATGGGTGACATCTCAGAGCCCTTCGAAATTAAAACTGGAGTGAGTTAAGGGGATGGACTCTCGCTACTCTTATTTAACTGTATTCTAGAAAAAGTAATACAGGAGTGGCGTGAAAAAAAGTCGGCCCTGAATATTGACCAGCCAATTAAACTGGGGAGAACCAATATTAAAATTGATTATCTGGCGTTTGCTGACGATCTAGCAATTTTGGCTCAATATGTATTAACGGCACAGAAACAGATTGAAATTCTAAAAGAAACAGCAGAGAAGGTAGGACTCCAAATTTCCCTTGAAAAGACACAATACATGACCTGTAACAGACCAAGAACACCATTTCTAAAAACAAAATATGGTAACATTAGACAAGTCACTCAATTCAAATATTTGGGTGAAATAATCATGGAAAATGAGTTGGAAAAAGCGGCCAATAAGGGTAGATGTTAAAAAATGGAAACGGCATTGACACTTACACAAAATATTTACAACAAAAAATGCCTATCTAAAAACACAAAACTGAGACATTACACAGTTATTAAGCCAGAATGTCTATATGGGGCAGAAACGCTCATTTTGAATAAAATGAGAGACATTGAGGACATTGAAAAGAAGGAAAGAAAAATCATAAGAAAAAGTCTAGGCCCCAAACAAATAAATAGCACAACATACCGACTTCGAGAAAACCAGGAAATCAGACAATGCACATATATACATAGCGATATGAGAAAAAAGAAGACTTAAGTTTTACGGACACATAAAACAGATGTATCCGAGTAGGCTAACTAGACAAATAGTCGAATTTTATGAAAATAGGAGTAGAGCTAAAGTAGAAATAATTAAATGGATTGCTACAATTAAAAAGAACCTAAGATCAGCAAATATTACACAAAGTGAAATTCAGGATAGAGGCTGTTTCAGACACAAGGTTGACGTTTGGAAGGTTGGCCAGAGAGAAAAATATAGGACGACTGGAAATACTTGGTCTGACGAAAGGAAAAAAACTCATAGCGAAAGAATGAAATTAGTATGGGCGTAAAGGAAGGCTAACAACAACAAACGCCTCTAATTGTACTTGGCGTGGTCCACCATGGCCCATACGTGAATAATAATAATAAATATAATAGATATAAATATATATAAAAAATTAATTTTTAAATTTATTATTATTTATTTTATTTTTAAAATTTATTTTTATAAAAAATAAAATAAATTATTAAATATAATAATATATTATAATAATTTTTTTTCCAAGATATAAATTCTCGAGAGCCTACAATTAAGTTTACTTTTGAGATAGAGAGGGAGAATAAATTGCCATTCCTCGACACTTTAATATTAAAACAAAACAACATATTAAAAACTACAGTTTACAGAAAACCGACAAACGCAGATAGATATCTCAATTTCTTTTCCAATCACTCAAAATCAGTCAAAATAGGAGTAATTAAAAGTTTATATGACAGAGCAAAACTACATTTTAATAAAAAACAATTTAAAAAAAAATATTATTAATTTTTTTTACATTTTAATAAAAAACAATTATTGAAAAAATTTCATAGATAAATCTTTTCAAACCAGACAAAGCAGACAAGTTATTAATAACAATAATAATAACTCTCAAACAATTATCCTTACAATTCCTTATATCCGCGGTATTTCTGACACAATTAAAAGAGTAGGAAATAAATACAACATAAGAACGACATTTAAAACTAAAAAAATCTTATATCTATATTAACAAAACCAAACCAAACAACACACACCACCAAAAATGTGGTTTATAAAATTCCCTGCGAATGTGGCAAATTCTATACAGGTGAGACATCTAGACCGTTAGACGTTAGAATAAAAGAGCATAAAAACCTTAGAAAGGGCGATTTTAATAAATCTAGAATTTGTCAACACGCATGGGAATCGGGACATAAAATTAATTGGAATAATTCCAAAACGGTATTGAAAGAATCGGTAACAAGATACAGAAGATTAAAAGGAAAGGAAATGATTTACGGTTAGAGACGCATCAAACTTAACGTGGGTTTCGAACCACGGTCATCAGCTACCGACAACTCAGGCTATCAACCTTTGGTTATGTGCTTATCAATAAGTCTATCAGGAAGCCTACCGACTGGCGAGTGACCAACGTAGAACACTTCTCAGAAGGCATCCGGCCTTACTCAGCCTTTAACTGGCGTGACTGAGGGGTAATTCGTTGTCGGATTTTACACTCTTGCCTAGAAACAATCACAAACATTTAGGAAGTAAACAGACAGAAGAAAGAAAGAAAAACAACCATCCGAGCGTTGGAATCGAACCAACTACCGCTCCAATGCGGTTTCGCCACAGCAGCGGCAGGCCAGTGCTCTTACCGTCCGCACCAACGCGACCGGCAGGAGATTAAAAAAAACCGTTATAATTAATTTAAATAAAAATAACTGTATTGCTATGCCTTCGGTAGATTAAAATTCAATCTGGTTCCCGATTCTAAAGAATACAATTAAAAACATATAAGTATTTCAATACACAATCAGTACAGTAAACAATCACACAGTAAATCTCACCTATATATATTTTTTAGTAGTATGTCATTGTCATTAAAAACTATTATTATCGTTGTATTAGTATCGTTGTATCGTTGTAAGTATCGTTGATAAACACAAAAAATATATTTACTTCCTATCTTTGCTTTATATATAGAAATTAATATAATTTATTTTATAGATTCGTTTTGAAAGCGGGGGGAGAAAATTTACGTTGACATTAAAAGTTTGTGTTTATTTTAGAATATTTTTATATTTTTAAAATTTTGTTCGTTAGGCAAATTTATTACAGAAAAGAATCACTGAGAGATTTGTCTCCGTTTGGTTTTTTGTTTTTACCCAGTGATACTTTGTTTACATAAGAACAGGTATTATTGATATTTTTTGAATTTTAGATCGTGGCGAAAAACCCAAAAAAATTAAAAATATATGAACACGCCACAATCATTCAGACATTACTTTTATTTTTATAGTCTAATTTAAATTTTTTTGAGAATCGGAACTTCCAGCCCCGCTCTCCCCTACATTAACATTAGTACGTTGTCGTGTATGAATGAAAAACAATGAAATCTCACTGATTTCTCAGAGTTTGAGAGTGTAGGGGAATACCGTGGGGTACAAGGACGCGCTAGCGCGCCCTATTGGTTCAAAAGGAAAGTTCATTTGGGTTAGGTAGTATTGAAAATTGAAAATAAGAGATATAAACTTACCAGATTTAGTAAGCAAGTAAAAAATCTCTACAATTAAATGTCATGAAATATACTTAAGTTTTTATATAATTGGGGGGGGGGGGGGGGGGTCTGCAGCTCTGCATTTCTTATATACTAGCTGCCACTGGTGGGGACTCTAGCAAACTCAAGTCTCTCCGCGTGGGCACTGAATTAGCACGTAAGTTAGAAACGAGTATAGTTTTGTATTTTTTAATGTACTTGTTATTATGTAATTTAAAACTATCATATATACATAAAATATACGCACCTGTCTTCTCTGCACCTAAATTTCTTTCAAGATCATCTTCATTGTGTGAATTATTTGATAATTTTTTATGCTTTAAAGAAGGTATGAAAAGCAACAGACACAAAATGGCTATCACACTAACAATCTTCTTGAAAATAACCAGCTTCAGTAGGATTTTTCCCAAAGTAAACAGGTCGAGTTTCCATTTTAATTTTTCCCATAGTTTGTCCCAAATGTTAACCATGGCATGTGGCATTCCATAAAATACTTGAAGATTTTGAGGTGGGCCATAAACAGGAGCAGGTGGGCTATAACAAAAGGTTCTCTTTTGGAAATATTTTTAAATAAACCTCAATTGCAGATATGTTTAATTAGGGTTAGGAATGAATTTTTATCTTTAAGCGAGATTGAATTTTACACTGTAGCTGGGGAACGAGGTTTAATTTTTTCCGTACACAAAAAATACTATTACGATTCATAAGATTTTTTACTTTTGTTTTAAAAAATTCCGTTCTTTACGTATCGATATAACTATCTGTTTTTTTAATTTTGATTTTTAAGTTTTATGTCATGTCTCTTGTTAAGTTCGGCCCTATATCTTCTTTGGTAATTGTGCCAGTGATTTTTTAAAATGTAATTTCTTGTGTGTTAAAAATGTTAAGAAAGTGTGACTCTCGTTCGAGAAGATCTTTCACATCAACGAAGAAATCCAAAATCAAGGACCTTGAACCATTTAATCGGTGATTAAATATTAGAGTTCATTAAAAAAAATGTGTGTCCTAACTTCCGATACGGAGCGCTGTTAAACGAACTGTAAGTTTGCCCGCCTCTAGTGTCAAAATTATTCAGTATATAAGAGAGAGAGAGATCATTTGCAACGCTTGCAAATTGTCGAAATTTATTATCAAAATTCTGGGCGCTAAACTTATCGAATACGTGAAATTGTATGGTGCGCATCACGGGCGTAGCCAGGATTTAGTTGGGGGGGGGGGGGGGGGTTAGTTTGAAGTAAATAAAACAACAAAAAGATAGTTACATGAAATTTAATATCTATATATTCATCGGAAAAATTCTGACATATTTATAAAGTTCTTAACTTTAAATGAAATGGTTAAATTAATTTCGTTCCTCTGCGCTAAATCTAAAACCATTAAAGAAGAAATCTTTGGAATCTCTTCACTCCTCGTATTTTTTTGGTATAATATTAGGTAATATTGGGCTTATTTCGGAGGGGGTTTGAACCCCCCCCCCCCCTTGGCTACGCCCGTGGTGCGCATAAAACGCCCAATCGAGCGATGTATTCGCCGAATTATCGATAAACTCATGATATAACTCATGATAAACTCGTGATAAACTCACGAATATTTCATGCTGCTCGAGATTAAAACAAAAACGAAACAAAAAACTGTGCGTTCTGAAGAAAATTAATTATTATCGCCGCTGTTTCTGACAATCTTGTTGAAAATCCAAATATACGAATTATTGCCATACGCAGGAAGTTGGGCACTGAATGTTATTTCACATAAAATAAATAGTGTCAACCAGATCTAATTTGGTTGTTGTTTTATTTTAATTTGTAGTTTAGATGTACTGAAAAATCATCCAATATATATATATATATATATATATATATATATATATATATATATATATATATATATATATATATATATATATATATATATATATATATATATATATATATATATATATATATAGTACAACTTGTTAACTAAAAGGTGCAAATCGTAAAATTCGGTTTGCAGTGAAAATTGTTTGTAGAGAACCAAAAGATTATGGTACAGGTTGCTATTTTCACCTCACTAATATAGCGGGTATTGAACCAAAGTCTAAACATATCGTGCATTATGCGAATTTACCATCAGCTTTACCATACCATCGAAAATAGCGATGAACGTCTTATTCCAAAACTGTCATAATCTTGGCCTCTGAATGAATTAGAATCTGAACCCACTGATTCTTCAAGGGATCAAACCAATGTTCTAGGAAATCTGGAATCTTTCTATTTCTAGATACGATTATCTATTTGATGTTCCAGAGCCGCATCTGATTCCACAGCTTGAACTTAATGATTTAGTTTTAGATTTTTTCTTCTTACTGTGCTACGTCCGTCAGTGAACCTTGGTCTCCTGGATGGTTTGCCTCCAACAGAGTTAAAATTTTCAAAATCATAGTCGGAGCTTCTAACATCAACATTAAAAGGATGGAATCTCCTCCAAGGTGACGTAAACAATACTTCCTTCCAGAAATATAAGAGCCTTCACTCATTGTTTTCTCCAAGAAGAGGATTTGGTATATTGCTTAGATATTTATAATTTATTTGATGCATCAGGACACAAAAAAAAGTTTGGAAAATTTGTTTGCTTTTTCATTTGTTCCTTTAAATTTATGTTTATGTAATGACCAAGCTATTGTTCAAATTGTACAATTCTGGACCTTCATCAATAATATAATTTATAATTTATTTGATGCATCAGGACACAAAAAAGAGTTTGGAAAATTTGTTTGCTTTTTCATTTGTTCCTTTAAATTTATGTTTATGTAATAACCAAGCTAAATTGTTCCAATTGTACAATTCTGGACCCTCATCAACACGTTTCTGCAGGCCAATTAAATTGCTGTTTGCGAAGAAAAATGATTAATCGACCCGCCAAAAAAACATAAATAAATTAGCATGAAATAAATTCTCTCGAACCAATAAAACTTGAGATTGATGGATATGAAATTTTTATTCACTATAAAATGTTACAAACAACGGTAGATGGAAAAAATTTCAATGCGCTAGTTCGTTTAAGTTTGACTCAAACATGCTACATTCGTAGAGTTGCTCCCAAACCAACGAATGAATATCTAAAAACGGACTGCAACAGAGATAATTAAAAATTGGGTTTTTCAACTGTCCATGCGCGAATAAGATCTTTAAAATGTATCTTTAATATAAGTTATTAATATTCAAAATATTCGTCTCAATATTAAAAAGTGGGTAATAAGAATGGAAAATGAAAGAAAAAGATGTAAAAAAAAGAAAGTTCGACATTCAAGAGAGAAATGGGTTTGATAATCGATAAAGCAAAATCCAAATCTGTCGTTTTATACTAATTTTTATGTTAACATTATTCAAATTGTCATTCAGGGTTTATGTACTTTAAAAATTATTTTTTTTGTATTAAAATACATTAATTATATGTGAAACAACAACCTATCATTTAATTCCACCCGGAATGCTCATCCAGTTCATTAAAACTTGTACGAACCTGCCTAAGCGCGCTCGGAACGAATGATCCGTCTCACATGCGCGGGTGGGTGGCGCGAGGTTAACTTTTTGGCTATTCGGTGGGTCGCGACACTAAAAAGGTTGAGAAACGATGATCTCTATTATGATCATGCTCGAGTGCATGTTGTCAACACAAGATTTTTCATTTCTCCCATATCTAATGTGGGCAATCTTTAAGTTTGCCCAGTATACCTTCGACAACAATCCTGACAACTAATTTCGTAAATCTCCGACTTTTTATGTTGATCTACTTTATCCTTTGGATTACCCAGGACTTCTTTTAATTTATTATTTGGTTTCTAGTCAACTTTAATGTCCAGTTTTTCAAAATCTTATCACCACCACTTCGAGGTACATTCCTAACGATTCGAATCAAAACTTCCAAAATAAGATGGCTAGTTTAAATTTTATGGTTAACACTCCGACAGTCGCGTGGGGTGTTTTATCACCCCAGTCAGTTTTTTTAATAATTAGATATCGAAAAAAAATTTTTGAATGCTGCTCTTTTCAATACCTTCAAATGAAAGTTCGGAAAACATATCCCATGTGGGTGCGCACGCACATCGTCATTTCCGTCCGAGCTATTCGCGGTCAACGCAGGTTGGGGTGTCGTTGTACGTGCAAATTTGTACGTACGAGCGACGTTGTACGTGCAAATTTTGATAGATAATTTAAAATGGCATGTTAAATTTCTGTTTTTATTTAATTTATAATTATGTTATTTAATAGTTAAAAATTATAAATAAAATGATAACTAACCTAACTTAACCTTAAAAAAATTATTAACCTAAATTAATCTTAACATAACCTAATTTACATAAGTAAACAAACAAAAAGTTCGTATTTTTCGTTATAAAATTTATTTTTCATAAAGATTTTTATATTTTATTGGTACGCTGGACAAATGTTAGATTTGTTAGATCATCAAAAGGAACTGTTGATACTGTAGACCAAGTGATTGGTACATTTTCATGTTCCAGAGTAACTCGAAGATATCCACTAAAAACTAAACTTTTTTCACCTAGTTGATATTGCTTGCTTGAACGGCTTTGTTATTTATCATTTCAATAATATTGATAATAAAATGAATCATCGAACATTTTTAAAAGAATTAGAACTTTCTCTAGTTAGAGATGAGATAAAAAAGCGAGTGTTCAATAGATATTTATCTAAAGATTTATGTAAAAATGTTGCCAATTATTTATCCCTGCCATGTCTTCCACTCACAAGAAAAGAATAACTCGATAAAGCAGTTCGCTGCTCTGTATGTCCAAGAAAACGTGATATAAAGAAGAAGAGTTTCTGTTCTGAGTGCCAAGTACTAATGTGCAAAACACATACGATTTCAATATGTGAAAGAAAACTTTGAAAATTTTGAAAAAAGTGGACATTAAAGTTACCTACAAATCATATAATAAATTAAGAGATGTCCTGGGTAATCCAAAGGATAAAGTAGATCAACATGAAAAATGGAGGATTTACGAAATGAGTTGTCAAGATTGTGATCGAAAGTATATTGGGCAAACTAAAAGATCCATATTAACAAGATATAAAGAACACATTGCTCACATTAGATACGGAAGAAATGAAAAAAATCTTGTGTTAATTAGAATTAGATTAAATCATCTCCTGATGATGCTAACATGGTTAGCGAAACGCGCGTCGAGTAGTTTAAAAAAGTGATTTGGTATTTAGTGATCAATCTACTCAAGTTTGGTGTTTCATACCGAACGTTTAAATAGAAGAATTGAACAATACCGAAGGCAAAATAATTTTCAGAAAAAGGTCATTTTCTGTTTTCAGAACAAACTTTACATAAGATGCACCGTGTTTTATTTAAGTCAAATAAAATTATCTCATTTTTATTTATCAGTGTAAAACAGTAAGAGATTGTTTAATTTTCACTTCATTTTTAAAGTAAACTCTGTGTAACTCAAAAAATTCATAAACATCCTCCAGGATATTTTAAAAAGGTAATTTGAAGCTGAATAGAAAATCTTTTGAACTAAGATTTACATTTTAAAAATATATTGGAATTTAACTTTTAATAAACTAATTCCTCAATCATTGACAAGTTTATTACTTACTATGGAACTGGTTCTGCAAACGATCCATATTGAGGTGGTGGTCCATATTGGGGAATGGGAGGTCCATATTGAGGTAAAGGAGGACCATATATATTAGGTGGAGGACCATAAGAACCACCATTATTCCCCAGTCCAGGATACACTGGATAAACGCCATCACTTTTCTTGCTTGCCTTATCAGCATTATTCGTCAGTTTAGCGTGAGATTCTTTGTATGCATCTAAGTAGGAGTCCCTGGCAGTCACTTTGAGGACATCTTCGGCCGAAACAACGGCAAGAATCACCACTAAAATTAAAAACTGGTTCATAACGATGTTTAATTACGGGTACCATCAAAAAAACTATCGCTGCCAATTGATGAGTATCAAAGTTAAGTAGTTTCATAGGGGGTTCATCCTATTTCTTCGTATTTTAATATTCAGCAAGAGTATAAACGTTTTATACCGGGTCTGATCATAAATATTTCAGAACATTTCTGATAATATAAGTAAAAAGTATTATTTATTTAAGTATTGATATCAAGTTTATTAATATAAGTTATATTAATTATATAAAATAAGTTATATTCATATCAAATTGATTATTTGAGTTGCGTGGTTTCAAATCCCCTTAAATCCATTTTTTATAATTTTCAGATAACCGCAAAAAAACTTTTTTGGCGTTATTTAATTTAAACTAAATTGTTTATTGCTATACTGACTAATCACGTTTCAAAAATTCAACAACCATGTCTTTTGAAATAAATATAAAATCATAGTTTTAAAATTTAAAATTGGTGTTTGGTGGAGTTTGCTACCAAACTGTGGATTAAGTGCAATTCGAAACCAAACAAAATGGATTTTGGAATGGAATGGAAAATAGAAGATGAAAGTAACTGAAGTGAATCAATAAACGAAACTTTATCTGATGAAATACTCTTTGGTTTTGCTGATGATACTGTGTTTTTATTTACCGGAAAATACTTTGATAATCTAAAATAATGGCTGGACAATAATTTTCTTGCAATTAATGTAACTAAATGTTCTTTGATATTATTCTCTAATTGGTATAGATCTTTTGAAACGAATATGAAGTGTATTATTCTTCATGCTACTAATCCATGTAAATGTGTACTGATTTGTGTTAAGAAATTTAGTTTTCTGATCATTGTAGATATCTGGGTGTTTATTTCGATAAAAATATGAATTATAAGTTTTGTGTTGATAGAATGACAGCTCGTATTAGAAAATTGTTTTATACATTCAAATTACTTCGAGGTATTTTAGATCAACACTGGTTAAGGGTGGTATATTTTTCCCTTTGTCAATCATTATTAATGTACGGAATGCTTGGGGTGGTGTCAGTAATAATGTTTTAAATAGATTAAACATAGTCCAGAATATTGTCCTGAGAGTTATTTTGGGAAAGAATCCCAAATTGCTTATTGTTGATTTACATAAAGAATTGAATGTCCTTACACTAAAACAAGTGTACTTATTATTTTCATAAACATAATATTATAATTTCTAATTGTACTAATATAATCCTACCTAAAATTAAATCTAATTTCTATTCCAGACACTCATATATTGTTTTCTTGAAGTTTGCTATTAAATCTAGATTTAGTTTTACTAATTTCGCATTACTGGAATGCCATGTGGTTAGTAGCCCAACATATATTTAGATAAGTATATGGTTTTTGGTTACATTTTAATATGATCACATTGTAATGTAATGTAATCAGTTGTAAATGATTATGTTGATGATTGTGTTATTGTACTCTAACTCTCAACACAAGTTTACTTTATGAAAGTTGGCTGCATAACAATAAAATTGTGCTATAAGAAGAATGATTTAGTTGCAAATTGAAGTTTATTTATTATAAAGTGTATTTTTTTGTAAATTGTCGCATTGTATACCATTTAGTTGTTGTGGGCAAAATAAATGTATTGTATTGTATTGTGTTGTATTGTATTGTATTGTATTGAATTGTATTGCATTGCATTGCATTGCATTGTGTTGTATTGAATTTATTAAAAAAATAACAAGTTTTTTCTTACAAATGGCACATAAAAATGTCTTAAACTCTCAAATGTGGTATCACTTCCATTTGTTCGCAAAAACAATGATCTTCGTCTTCACTGGTTTCTTCGAAATCACTAGAAATATTATTATAGTGAAATTTTTCCAACTAATGATTATAATATTTCAGACTATCCATTTTTCTCAACTACATTCCAAAGTGCTTGCTTAATAAAGAAGGTTTAAAGGTATTAGGGTTATAGGCGCATCAGCAACTAGGCTATTTAGCGACTGGACCTACAGCTTAACGTGGGTTCCGAACCACGGTTATCAGCTACCGACAATCCCAGGCCAGCACCCCCCTCAGACTTTAAACCCTTAGTTACGTGTCTACCCACAGATCTGTCAGGAAGCCTATTTTTTTCTTTTATTTGGGTTTTTCGCCACTATCTAAAACTCAAAAAATATCAAATATACCTGTTCTTATTTAAAGAAAGAATCACTGGGTAAAAACAAAAAACCAAACGAAGACAAATTTCTCAGTGATTTTTTTTTGTAATAAATTTGCCTAACGAACAAAATTTTAAAGATTTAAAAATGTTATAAAAAATTTTACAAACTTTTAACGTTAACGTTTCGGAGGGTACTCTCCCCCCGTTTTCAAAACTAAACTAAAAAATAAATTAATTTTTAATATATAAAGTAATGAGTGAAAGTAAATATATTTTTTTTGTGAAAAACCCAAATAAAGGAAAAAAATATGTGAACACGCCACAATCATTCAGACATTATCAGGAAGCCTACAGACTAGCGAGTGATCAACGTACAACACTTCTCAGAAAGCATCCGGCCTTACCCAGCCTTTAACTGGCTTGACTGAGGGGTAATTCGTTGTCGGATTTTACACTCTTGCCTAGAAACAATACAATCACAGACATTTAGGTGAGGATATGTGTGGGCGTGTTTTATGTATATGTGAGTGTATATAAGTGTGTGTGTAGGATAGGAAGTAAGACGAACAGAAGAATTAAAGAAAAACACCCATCAGAGCTCTGGAATCGAACCAGCTACTTTTGGATTGCCGGGCTGGCGACTAACCCACCAGACCACCGCAGCCCGTCCTTGCTTAACAAGTTGTTTAATAAATTGCTTTGTGTTTGCGTAACAAGTTCAGATTTTTCGGTGGTTTCACTCCGGTAGGAATTCCTTTTGGCTCTAGCCTTTGGAAAAGCCAGACTGCTTTTAATATCTATATTAAAAGCAGTCTGGCTTTTCTTAAAAACTCCTTTGAATACTCCTGTGTCTGAAAGGTAAGATAACTCACCTGGATGGCGTTATTATTGCCGCGTCGTATAATGAACCTTTTGCATTGGTTGAATTTTAAATGCCATTGTGATATTGGCTTAAGGATTTGTTGACCAGCACCTTTCTTTTTTATTATGAAATTATCCTGCCGAATCTTGTTACTTTAAACTTTGAGAATAGCACGAACTTTGAGCATAGCACGCCTTATGAAACATAAAAACATCTTCTTTTTTCAAGATTCTATATTTTGTGCTGTGATTATATTTTGGGCAATGAGTTTTAAGCCTTGTAATGCTTATGTAAACCTACTCTGATATATATGTGATGAAGCTATAGCGACAGTCCACCTTGAAGATCTTGAAGTTGGAATAGTTGCAGAGCAGGGCGTATGGCAAGGTGACGCAATATCGTCTCTTTTTTTTCTCAGCCTGCCTGTAAGAAATGTTCCGTAATCTGGATTGGGAACAGGGTAGAATAAAAATCAATGGTGCATACTTAAACCATCTTAGATTCGCAGGTGACATTGGCTGGAAAACTCTTTGGCTTGAAAATAAATTAAGTTGTGTAGTTGTGGATAATTATATATATATATATATATATATATATATATATATATATATATATATATATATATATATATATATTATATATATATATATATATATATATATATATATATATATATATATATATATATATATATAATCTATATATATATATATATATATATATATATATATATATATATATATATATATATATATATATATATATATATATATATATCTATATATATAATCTATATATATATATATATATATATATATATATATAATATATATATATATATATATATATATATATATATATATAATCTATATATATATATATATATATATATATATATCTATATATATAATCTATATATATATATATATATATATATATATATATATATATATATATATATATATGTATATATATATATATATATATATATATATATATATATATATATATATATATATATATATATATATATATATATATATATATAAACAATTTTGTTGGTTGCTTGACCGGGAAGGAGCCCCACCTATCCCTTCAACTGGATAACATATGTTTCGTCTCTCGAGGTTCAGACTCTTCAGGGCGCCGACGTATACCATCAAGAATAGGGAGACCCTATCCACAGCCAACAACCCATATTTTCGCCGACCTCCCGTCGGATGGGCGTATATATTATACGCCATATATAGCTAGATTAGATTTTCTTGGACTGTGTCCAATAAGACAGTAGTAGCTGAGTGTCATCACACACCCAAACGTTGGGTTCCACAATCTCATGTGGAACACACAACAATCTGCGTCTCCGCCTAAATGATCACTTTTGTTGGTCGCTTGACCGGGAATGGTATGGTATATGTCGGCGCCCTGAAGAGTTTGAACCTCGAGAGACGAAACATATGTCATCCAGTTGAAGGGATATATATATATATATATATATATATATATATATATATATATATATATATATATATATATATATATATATATATATATATATATATATATATATATATATATATATATATATATATGTTGGGTAGGGAATTTTAGTGGTACGGACGTGAAATCTGGACACTCACATCGCAGTTAAAAAACTTCGGGTAGCCCAGAGGGGAATGGAAATATGTATGCTTGGCATTCCTAGACGAGATAGAAAACCCTGCACATGGATCAGAGAACAAACGAAAGTGAGTGACACCATTGGAAGAATAAAGGAATTGAAATGGAAGTGGGTAGGTCATGTAGCGAAGTGATGGGATGAAAAATGGACCAAGGCGATCCTGGACTGGATATTGCTTGACCGCGAACGTCCACGGAGAAGACTGAAAATAAGATGGACTGATGACATCATAAAGTATATTGGACCCGAATGGCAGAGGAAAGCTCAGGACCGCGACAGATGGAAGCAAGCTGAAGAGGCCTTTATCTAGTAGTGGATTGACACGGGCTGATGACAAGGATTGATGATTTCAAGATCGTTTTCTTGCTAGACAGGACTCTCCGAAGTAGACATTTTATCTATTTTTTACAAAATATTTAGGCAAAAAATCAATAATACAGTGCAACTCTGTTTTTAAGTGGAACATGTTACAACATATTATTCTGAAATGTGCCAAAAACCTACGCTTGAGATTAGTTAGAACGGATTAGGCGCTGTTTGCAACGCATTATAAGTGGATTTAATGTAATTTCACTCTCAGGTGAGTTTTTTTATAGTATTTTATATATAATTAGAGCACTTTTGGACACAACTATGGAATAGTGTGATCGAAAACAGATTTTCTGCCAGATAGCGCATATAACTCATTTTAGCACAAAAATGGATTTGAGGAGTATTGAAACTAGACATCTCATTTGTTTTTTCGAACTCGCAGGGATTTTCCACTAAACACCAAATCCTTTTTTTGATCTTCTCAAAAAACATGTTAGCATCTTCAGGAGATGATTCGATCGAATTTTAAAACTAAGCTAATGATAAGCCTGGTTAATAGCGTAAATAATAATACGGATTTTGGCGCATGTCAGAGCATTCAAATAGAAAAATGCAAGAAAACAACATCAATTCACTCAACTTTTTGAGTTATTGATGTAACGCTTGGTTAACTTCACGGTTCGTGATTTTTACGCGCTTTACCTAATAAAGTTTGCGAAACAAACAGGACGTCTCGTTTAATGTTTTCCAAATAGTTTTTATACATTTTGCAACATGGGACCGAGCATTGTCATGCTGTAAAATGAGTTTATAGTGACTTTGGGGCATATTCTGGTCGTTTTTCCATCAATACTCGGTTCAATTTTATCATTTGTTGTCAGTATCGATAGCCAATAATCGTTTCACCAGGTTTCTGCAATTCGTGGTATACAGCTCCCCTACTATCCCAACAAATACACAGCAAAGCCTTCTTTCCATGAATATTGCGCACTTGTTGAGATGTTGAAAGCTGGCCTGGGTCCACCCCTCCACTTTTCATTACCTGTCACGACTCTATGAAAAATATCAATTATTTTCTGTATGGCAAGCAAAATCCCAAGTGGTTTTTCGCCTTTCACTGTATATTTCCTTCAATTCATATGAAACCTATTTTTCTTCCTTCTCGATCTTTCCCAAAGCGTGTTGACGTTCGGAAATGGTAGATTGGGCAACATTTAATGCTTCTGCCAATTGCTTCAACGTATGGCTTGAGTTTTCATCCAATAATACTTGTAAATTTGCATTTTCAAACAATTTCCTGGATTCTCCTTGTTTTTTATTTAAAAATCATCACTTTTAAAGCGTTTAAACCATCGTTCATAAGTTTTTTGGGTTAAGGCATGTTCACCCTAAGCTTCATTCAACAATCGATAACTTTCACCAAGCTTTTTCTTCAAATAAAGAAGGTTACTAAACTTCCCCGTGGAACATCTTTTTCTGGAACATAATTTAAGTTTTTTCAAAGCTATAAAAAACTATTTTTTTTGCATAATGACAATTAATAACAAAGGGGCTTTTGATGACGTATATTTACCCTCTAAAATGCCATAGACGTCATTAGTTTATATCAACAAATTTATTAGTTATCCCATCTCTTAGCAAAATCGACATTATTAACCGAAATAGTTATTATATTCAATGTGGACGATAAGTACTGATCGATTTAATTTCCAAAAACAAATAATGGGTTCTCAAAATTTTGTGAGCCCATAAATTTTACTGGGATAAATTTATTTATCAAAGAATATTTGCATTAACTTTTATGTAAAAATTGAAATTTCATGTACTGATCATTCGTCAATTTTTCGCTAGAAATCAAACAAATACCATTCTGCAACCTCCATATGAACCAGATATGGCATCATGTGACTTTTCAAGTACTATATTCACCAGATATGATATCGTGGAACTTTTGCCTGTTCCTAGATAGAAGAAACCTCGTGGGCGTCGTTTAGAGTCCTTAGAAACCATTTAAAAGAGTTTGCTCGCCGTTTTGAAGGATATACCAGAAGTCGAGGATAAAACCTGTGTCGAAGAATGGAGAAAACGTTGAAATAAGTGTATTGGAGTGAGAGAGGATTTCCTTGATGTGGATCAAATGATTTTGGATGAATAATTTTGTGTTATATTTAAAAAGTTTCATTACATTTTCATTATATTAGTACCGTAAACTGGGGTTATATTGGCAGATTTTTAATATTTTTCAAACCTTTGAAACATTTATTAATAAATATATTTTTTATTTAATGTTTATGGGCCACTTGCGGCTCTTTTGATTTAGTGATTCTAACAAAAAATATGTGTTATTGATGAGTGATGATTAAATATGTGTGGTATGTGTTATAAAATCCCTTAAACAACCATGCCATATTTACCTCGGGTTTGGGGTGTCATTGGCAGGTGAATATAAATGCCCATTTATAATGAATTGTGACTAGGTAAATTAAAGTAATGGGTGTAAAAGTAAACAATATTAAGTAGTAAATATATCTTTTTATCGCCGTTTCGCCCTTTTGAAGGATATACCAGAAATCGAAGATAAAACCTGTTTCAAAGAATGAAAAAAACGTTGAAATAAGTGTATTGGAGTGAGAGAGAATTTCCTTGATGTGGATCAAATGATTTTGGATGAATAATTTTGTGTTATATTTAAAAAGTTTCATTACATTTTCATTATACTTGTACGGTAAACTGGGGTTATATTGGGAGATTTTTAATATTTTTCAAACTTTTTGAAACAGTTATTAATAAATATATTTTTTATTTAATGTTCACGTGCCACTTGCGGCTCTTTTGATTTAGCCATCCTAACAAAAAATATGTGTTATTGATGACTGATGATTAAATATGTGTGGTATGTGTTATAAAATCACTGTGTCATTGGCAGGTGAACATAAACGCCCATTTATAATTAAGTGTTACTAAGTAACTTAATGGATGTAAAAATGGATAAAAGGAATGGATGGAAGGAAATAATGGATGTAAAAGTAAACAATATTAAGTAGTAAACATATCTTTATTACAGCTTAAAACTAACTGGTTTAAGACTTGCTGTAATAAAATAATTAACACTAAACTAACAGGTGAAAAAGAAACAAAAAATTAATCATCTTCACAAAATGCACATACAAAGTATGGATCTTTACTCTCTTGATGACAGATACCACAAACCCATTTTTTTGCATGCGATACACTGTAACCAGTATACTTTCTTATATGTGCTCCAATTTCTTTTACAAATTGACCACACATCGTCATCTTCTTTTTTCTTCTTTGATTGAGAAGGTTTAGGCTGAGATTCAACTGACTGCGACGGTTCTTCGTCAGACAGTTGCATCACTTGACCTGGCCTAATTTTTTTACCATGCTAATGACTTCATTCATTCGTCAAACCCTGATTTTCTCGTAAGAGATCAATGAGAGATGAATCCAAAACACATGCGTGAGACGAGGAAGTTTCAAAAACTCATTCATGATATAATCGGGTCCTGGTAATGTAATTTAAAAAAAAAAATTTTTAGTAGTCCTACCTTGTTTATCCATATATTTTTGTATTATTATACCTACATCTCGAGGTTCAATAGGGAAGCCCCATATTACAACTCGACGTAAAGTGTTCGCAATCAAAGTTTCTTCTTCGGGATTTAATGCAAGATGACCTTCCAACTTTTTTATTGTGTGTGTCATATTTTGAATAGTGCCATGATGTATTTTCCACTTTTTACTTGCTTTGGCTTGAGACATGTTCTTTTTAATATCTTCTAGTTTTTTTCAGGTCATCGTCGCTATAATTGCTATAATTACGCGCGCCTAATGCTGTAAAGTATTTAGGAGGCATCCTACCGGAGACACAACCTCCCGTAACAGAACTCAATCACGCACAGACAGGTTAGCGCCCGCGGTTCGCTTTCCCACACACACGATTCGCTCCCAGGGTTCGGTGACAATGTCATCCCAGTTTACGGTATATTAATTTTTTTTTGAAAAACTAGAACTTACTTAACACATAAACAATAAAAATTATCAATTTTTTGTGGACATAAACTATCAAACATAAAACCACTTGAATATTGTTAATGTAGAATGTCACAATAAGTCTTTTCAGACCTGATTCAATAAATGTTATGTTTGAAATATAAAAAGTGTTATATAGGGTGTTGCGAATTTTATGTACTTTCTCATATACATCTTAGACGAATAATAAGTCCTTAGAGAGCTACGCCTCCTTCCCCCAATTGGAGCATCTTGAAGACGGTTTTTCACAAATATTTCCGAAACCGTTTACAATAAAATTATGACATTTGGTGAGTGCTCTAAACTTTGGGCGTCGAAACGAACTGTGTATTTCAAATTAAAAACAGAATTTCAAATTTCAAATAGGGTTTTTTTCAGCGTAACATAATTAGGAATCCCTGACCTTTTACGTAAAAGAGGAGTTTTTAGTGCGCCTCAATAAGATGCACCACTTTCTAGTAAATCGTTTTTAAACTTTTCGTGAGCAACACCATAAAACACACCGCAATAAGAAAAAGAAGAAACTTTTATAACTTAAAATTGGATCGAAATTGTAATTTGTAAATCATCTTAGTTAAAAAATGTGTCTAATAAAAATAAATAAGATCTTAAGTCAGAACTTCTAGTCCTTGTGTTTTTATTTGGATCCTCTCTATAGTGTTGCTGACCAAAAGTTTAAAAGGGATTTTCTCGAAAACTGTGCATCTTATTAATGAGAACTAATTTATTTTACCTTTTTTACGTAAAAAAAGTCAGAGATTTCATAATTTTGGATGAAAATAAAAAATACGTACAAAAAATTGGGCAAATTAAAATTTTTAAATTAGAATACCCAGTTTGTTTTGACGCTCAAAGTTAACAACACCCGCCAAATTTCATACTTTTAATTGTTATCAGTTTCGGAAATATTTGTGAAAAACCGTCTTCAGGATACCCCAGTTGTGGAGGTGTGACTCTTTTAGGACGCATTATTTAACTAAAATGTATATGACAAAGTACCATTATTTTTAGCTGTGGAACACGCTGGTAAAATCTGGTCCGTACAATTCGGAATTCAAATTATTTGAATAATTTTGATACTAGAAGGGCGCAAACTCACACTTTGTTTAACAGCGACACAAAACCACCGGGATGCTATTAATGTAGAAAATCACAACAATTCTTTCCAGACCTAATTCAGCAAATGTTATATTTAGAATACAAACAGTAATACAAATTGTATTAAATTGCAATTTAACACAAATATTTTATGTATTGATAAGACCTTGTAGATAACAATACAGCAAATATTTTCGTTAATTGAAATTCAGGTAAAGTTTCAGTTTAAATGCCGCTGGAATAAATTACGGTATTCCGGTCACCCAGAAAGAAAGTATACATGTCTCATATATTATTTAAACTAATTCCATCTTTACTTTCAACAAATGGAGATTTTATCACGTGTTTAAAAGGATACGAACTCTATATTTTCTTTTTCGAATTGGAATCTTATGGTTGATTGATTGACACGACTCATTTATCGGATTGTTCAGAAAGTTCGTAGGGATTTTTCAAGAGAACGAGAAACACTTATAGTTTATGTAAATATTGATTTAGAACTCCGCTATGGCAGTCACAAGCCTGGGGCCTTACCGTTGCCCTCTGCCATGCAAAAGGTAAGGTAAGGTAGGAGGAGTGATCGAGGAGTAACACCTCGCTAAAAAACCAGGGTTCATCTGGCCCGGATGATAGTACCCTGTGAGGGCCCCTGCCTAGGGTACAGGCGAAGATGAAGCCAATGGTCGGAAGGCGGAAGAGGATAACAAAATCCCAACGGTGGAAGAGCAAATGAGCTGAATCAAAAGGGCAGACGGAGCTCTATAGTCATGGCCGACAATCAGCCTAGGGGAAGAACACCCCGAAAACAAAATACCTGGCCCTCCAGGTTGGGGGTTGAGGCATCGGGCTAACTCCCTGATACTCGGAAAAATTTAACTGTTAAAAAACCTAATCTATGCCTCGGATTAAAAGACCGGATTAAAAGACAACGAACACTGTAACGAAAAAGGACTATGATATGTGGTACATGGAATGTACAGGGATGTGGAAATAAAATGGAAGACGTTCTACAGGAAATGGAAGAACATAGGGTAGACTTTGTAGTTATCTCGGAAACAAAGAAAAAAGGACAAGGAACACAGGCCTGCGGAAATTATATTCATATATATAGCGGCGTAAAAAAGGAAGAGCGAGCAAAGAGAGGAGTATCTTTACTTATTAACAAAAGGTACAAAAAGAATATCTCCGAGTGGGAAGCGGTGAACGAGAGAATATTAAGAGTAAATGTATGCCTGAGGGGAATAAAATTGTCGATAATTGGGGTATATGGCCCGAATGAGGACGCGAGAGTTGAAGAAAAGGAAAATTTCTATAAACAACTGGAGGACGTAATATCAAATATAGGACCCTCTAGAGAGATCTTAATACTCGGAGACATAAATGCCAGAACGGGAAAGAAAACACAGAATTTAGTGGTTGGACCTCATGGAGAAGAGACACTGAATGATAATGGGGTAAGATTGATTGAACTATGTCAGCATCAATCATTAACAATAACGAATGGCTTTTATGCACATAAAAATATCCACAAATATACTTGGATCCAAAGGACCAGAAAGTCGATAATTGACTATCTAATTATCAAGCAAAAATCAAGTATTAAAATACATGACGTCCGGGTATGCAGAGGAGCTGAATGCGGAAGTGATCACTATCTCCTAAACGGAAAAATAATTTTACCAATATATAAGCAAACCAAAGGAAACAGCCATCGACAACCTGAAAATGAAAATCTGGAAAGCAATACAGATCCTCGATACAATCTATCAAGCCTAGAAAATGAAAGTACGAGAACCTTATATAAGAATAGACTAGATGGAAGATTAATAAAGGTTCCCGAGAATAGTTCAACTGAATCTCTACTTAAAAATGTAACAGAAGGAATACACCAAGCAGCCAAAGAATCCCTAGGAATTAAACAAACATATCCCAAAGCTAGGAAGTACTGGTGGAACGATCAACTACAACAAATGAAGAACAAAAAACAAAAGCTATGAAGCCATGAAAAATGGATGAGTTCAAAGAGGCAAGAAGACAGACAGAAATACAAAGAAGCTACATCGATATTCAAACAAGCTGTGGTTCAAGCAAAGAATCAAATTTGGGAAAACAATGCCAAGAATTAGATGGATATATAGGTGGGCGTAAATCTAGTGAATCATGGAGATTTATAAAGAATCTAAGGTCACAAACGAGAAATGAAATAAATATAAACCCAATTACAGCCCAACAATGGGAGGAGCACTATAAATCACTTCTGACAGAGCAAAGAACAGAATATATGAACAAGTCTCCCAAGAAAATCCGAATTGTTGGAGAACCCATAGCTCTTGATCTGGACAGGACAAAGAAAGCCATATACTTATTAAAAAATGGTCGGGCCGCAGGCCCGGAAGGTATCCCTGCAGAACTAATAAAAAATGGAACGGAACAACTTTTTAAGATCCTGACAGAAATTTTCAACCGATGTTTAAATGGGGAACCAGTTCCACAATGCTGGAAAGAAGGCTGGTTTACATCTATACATAAAAAGGGCAACAAAAAGAACTGCAACAACTATCGAGGTATAACGGTGACGAGTACATTAAGTCGACTTTATGGAAAAATATTAAAGGATCTCATATGTGAAGAATATAATCCCTACGAATCTGAAGAACAAAACGGCTTTAGGGCAGGTAGATCAACAATAGACAATATTTTCTGCCTAACACAAATTATTGAAAAGAAGACAGTGCGGTCACAAGATGTACACCTACTTCTAGTAGATCTAACAAAAGCATACGATACGGTCCCTATTGTGAAACTATGGGAAGTCCTAGAGAAATCTAATATTAATGTGACTATTACAGATGCCATTAAGGAATTCTATAGAAACACAACATCTAGAATAAAAATGGGTAATAAACTTTCAAAAGGCTTCAACGTAACTAAAGGCTTACGCCAGGGATGTTCTTTGTCACCTACCCTATTTAATATATACATCGATGAAGCGCTGATGTTATGGAAACGGAAGTGTAATGGCATGGGAATAACAATAGAGGATACAACTCTATATACATTACACTACGCTGATGATCAGGTGGTGATCGCCCAGGATAAGGAGACCTGGAATATATGGCGCGGAAACTATTCGAAGAATACAGGAGATGGGGATTGCAAATTAACACAGAGAAGACACAATATTTGAACATTGGACAAGAACAACTACCAGGAGATCTGATTCTGGACAACGAATATATCAAGTGCTGCGAGGAATACGTATATCTGGGCTCAAGACTCAACAAGACTGGCCGAAACAACGAAACAATAAAAGACAGAATAACAAAGGGAAAGAAGGTTATCGGAGCATTGAACTCAATATTATGGCAAAAAAATATTAGAGCACATACAAAAAAGAAAATCTATAACTCTATATTACAACCCACACTGATTTATGGCTCGGAAGTATGGCAGCTGACAAACAAGCAAAAAAACAGCCTACTTGCAGTGGAAATGGATTTCTGGAGAAGATCGGCAGGTAAATCTAGACTTGAACATGTTAGAAATGAGGACGTCAGAAATTTAATGAGGGTAGAACACATAATAATTGATGACATCGAAAGGAAACAACTAGGCTGGTATGGACATGTGAGGCGAATGCCAAGGGAAAGACTACCTAAAAGGATTCTGGAGTGGATGCCTACGGAAAGGAGGAAAAGGGGAAGACCGCCCATAACATGGTTGCATGGAATAACAAAAGCTATGTCGGCAAGGAATCTCTCGGAGGATGACTGGGAGGATAGAAATAACTGGCGATTAGGAACCCAAAGGCGGATAGCGCTATAAACGGGATATATGATGATGAAATATTGATTTAGTCTATTATGTAATTTCCATTAAAATTTGGAATTTTTTACAAATTTTTACTAGCGTTACAGTGGATCCATAATGCCTTTTTGTCAAAAAATGTCAACCGGCAGTTTTTCATATCTACAAATAAGTTCTGACCTTAAACTTAACTCGAAGAGATTTCCCACTAAACACCAAATCACTTTTAACATCATTAGGAGATGATTTAATTTGATTTTTTCAGATTAGTTTCAAAAAGTGATTTGGTGTTTAGTAGTAAATCTCATCGAGTTTAGTGTTTCACACCGAAGACTCCAAGTTCTGACCTCTCCGAAATAACCAACTATAACTTTATTATTCACGTATGGGCCCTGGTGGACCACGCGAAGTACAATTAGAGGCATTTGTTGTTGTTAGCCTTCCTTTGCACCCATACTAATTTCATTCTTTCGCTATGAGCTTTTTCCTTTCATCAGACCAAGTTGTTCCAGTCTTTCTACATTTTTCTCTCTGGCCAACCTTCCAAACGTTAACCTTGTGTCTGAAACAGCCTCTATTCTGAATTTCACTTTGTGTAATATTTGCTGATCTTAGGTCCTCTTTAATTGCAGCAATCCATTTATTTATCTCTACTTTAGCTCTACTCCTATTTTCATAAAATGTTTGATTTCTTGGTTTTCTCGATGTCGGTATGTTGTGCTATTTATTTGTTTGCGGCCTAGGATTTTTCTTATGATTTTTCTTTCCTTCTTTTCAATGTCCTCGATGTCCCTCTTTCTATTCAAAATGAGCGTTTCTGCAGCATATATACATTCTGGCTTAATAACTGTGTTGTAATGTCTCAGTTTTGTGTTTTTAGATAGGTATTTTTTGTTGTATTTTGTATAAGTCTCAATGCCGTTTCCATTTTTTGACATCTACCCTTATTGGCCGCTTTTTCCAACCCGTTTTCCATGATTATTTCACCCAAATATTTGAATTGAGAGACTCGTTTGATGTTACCATATTTTGTTTTTAGAAATGGTGTATTGTCTTTTTTCAAAGGGAATTTGGAATCCTACATTTTCTGCTGTTTCTTTTAGGATTTCAATCTGTTTCTGTCCCGTTAATACATCTTGAATTAAAATTGCTAAATCATCAGCAAATGCCAGACAATCAATTTTGATGTTGGTTCTCCCAAGTTTAAAGGGCTGGTCAATATTCAGGGCCGACTTTTTTTCACGCCACTCCTGTATTACTTCTTCTAGAACACAGTTAAATAAGAGTGGCGAGAGTCCATCCCCTTGTCTCACTCCAGTTTTAATTTCGAAGTGCTCTGAGATGTCACCCATGAATTTAACTTTTGACCTTGTGTTAGTTAACTTTGCTTTAATAATTGCCAGCGTTTTCAGATCTAGTCCTTGTTCTTTCAAGATTCGGAATAAAGATTCGTGGTTAATAGAATCATATGCTTTTTTAAAATCCACAAATGTACAGACGAGATTTTTATTGTACAGTTTTTGATGTCTTAGAATCAACTTCAGATTCAGGATCTGTTCAGGGCTGGATCTGCCCGGTCGAAAACCTGCTTGATATTCACCAATGTTAGGGTCAAATTGTCCCTGTGCTCTGTCTAGTAGACATTGCGATAGAATCTTGTAACAAACTGGGAGAAGAGATATCCCTCTATAGTTGTTTACATCCGTTCTATCTCCTTTCTTATGTAGTAGATGGATTAGAGCATCTTTCCAATCTTCCGGAATCTGTTCGGTTTGCCAAACTTCTTGTAGAATGTTGGTTATTTCCTTGATTCTATCTGGACCAACGGATTTCAAAAGTTCAGCAGTGATTCCATCTTCACCAGAAGCTTTGTCATTTTTAAGCCGCTTTTTAAGCCGCTTAAACGGTAACAAAATACAGAAGATTAAAAGAAACCGCTATAATTAATTTAAATAAAAATAAATATATTGCTATGCCTTCAGTAAATTTAAATTCAATATGGTTTCCGATTCTAAAGAATACTATTAAAAACATTTAAGAATTTCAATAAACTATCACAATCACACGGTAAACCTCACTTATATATATTTTTTGACATACACAAAAATTATATTTGCTTTCTATCTTTTCATAATTTATAGAAATTAATATACTTTATTTTTAGATTCGTTTTGAAAACGGGTGGAGAATACTTCCCGAAACGTTAACGTTAAAATTTTGTATATTTTTTTAGAACATTTCAATATTTTAAAAATTTTATTCGTTAGGAAAATTTATTACAAAAAAGAATCATTGAGAAATTTGTCTCCGTTTGGTTTTCTGTTTTTACCCAGTGATTCTTTATTTACATAAGAACAGATATTTTTGATATTTTTTGAGTTTTAGATCGTGGCGAAAAACCCAAATAAAGAAAAAAATATATGAACACGCCATGATCATTCAGACATCACTTTGGAGAATATACTGTTAACTTTTTATGATGATTGACGGTATTTTAGGTTTTACAGCTCTCTTAGCCGGTAGCGAACGGTTGGCCCGCCTCATGAATGGATCCATTGTTCTTGTCTTTTAAATATTTTGAATGGGTCATGTCATCACGCCCGAGAACGAAAAGCGCGGCGAGTACGTGAAGCCGACCGTCCCATGGGGTCATCACGTCCGAAAACATAATGCGCGGCTAGTATATAAAGCCGACTGTCCCATGGGATCATCACGTCTGAGTATATAAAGCGACTTTCCCATGGGGTCATCACGCCCGAGAAGTTTTAAATACTCACTGCGCCACGCGCAGTGAATATTTAAATTCAATGCATTCAATGCATTACATGTGTGAGTCCGAAGATCAAGAAGTATTTTTGTTTTAATGGTACTTAATGGTCCATTCTAAGGAACCAGTGGTCCATCGCAAGAAACCGGTTTTTTTGGATGGACCGAACACTACACTACAGTTTGAAGTAAATAAAACAACAAAAATATACTTACATGAAATTTAATATCTATATATTCATCGGAAAAAATACGACATATTTATAAAGTTCTTAACTTTAAATGAAATGGTTAAATTAATTTCGTTCTTCTGCGCTAAATCTAAAACCATTAAAGAAGAAATCTTCGGCGTTTTCCTTTAAATATATCCACTACTTCATCTGCATGAATTTCTGTTCCATAGTGAATGTTCATGAGAGCCAAACCATTAAGTGTGTTTTCACTTGTAGTGTTTCGTAAATAGTTTTTCAGTCTCCTTAGGCTCGAGAAAGACCTTTCTGGGGTAGCAGTGGATACAGGAATGGTAGCCAAGATTTGTAGTAATGTGTAAATATTAGGATAAAAGTTTTTATCGCACATATCTAGGCATTCCAAACTAGATTTCGGGGTAGGCGAGATACTTGTCATCACTGCTTTCCATACTTCAAGTTCTGCTTTAACCATTGATATGTCGCTTTCGGGAAGCAGTGACGAGTACATGGAAATTGCTTCTTCAATTTCAGAACTGGCAGTAAAATTTGAAGGTAGCACACCAGATAATGCTGATACTACTTTACGATGTTCGGTAAACCTTTCAACCAATTGTTGAATTGTATGATCAAGAAATGGAATGAACAAATTAATTTTGTAATACGTGCATACATCCAATGCAGGAATGTTCGGTCTATTTAATTGACTTCCGACGACGCGTGGCATTCGCAGTATACCACCATTTTCTTCCAGTAAAACCTTTGCGTCTTCATGGAGATGAAGATATTCGACGTCAGTGTTGTTTCTCAGGAGTTGTAAGACATTAATAACATCATCTACATGTTTGAAAGCCGTGATAAGATCGAAGTCAATTGTCTGTAATTGTTTTGATAGCGACAATGTATAGCTCATAACTTTTTGAAGAATCACTAACAACATCACAAAATCCGCAGATCGAAGTGTACTTAGCAATTGGGCGGCTTGTTGCGATGTTTCCTTATTGTGATTAAATTGGAGTTCTTCGAGAGCATCACAATCGCTGAATAAATTTCCCTGAATCTTATAATAGCTTCATGTTTGTGGACCCACCGTATTTCACACATTGAGAGCAAGCTTTTTTGGTTACCGACGGGTAGTAGCTCTTGAATTTTTTCTTTCAACAAAGCAGTGCGTTGAGCAGAATGGCGAAAGTAGGAACCAACAGACTGCACAATCCCAATGCAATTTCGGACATTTGCTAATGAACATGAATTAGCAATAGCAAGGTTGAGAGAGTGTGCACTACAGTGTACATAAAGAGCAAGAGGACATTCTTGGCGAACATAAGCTTGAGCACCGTGCAAATACCCACTCATAGCTGCAGCCCCATCGTAACCTTGACCAACCACATGAGAACATTCAAGTCCATGTTTTTTTCAGAGCTGTAATAATAAGATTTGCGAGACCGGATCCTGAAACATCGACCGTTGGAATGTACTCAAGGAACATCTCTTTAAGTATATGGTGTTTATTATCTGTAAAATCAACATAACGAGACTTGTTCTACACGTCCGATGTTGGTGGTTTCGTTAGCCAGAATCGCAAATAGTTTGGCTCTCTTTACTTCTTCAATTATTTTATGTTGAATTAATTCACCACAAATGTCAATTATTTCGTTTTGTATCTGAGGGCTTGTGTACAGGGCATTCTTCTGTGAAGTATTCAAATGCTCAGCCAGATCTTTATCTCCAGACTCAGCCGCAAACCGCAACAGGGCAATAAAATTACCATCATTCTGTAGTGGTTGTTCAGGTTCTGGTGATTCTGGTGTAATTTGTATGCGCCCCGAATCGATTTTACCCCTCAAGGAGATGCCTTGTTTGCCGCAAAAAATTATTGCTTTTACGATAGGGATTAGTTTCTTTCGATTCTCCTCTTGTTGTCTCTTTCTTTCAGAAGACAGCTGTTCAGTGACCGAAAAAGCCTGCGAAGATATTACTTTTAGAAAGTTATCTGCCAGTTCTGAATTTCGCTTGTGGTATCCCGATTTCGCACGAGCTTCAAATATTTCTAGGGCATTTTTCCACTTACAAAAAGGTTCGGTTACCAACTGGCCGATCCTTTGATGATCGCCTTTACCTTCATCAAGCGAACGTCCCATTACCACGCAAACTCTGCAGTATGTTCCACTTTTATATTCCGAATATGACAACCAGGGGAATCTCTCCAACCATTTCAATTGAAAGCGCAAGTTACGTTTTGTGGAAATAGGAAACATAATCTCTGGGTGGGTTTCATAGCGTTTTTAAAATTTGGACTTTAAAATATTCATCCAAGATTTTTTCTTGATTAGCGTAAAAACCAACATCCAACTTAGCTACAGCTGTAAAAGATGAGGTAACAGGCAAGCTGGCCTGTTGCAGACTAGATGTAGATTCGGCAGTTGAAGGCATCGAACAGGGCACCAGCGACATGGCATCGATTTCGACATTCGGTATTGTGATTGAGGTCGAGGTCGAGGGCCCGCTTGTCATCACAGTCTTCTTATCAGCATGCAAGGTAGCTGAAGCATTGATAACTAAATCCAAATTTGTTTCTTTATTAAAAACCCCTTGATTACACCATTTTATCCAGTAGCCCATACCTTTAAGTTTATCACCCTTCCTTTTTTTTCCCTCCATTTTTCTACAGTAATAATGGTTCACGTATCTATCCTTAACAAGGTCACCGAATAACACTGCACTAAAATTACTCACTTACACGGTACACTTAATTCTATTCACTATTCGTTCACCACTTTTCACTTATATTCGCTTCGAGTTCGCATGGAACAATACTGCCGTAAGCGCGATCAGGCGCCGCTTATATAGCAGCCCAGTAGTAGCCGTCCAGAAACTACCACAAACTACCACAAACTTCCACACAAAGCTCCACTCATTCCGACCGAGGGGCGTGGCGAATAATCGAGAAACAACGCAAAGTTTCCATATGATTGAAAATAGTTCGACTACTCGACAAGAGATGACGTTACTGTGCGGAGCGTCCACTAGTTCGGATATATATTCAATTCAAATGCAATAATTTAACTCTCTTCACTCCTCGTATTTTTTCAGTATAATATTAGGTAATATTTGGCTTATTTCGGGGGGGGGGGGGGGGGGGGGGTGTTCGATCCCTACAACGGTCCATGCGAATCTTCCATTGTTCGAAACAGTGTTGTAGTGCGCAGCTTTAATGGACTCAAATCAAGTTTCTCTTAATGCAGATTTCACCTTAGGAAACAGATAGAAGTCGCACGACGCGAGGTCTGTCGAATGAGGCGGAAGGTCTAATACTGGGATGCTGTACTTGGCTAGAAACCTCTTGACGCTCAATGCGAAATGAGCCGGGGCTTATTATCTTGGTGGAGAAGCCATGATTTGTCCCTCCACAATTCGGGTCTTTCACGGAGTTCAGCAAGAACGTGAAGGTAGTAATGTTGATTAATAGTTTGATCTTCAGGAACCCAGTGAAGGTACACAATCTCATTAATAAAAAAAAAATCATTATTGCTTTTGAGTTTTGATTTTCCCATTCGAGCTGTTTTGGCTCTCGGTGAATTTGGGCTCTCCAAATTCAGTTAAAGGCAATTTTTACAAAATATCCCATTTTCTTCGATATTCAAAAAATTATATCACGGAAGCTAAAATAGATAAATCAAAACGTGTGCCAGATTATTGATGCGCGTTGTTTGGAGCATTAAATATCCACAAATGAAGTGATTCTATTTTTTAAAGTTTTGCAATTTGATCGAAAATTTTTCAAAGGGGGTACCATAGGAAAACATAAAAAAAGCGAAAGTTACTCATTTTCTATGAAAGTAAGCCACAAGATGGAGAAAATTACGAGGAATCGAATGGCGAAATTTATATATTCGCAGAAAACTGATGCGGGAAGGTAATTTTTGCAAAATGTTCCAATTTCTTCGATATTTAAAAAATCGTATGAAGAAAACTAAAAGAAATAAATCGAAACGGGTGCCAGATTATTGATGCGCGTGGTTTGGAGCGTTAAATGTCCAAAAATGAAGCGCTTCTATTTTTTAAAGTTTTGCAATTTGATCACAAGATGGAGAAAATTACGAGGAATCAAATGGCGAAAAGCGCAATTTGATATCTCGAACGGATATCTGATCCTGTGCACTTTCCAAAGGTATTTTTTGAGCAACAGACTCTATTGCCGAACTATTAACAAAATACTAAACAAAATTACTATTAACAAAAACTAAACCAAACAACACACAACAAAATACCAAAAATGTGGTTTATAAAATTCCCTGCGAATGTGGCAAATTCTATATAGGTGAGACATCTAGACCGTTAGATGTTAGAATAAAAGAGCATAAAAACCTTCTTAGAAAAGGCGATTTTAATAAATTTAGAATTTGTCAACACGCATGGGAATCGGGTCATAAAACTAATTGGTATAATTCCAAAACGGTATCAAAAGATTCGGTAATAAAATAAAGAAGATTAAAAGATACCGCTGTAATTAATTTAAATAAAAAATAAATGTATTGCTATGCCTTCGGTAGATTTAAATTCAATATGGTTCCCGATTTTAAAGAATACAATTAAAAAAATTTAAGAATTTCAATAAACAATTACAATCACACGGTAAACCTCACCTATATATATGTATATATATATATATATATATATATATATATATATATATATATATATATAATATATATATATATATATATATATATATATATATGTATATATATATATATATATATATATATATATATATATATATATATATATATATATATATATATATATATATATATATATATATATATATATATATATATATATATATATATATATATATATATATATATATATATATATATATATATATATATATATATATATATATATATATATATATATATACCAAGATCTTATCTTCTTGTGCCAGTGCGTTTTCGACTTTTCTCATTGTATTAATTTTCTTTAAGGAATACGAATGTAGTTGGTTTGCTTTTAAAATATTAAATGTTGCTATTCATATATGATTCTTAATTCCATAAATGTATTTATCAATTCGGTTTTACGCTTTCAGCAAGAGTTATAAAAAATAGTCAGCATCTCTACTAAATGTAAACTAGAATATTTACAATTCGAACAATAAGTTGGTAGAATGCAGTTTACCCACCGGTTTAATTCTAATTCCCCGCAAGTTAAAATATTATTTGCCTTTTTAAGTCAACCGGCATAAATAATCTTGACATTGTCGAAATTTATTTAACATGCACGTTATGAAAACCAGCGATATGTGAATGTCGAATCAGTTGACAAATTTGTAAAACAGAGAGATAGAAGTTTTCTCACTATGGATCGACACAGACCAAAAACCAATTGGTACATATACTGTGCGGCATTTTCAAGTAAGTATTCTTTATATTGTTTTACATCATAGTCATATATACAGAGAAAACTCATGCCACTAATGTGTAGAATATAAAATACTGCTTATTGTCTGAATGATTGAGACGTGTTCATATATTTTTTATTTTGGGTTTTTCCCCACATATAAAATATCTGTTCTTATGTAAATAAAGAAACACTGGGTAAGAAACAAAAAATCAAACGGAGACAAATTTCTCAGTGATTCTTTTTCTGTATAAAATTTGCCTAACAAACCAAATTCTAAAAAATGCAAAAATATTCTAAAATAAATAAAAACTTCTGAACGTTAACATTTCGGAAGGTCTTCTCCCCCCTTTTAAAAACGAATCTAAAAATAAATTTTATTAAATTCTATATATACTGAAAAGATGGGATGTAAATATATTTTTTGTGTGTCATTGATTCATACATTGAAAATAATTGATTTTAATTACAGTAACATAAAACCAAAAAACTAAACAAAACCATAAAACAAAAAATATATATATGTATATATATAGGTATATATATGTATATATATATATATAGAGGTGAGTATAGACCGACTCATTTTCGAGTGTTCTTTCTGATCCTCCACACCTCTCTCATCCTTTCTCCGTGGATTCTCTTTCTCTCCTCCGTCCACTTTATTCCTGATCTCCTCGAAACTTCGCTCTCTGATGCAACGTTCCACATATGTATTTTGTGTCTGTACGTTCTTCTATCCTCAATCTCTCTCGGACCCATTTGTGCCTTTCCCAGATCAGCTCTGACTTGTGCGATCCATGGTACTGTTGACTTGACTCCTTGTATGTACGTAAGAATTCTGTTGGTGAGTCTTGCCGGTGGGAGTCTCCTGATATGTCCATAGAATTTCAACCTTTTTTTTCTTATGTCCGCCGCTAACTTGGACATTCTCTCTGTGGTCTTTCGAGAATGTAGTCTGTACCTGCCTCTGTCAGTTTTGGGCCGAGAATTTTTCTCATAATTTTGCGTTCTTCTTTTAGTATGTTTTCTATGCCGTTTTTCGTATGAAGTGTATGTGTCTCGCTTGCGTATAGTACTTCTGGTTTGATTACTGTGTTGTATGTCTTATTTTTGCGTGTGTGGATAGGCATTTCTTATTGTAGATATTGTGGGTCTTGCCGTATGCCCTCTTTATCTTCTGTAATCGAGTCTTCTGTGCTATCTTCTCTTCCCCTGTGGGTTCGAGGATCTCCACCAAATATTTAAAGTGAGCGACCCTATTTATTTTGCTGTATTTGGTGCTCAAATTTTGGACATCTAATTTTGAGCAGAAGAATCCGGTTTTTGAAAGGAGATTTTTAGGCCAACTTTCTCTGCACATTCCTTGAGGACTTCGATCTGTTTGGTTGCCCATTTTTTATTGTCTGCAGGTATGGCTAGGTCGTCTGCGAAGGCCAGGCATGATATTTCTATGTTGTTTTTAGATCGTCCGAGTCGTATTGGTTTCCAGTGTCCTTGATTTTTTAGTTCCTTTTCCCATTCCCTTATGACTTTGTCCAGGTCCAGGAGGGACCAGGTTGAAGAGGAGTGGGGATAACCCATCTCCTTGGCGTATTCCGGTTTTAATCAGGAAGGGTTTGGAAATTTCTCCCATAAATTTCACTTTAGAGATTGTGTCGGTCAGTGTCTGCTTGATCAATCGTAGTGTTTTTGGGTCGAGTCCTTGTTCTTCTAGGATGTTGAACAGAGATTTTCGGTCAATGCAGTCGTATGCTTTCTTGAAGTCAACGAACGTGCAGATGATTGGGACGTTCCTGATAGCTTTGTATTTCAGTATTGTTTTAAAGTTAAATATTTGTTCAGTGCATGAGCGACCAGAGCGAAAGCCTGCCTAGTACTCGCCAATTTTGTGTTCTAATTGTTCTTGTGTTCTCTGGAGAAGGCATGCTGAGAAGATTTTGTAAGTGACTTGTAATAAGGAGATTCCTCTGTAGTTGTTCACATCTGTTCTGTCTCCTTTCTTGTTCAGCGGGTGTATAAGAGGACATTTCCATTCATCTGGTAATTTTTCTGTTTCCCAGATGTTCGTGATAATTTACGTGAGTTCCCGCAGTGAGTTTGGTCCGAGGTTTTTCAATAGTTCCGCGGTGATACCATCTACACCGGATGTCCTGTTATTCTTCAGTTTTTGTATATGCCTGTGAATCTCTTCCTGTGTTGGTGGTGGTGATTCTGAGTGGGTATAGATACAATTTTCCTTGGGGAATCTTGTGTCGCGTTCGGAGCAATTGAGGAGATCAGAGAAATAGTGTGCCAGCTCCTGGCAATTCTCCAGATTGTTTAGCGCTAATCTCCCATTCCGTTTTTTAAAGCAAATATTTTGTGGTGTGTACCTACGGATTTCTCTTGCGAAAGTCCTATAAAAGTTTCTCGTGTTATAATTGCGGATATTCTCCTCTATAGAGTCTAGTTGTTCCTTCATGTACTTCCTCTTAGTTTGTCTAATTACTTTGGCGGTCGGATTTCTAGTCTCGTTAAAAAGCTGTTGGCTTTCTGGGGATTTTTTACTGTTGTACTCCTGAAATGCTCGTTTGCGTCGCGTACTTTTGATTTCCGAGTCCCACCACGGGTGTTTTGTGTTCTTTTTCAATGGGATCAGTTCCTGTGCTTTTTGTGTAATTTTTTTGTGGGAATTATTCCCATGTATCTGCCTGTTCCTTTTTCCATTCCTCTGTTATGTTGGATTTTTTGATCCTTTTCGTGTCGAATTTCTGTAGGTGTGCCTTCTTCTGATGAATTCTCTTTGGGGTGGATTTTACTTTGATTCGTGTTAGGTATTGGTCTGAGTCGATGTTTGCGCCCCTGCGGACTTGAACATTATGGATCTCTCTTTGTTGTGGGTATGAGATCGCAACGTGGTCTATCTGGAATTCACCAATCTGTTGTATCGGCGATCTCCATGTCTTCTGTTTTTGTGGAGATTTTCTGAGGGGTATTGACATGATCTTCAGGTTATTCTGTTGGCATAGTTCGATGAGTCTTATGCCGTTCTTGTTGGTGAATTTGTGACCGGGGACTTTGCCTACGGTTTTCTGATGGATTTTTTCCCTACCAATGAGTGCGTTAAAGTCGCCCAGTAAAATTTTGACGTCATCTTTTGGGACCTTTGCCTTTATCTTTTCTAGTGTTGCCCAGAATTTCTCTGTAGACTTGTGGTCTTTCTTGTTGTCCCCGTTTGTGGGGGCATATACGTTGATCATGGTGTATTTTTTATAGGCGCACTGCATGCGCATTGTCATCAGTCTATTGTTTAAATTTCTCGGGTATCCCGTGTTAGCTGAATGTCCACTGGTGGGCGGTTTCGATGAAATCTCATCCATCATTTTCAATGCGTTTACTCGACGGTGTTTCGACAACAAATGCTGTTGGTGGGTCTGTTGCGTCCGGTTTTGTTTGCAGGCGGAGCGACGTCATTGGTCGGTGGATTCCGGCCAATGAGAGCCCGTGTTTGGCTACGTTTTTGCGGACCCGTTGTCAGTAGCACGGTTTGCATGCACGGAGAACGATTTCGTTGTCTCGGGCTCTCTGCTGATTTTACTCGGAAGTCCGATAAAATGTGTTTCCAAGCATGTGGTAATCTTTGGCGATCAGCTCGACTGTTTAGGTTGTTGGGCCTTTTTTTTATTTCCCATATATATATATATATATATATATATATATATATATATATATATATATATATATATATATATATATGCTTCTGTTTGTGTTATATGGTACTTGTAAACGTAAACCTTTTGGTATTATGTCACAATCTTTACATTTGTAAATAAATGTTAGGCTGTTTTCAGAATGTTGTAGTTTAATATATTTATTTTCTAAATAGCTAAATAAAAAACATATTTCAGGCCTATACCTATAATCTAAGTATTGTCTGAATGATCTAAAACTCAAAAAAAAAAATAATATAAAATATATATAATAATATAGGCATGGTAAGCTGACATTGCAGCCTCAAAACCAACATTCTAAGCTATAATTCTCAGTGCGTAGCAATACCGAAACAAGCCTGCAGCAACTTTTTCCACGTGCCCTCTCCAATTCAGCTTTCTATCAATCACAAGGCCTAAGAAACACACCTGTTCAGAAGACTGAATTTTGACGTCTTTATAGACAAAAGTAATACTCTTACTCTTTCTATTGCTGAATACAATGGATTGGGTTTTAGGCACATTTAAGACAAGATCCCCAGTAGAGAAGTATTCATTAAGAATTCGGCACGATTTCCCAACACTCTCGAGCATCAAGTCGGGATTATCTTCGCTAAAAATTAATACTGTGTCATCCGCATGCATCAACAGTACCGTGTGCTGTTCTGTAACGTTTGGAAGTTGATTTGTATAAATAATTTATAATAGTGGACACAATATAGAACCTTGAGGAACGCCTCTTATCACACAAACCTTATCAGACACAGTAGCTCTACCGCAAAAATCAGTCTCGCCCACCTCTTGTGTTCAGACTTTTAGATATGATTTTATTAACATGAGTGCATTTCCCCGAACTCCACAAGTCTCAAGTCTTGCACAGACATTATCATGATTCACGCTGTCAAATGCCTTTGTTAGATCAAGACACATAGCCATGGTTAACTTTTTACAATTTATTGAATTTAAAACATTTGTAATAGTTTGATAAATCGCCCTAATGGTAGATTTTCTCTTTCGAAAGCCATTCTGATTATTAGATATTACTAAATTCTTTTCAGAAAAATCTGACAATCTATGGTAAATCGCCCCTTCAAAGATCTTGCCCATGTTCGAGAGCAAGGATATCGGTCTATAGTTAATTTCCACATCGATTTTTCCCTTCTTATAAATTGCTTTTATACGAGCATTTTTTAATAACTTCGGATAAACCCCCGTCGAAAAACACAGATTTATTATATAAGACAAAGGTTTAGAGATATAGTGATCAATCCCTTTAATTATGTGAACAAGTAAGTTATCGTTACCTACCGATTTTTTATTCCTTAAACGTTTAATAATGTTCAATATTTCATCAGGACATGTTGGATTTAAAAATATAGATTGAAGAATTCTATTCGAAGGAAAATTGTTTTTTTATTGGAACTAACAGTTGGACATGAATTTATAAAGTACGTATTTAAGTTATTTACTGTTTGAAAAGGATCTTTAAATTTATTCGAGAAATTCTCCAATACTGTCTTATTATCGTTGTTATCAATTATTGTTTTTATTAGCTTCCAGGAGGCTCGCACGTTGTTGTCAGATTTATTTATAAACTCTCTGTTTGAGATTTGTTTGGCTTGTTTTATTACTAATTTTAATATTTTGCAATATGTATTAAAGAAGTGATTAGAAATAATTTCATCAATTTTTATGGAAATATAGCTCGCGTGTATGTCTACATGATATTGTAATACCTTGTGTAATCCAGTTTTTATTAGTGCTATTAAAATAAAAAAAAATTTTCACAAGTATCGCATTGAAATTCTTCTCAACTAAATACAAAAATACACTATATGCCTCATTGACTTAATTAGAACTGTATACAGGTAACCAATCAATTTTTTCAACTTCTCTTTTGAAAGATAATATTTTATTATTTGGAAAAATCCTTTTATAAATAAATTTTTGTTCAGTCCGTAAATCATTCTGCCCTCCAGCCATTAAGTTTATATTAATTATCTGTGCACAGTGATCAGAAAGAGCCGTAGTTTGAACACAACTTGAAAAATTATTCATGTGATTGTAAAATATGTTGTCCAGGAGTGTGGCCGAGATCGCAGTGGCACGAGTCACATCCGATATGCATGGATGAAGATTGTATGAATAAAACAAATCTAATAGCCGCGTGACTTGGTTACTTTGACCATCATTAAAATTAATATTAAAGTCTCCCGCAAAAACAATATTATATCTGAAATAACTTTTATGAATAAATTCCAGTAACTTTTCAATTATTTCTAAAAATACATCATATGAACCCAATTCCCTTCGATACAAACAGATAATAATAATTTTTAATCCTTCATCGAACACAGCTGATATTTCTACCTTAATACCTTCCACACTCACATACCGAACCGAGCTGACCTCTTTAAAGTTCCAATCAATACTTGCAAAAATACACACACCTTTATGTTTCATTTCACTTCTAGCATATACCGATACAAGTTTATATCCACTAATATTTACATAATGCACTTCCTCTTCCTGCATCCAATGTTCACTTAACAATTAAATTTGCGGTTTATTTACCATACTA
Source organism: Cosmopolites sordidus (assembly GCA_031761425.1). Classification (NCBI taxonomy): domain Eukaryota; kingdom Metazoa; phylum Arthropoda; class Insecta; order Coleoptera; family Curculionidae; genus Cosmopolites; species Cosmopolites sordidus. The sequence continues at coordinate 392,992 of JARFXV010000132.1, forward strand.
TCCAGGAGGTATTCAATTTCAAGAGTTTTATTTCGTAACGACTGTATGTTCTGATGCATAATAGTACTACATACTCTTCCTTCATTCCCTCCAGTCAGTCCCTTCGGCTCGACTATATATATATATATATATATATATATATATATATATATATATATATATATATATATATATATATATATATATATATATATATATATATATATATATATACCGTGTGTCTCAGCCAACCGAAGAGCGACCAACATTGTTTTCCAAGGCAACTTGTCGAGTTGAGGTATGCGGATTGTCTTGGAATGCAAGCATTACATCCAATTTTTTGTTATCGGTCAACGACACTACTTCCTTCTTAATTTGTCTCACGTGTCCCAGTTCTCTAAATTGTTTTTCAACTTTACTTACTGTACCTTGGGTTATGGGTGGTAAGTCAGGATATTTTTCCCTAAAGAGACGAATAACTTCGGCTTGAGTTCGTGTCCTATCTCCATAACCTATCATCATTAAGATAGTTATTTTATGACTCTCTGATAAATACACCATGTTTAAATCAAATGAATCGCACACGTCAAAGAAAACTAATTTAAAAGGCACGTTGATTTTTTTGACGTTTCATACAACAAATACCTACCTTTGAAAACCTGATTTTTTATCTTTGCCTATTTGCTGATAATGTTCGAAGAATTACTTAATATTTCCGAAATAGTTGAAGATAAGTCTAGGATATTTTACATGAAATATGTCTAGAATTTCGTGAAGAATCCAAAAATTAAATAATATACAGGGTGTCGTATTTAAAATATGAAAGTTGGTATTGGCAACTGTTACATGACACACCCTGTATAAAAAAATTTTGTTGAAAAAAATGCGCATCTAAAAATACCAATCGACGTGTTCGAGCGTTTTTTCGAACACGCCCCCATTTATTTATTAACGAATTGATTCCATTTGGCTGGGACACACGGTATATATATATATATATATATATATATATATATATATATATATATATATATATATATATATATATATATATATATATATATATATATATATATATATATATATATATATATAGGTGAGATGCATATATAAACGTTTTTAATTGTATTCTTTAGAATCACGAACCATATTGAATTTAAATCTACCGAAGGTATGGCAATACAGTTATTTTTTTGAGTTTTAGATCATGGCGAAAAACCCAAAAAAAAAATAATGGAATACTATTATTTCCTCTATTTTTTTATTGTCCTTTTACACTATTTATGTGTCTAATTTTTCTACATTATTATTCGTGTTTCTTACAAAATTTGGACCAAAATAATTTCCTTTACGAACACAGTAATCCCTCATCAACCGCAGTTTTAATTATCCCCAGTTTTCCCTTGCGAAATCGCCTAGACTAAATTTTCAGTCGAATTAAATAGCAGCGAACTACCACTCTAATTTTCCCAGATTTGTTTTATTGCCTTTTTCGCAAGACGCACGGTCGTTGGTTACGCATTTCCACAGTTTGTATGTTTGTAGTTTCCATATGTATCATTATTCAAACGAAGTTGCGAGTGTAATTACGTAGTTTTATGTACTAAAATCTAATGGCGTCCACAGACCAAGTTTTGTTAATTGTTAGACTATCTTGCTGCAGGTGAAACGTATGCGAGTGTCATGAAAAAGTGTAAAATGAATGAACCCACACTAAAAACAATAAAAAAGAGTGAGTAATCATTTGTATCTCAAACCGAAAGATTTATTCTTCTCTTTTGATATAATGCTTCAGGTAATCACATAATAAAGCCACTGCTCGTATACAAATCTACAAACCCACGTGCTCTAAAAAATAGAAACAAAAATAGTTTTTGTTGTAAATATTTTGTGTAAGTCTTGTGTAATGCCGTTTCCATTTATTGACATATATCCTTATTGGCAGCTTTTTTCAACCCAATTTCCATGATTATTTCACCTAAATATTTGAATTGAGAGACTCTAAATATTTGAATTGATATTTTGTTTTTAGAAATGGTGTTCTTAGTCGGTTGCAGGTCATGTATTGTGTCTTTTCAAAGGAAATTTGGAGTCCTACCGTTTCTGCTGTTTCTTTTAGGATTTCAATCTCTTTTTGTGCCGTTAATATATCTTGAGCCAAAATTGCTAAATCATCAGCAAACGCCAGATAATCAATTTTGATGTTGGTTCTCCCTAGTTTAATGGGCTGGTCAATATTCAGGGCCGACTTTTTTTTCACGCCACTCCTGTATTACTTTTTCTAGAACATAGTTAAATAAGAGTGGCGAGAGTCCATCCCCTTGTCTCACTCCAGTTTTAATTTCGAAGGGCTCTGAGATGTCATCCATGAATTTAACTTTCGACCTTGTGTTAATTAATGTTGCTTTAATAATTGCCAGCGTTTTCAGATCTAGTCCTTGTTCTTTCAAGATTTGGAATAAAGATTCGCGGTCAATAGAATCATATGCTTTTTTGAAATCTACACATATACAGATGAGATTTTTATTGTGCAGATTTTGATGTCTTAGGATCAACTTTAGATTCAGGATCTGTTCAGGGCAGGATCTGCCAGGTCGACAATCTGCTTGATATTCACCAATTTTAGGTTCTAACTGTCCCTGTGTTCTGTCTAGTAGACATTAAGATAGAATCTTGTAACAAAGTGGGAGAAGTGATATCCCTCTGTAGTTGTTTACATCCATTCTATCTCCTTTCTTGTGTAGTGGATGGATTAGAGCATCTTATTATCATTATCTTATATATATATATATATATATATATATATATATATATATATATATATATATATATATATATATATATATATATACATATATATATATATATATATATATATATATATATATATATATATATATATATATACATATATATATATATACATATATATATATATATATATATATATATATATATATATATATATATATATATATATATATATATATATATATATATATATATATATATATATTACTATGACTGAATCAACCTGGATTGTCTCAATTTTCAACTTTGGTCTTATATTCGGATCGCCAATTTATTTCGTTCTTTCCAAATTTGTTACCAAGAAAACCACTCTGCTATTTGTAGGTTGCGCTCTTATTTTAGCCCATACTGATGATGATATATATATATATATATATATATATATATATATATATATATATATATATATATATATATATATATATATATATATATATATATATATATATATATATATATATATGATCGAAAATTGTGAATTGGGCCGGTAGAGAAAAGTATTAAAAAGCTGAGGAAGTTCACCACGTCGTGCTGTGCTATTCCTTTATCCGCCATCCAAAGCGCCATCAAGCCTCTCTCAAGATCGGTTTCTGGCCTTAAGCCGTCATCAGTTGGGCTGAAGCGGACACCTGAAGAGCGCTTGAAGGAACGACTAAAGCCATGACCATTTAAATTGGCCATGTTGAATGGAGGCTGCTATCATATGCAGCCATGACATCCTGCGGTAAATGGTCACAGCAGTCAGACTGTGCGAAACCGTTCGTAACCCGTCTAACCTCGGGTAAGTACCAGGTATGATCGAAAAATTGTGAACGGGGCCCGTGGAGAAAATTATTAAAAAGCTAAGGAAGTTCACCCGTACTCCATGTCGTGCTTTGCCTTTCCTTCATCCGCCATCCAAAGCGCCAGCAAGCGGCTCCCAAAGGCTTATGGCTTAAGGCCAGAAACCGATTTTGGAAATTTTAATTCGGAATTATTAATCAACAAGAGTTTATTTTGCATTTAACCTACAATAATTTTGACAGTATATATACGAATAGAAGCTGTGGACAGTACTGAGGTGAAAACACTTTAGTATTCTGACGTCACAAACTAGCATCCAATCGCGGCGCGTTCGTATTTTTACGTCATTTTTTACATTTTAATTCATTTATAATTAATTGTAACAAGTTTTTGACAAGTTTTTCGCATCAATTATCAATATTATTTATGATGAAGTTTTAAAATAAAGTAAAAAAATCGAGAATTATTTTTTATTCAAAAACCCAATTGATTATGAATTTAATTAGTGAGAGTTTTTCTTTTTTTTAGCAACTGTTGTGGCCTTTGCTACTGGTGGATGTTGGACATGGACATCTCCAATATTGCCCAAGCTGAACATGTCAGCACAAGACACTAACCCGATTGGTCGTCCAATTACTATGACTGAATCAACCTGGATTGTCTCAATTTTCAACTTTGGTCTTATATTCGGATCGCCAATTTATTTCTTTCTTTCCAAATTTGTTACCAAGAAAACCACTCTGCTATTTGTAGGTTGCCCTCTTATTTTAGCCCATACTGCTCTAATTTTTGCAAATGAAGTTATTTATTTTTTGATTGCTCGGCTTTTGATGGGTATTGCCTGCGGAGCGATGTGGTGTGTTTTGCCAACGTTTTTAGCAGAAATTGCCGAAGACAGAAACAGAGGGGTTGTGGGTATATTAGCTGGAATTATGTCTGCGTCCGGAAGTTTATTAACGTATGTGGTTGGACCGTACGTCTCCATAAAACTTTTTAGTACTGTAAATTTAATACCAGTTTTGATTTTCTTCGTTCTATTTTCCATTTTTGTACCGGATAACCCTTACGACCTAATTTTGAAAAATAAGATTTCTCAAGCTGAGAAAAGTTTATCGAGGCTAAGAAGAAGTTCTAATGTCCAAAAAGAATTAGCTTATATGTCTAGTTGTGTTCAAAATAGTACCAACAAGGGTTTTATAGACTTATTTAAGGAATCTGGTTTAAGAAAGGCACTGAGTATTTGCGTAATATTGATGGCAATCCAACAATTATCTGGTGTATCTGTTGTCATCAGTTATACTCAAACTATTTTTGACCTCTCTGGAACTTCCATACCTTCAGATATTTCTGCAATATCAGTTGGAATTATTTCTCTGACTTCAAGCTTGATTGGCAGTGGATTAATTGATATGATGGGTAGAAGAATTCTGGTGATAACAGGAAGTACACTCGCATCTGTTTCCTTATTTACTTTAACGGTGTATTTTTATCTTCTAACTACACATATTGATGTCTCTGGAATATTCTGGTTACCAATAAGTAGCGTAATATTTTTTATGTTTGCGTTTAATTTTGGCTTGGGTATACTGCCTTGGATAATACTTGGAGAAATGTTTCCTTCCACAGTTAAACCTGCTGCTTCTACTATCGTCTCTTTAACCAATTATTGTTTGTCGTTTATAGTGACTATGTGCTATCCATACTTGGTAAATTTAACTAGCATGAGTGGTACATTTTTGATTTTTTCGATAATTATGGCGCTTGCAGCTTGTTTTTGTTATTTTAAATTACCGGAAACGAAAGGTAAAAGCTTCGAGGAAATCGAACGAATGTTAAATAAGTAGCACTAATGTTAAATCTGTAAAATAAACTTTATTTTTATAATAAAATTTGTTTTTTATTGGGGGTTTTGTTAAGTTTTAAAGCCTACATTCAAAAATATTTAGTACTAAAGATCAAACCTTGACTCGCGTTTCCCCAACTGTTATAGTATTATCAGGAAACTATTCGGTCTACCAAATGTCTGCAACAAAAGTAGGTTTTTTTAATGACAACTGTACCTAATCCTCTGCCGGCTTTGCTGGTACAACCGGATTTTCGGATTCTGGGACGTCCGGGCTTAAACGCAAAATAGTTCAGAGGGAGTCGGAGACCTTTGGCCAACGTCTGAAACCGAAAATAAAAGCTTTCTTTGGAACGGTAAATGTCATCTCTCTCCTGCGCCCAGGAAAACTACACGAATTGGAGCAAACATTGAATCAGCAAAAAATCCAAATTTTAGCTTGGCAAGAAACCAGGTCAAAACAGATAATAACACCTTGGACTTCGGCAACTACAGACTTTTTTAAAGTAAAACGGACAAAAGAATACTCAAAAATACACCACATCTCGGTGTTGCTTTCGCTATCTCAAGAAACATTCTTGGTTCTATAACCAAGGGCTCAGGACAGTTTAGTAGTTATTCAAAATAATTCGCAAGTTCTTTGCAATTGTTTTGGTTATTTAGAGCTAATTGTCCGTTTTCCCTTTGGAAGCAAATACTTTGGGGTTGATAGCCTGTTAATTTAGTTTTAAATGTTTTGTAAAAGTTTCGGGTGGTATTTTTTTGGAAATCTATATATTATCATATTTTATTTTAGTTTGTCTAATTAGTTTCGATGTTTCTTTTCTTACTTCCAAATAGATGTTATAATTTATAGCTGTTTTTTGACTGTTCCAATCTTTGTATGCTTTACTTCGGCTTAATACGGCTTGTTCGCAAACTTTATCCTACCACGGATGTTTTCTTCGTTTTTGTGAAGGGACCAACTTTAAGGCTGTTTTGATAACTTTTTGTTTCAATTCTTGCCAGTTCTGTGCTGGTTGTTTATCAAGCTCTGCTGTTAGGGTTGGTTTTATTTTGGTAGGGTCGAACTTTGGTATTAGCAGTATCTTTTGAATAAGTTTTTGAGGTTTTCAGCTAAGTTTGATTCTAGTCAAGTAGTAATCCGTGTCTATGTTAGCTCCTTTCCTGACTTGAACATTCAAAATCTCTTTATAACTGGGGTACGAAATGGTAACATGGTCAATTTGAAATTCACCCATGTACTTGTTTGGGCACCTCCAGGTCTTCTGTTTCGTTATTTTCTTCTTAAAATGGGTTGACATTATTTTTAGGTTAAACTGCGAAAATAGTTCAACCAATCTTCTACCATTATGGTAAGTCCATTTATGAGCAGGAAAACTGCCGACTGTTTTCCTGTACTTTCTTTCTTTCCCTAGTTGGACGTTGAAATCACCCAATAAGATTTTTACATGGTTAGAGGGAATTTTAGAGATATTCTTTTCCAGAATTTCCCAGGTCTTATTTACTTTTTCAGGATTAGATTTATTTTCTTCGTTAACTGGGAGGTGTGCTTGGGGTTAACTCGGAGGTGATTGATGTATAGTTTCTGTTAGCACACTTGAGGGATAGTGTCATAAGTCGATTATTTACTGGCTGGACATTAGTTATAGATCCAAGAATGTTTCTTGAGTTACCGAAAGCAACACTGAGATGTGGTGTATTTTTGAGTATTCTTTTGTCCGTTTTACTTTTAAAAAGTATGTCTAATAAAAGTCTAATAAAAGGCTACTGTCATGCTCATATCGTCCATAATACAGTGAAATATCCTATGGGTTGCTTGACTTGTGATATAGAAAATATTGTTTTGAAAATCTACACTCATTTTTCTCTGTCAGCTTGTAGGAGAGAAGAATTAAAAAAATTGTCTCTATGGTTGATGGTGATTTTCATGAAATTAAACGCCAAATTGGTACTCGTTAGCTGTCTTTACTTCCAGCCAACGACCCACTTTGACTTAATTGAACGCCAATATGTATTTATTTTCAAAGTTTAAGTGATGATTGTTCAATAATTATATATTATTATAATATATTATATATAATTATATATTAATATTATATTACTTTTATTATATATATATATATATATATATATATATATATATATATATATATATATATATATATATATATATATATATATATATTTAAAGTTAAGTGACCAACAGGATCATGAAGTCGTTGGAAGACTGATGTCTGGACAGAAATTCTGTAACTATATTGGATATGTGTAATATTATGTATAATTTGAATACCGAATTAGAAGAAAGAAAAACTGATAAGTACTTTAGTTTTAAATCAAATATGAGATTACAAAGAATTGAAAAGTCATCACCCGAAATGATATAAATATTTTATAGATTTATTGATATAAATATATATTATTTGAAAAAAGGGTTTGATTTTAGTGAAGATAACTTTCAATACTTCCTAACGTTTCTAAAATGAGGTTGAATTTAAACATTTTGAAACGGTAATTACAAAAGCTAAATTACAAGACAGATTAGAGTCAATAAGATTTAAAGAGATCCAAATGAAATCTACTAATGATGACAACAAATTTTCAGAGAAAAATACTGCTGAAAAATGGCAATACATACTTAAAAATCGTATGTGATAGCATAAAACAAAAATATTTCTTATTTACTCTACGTTCCCGTAACATCAGTTTTCACTGAAAAGTGTTTTTTCGGTGATGATTGTGAAGTGACGAGAATAGTGAAACAAATCGTTCATATATTTTATGAAACATGATTTATTCATCTATTTGAATCTAAACTAAGAATGTTAAACTAGCTACGAAAAAAGAAACTAAAGCAAATGCTTAAATTGTTTGCCTTCGGCGCGAATACTTGTTCTGCATCGCTCCAGTGCGAATCTCCTTGCATTTATTTCTTCTGGTATTTCAACAATTCTGACGTAGATTGGCTATCTTTTATATTGGTTTTGAATACACTTTTTTTTATGCAGCCCCAGTAAAAGAGACGGAATGTTTCTTTCGGAATGCTTCAAACATAAAAAACAAATATTTCTTAGTTAGAGCCGTTTCACATGAGCGGTTTTCAACGGTTTCACACGGAGCCGCGCGGCAAAATAATGGCGCGGTTGCCGCGTTCGCTCCGCTGGACCTAGCTAGAAATCGCGCGATTGGCTGCCGCGCGGTTGTTAGCCGACCATTGTTTTAAATCTGTTCCTTCACATGAGCTGCTACAGTCGCTTTTTACCAGTGTCGTTACGCAGTCGCTATGCAGAGTCAATTTGATACGGCCTTGTTCATTAGCGAAATCCAAAACAGGGAAGCTATTTGGAACACTAAAAACAACGATTACGTGAATAAAACAAAAAAAAAACAATGCCTGGAATGAAGTTTGTCAAGCACTTAACCCAGAATTTAATGAAATCTCGCCACATGACAACATTGAATTTGGTAAGTAAAAAAAAAAAATTTTATTTTGTTACACATAATGTATTTTTACACACATTCATATAAATTGTGCACAAAAATCAAATTTTATTTAACTGCCAAGATACCGCTCCTGAAGGTGACATGAAGTAATTCGTATACATATCTCGAATACTGTTTGCTACCCTTCCGCCTTGTATGCGGTTATTTGGCATGTCAATAAAACCTTCGACTGTTAATATGTCTTCAAAATTATAACCATCTCGAATTCGTACAAAGTTATGCAATACACAACATGCCTTTATAATGTCTTCCGCCAAATCAAGAGAAACGTTCAAGGGTCTATGAAGTATTCGCCATTTATTTGCGAGTATTCCGAAAACAAATTCAATATATCGACGAGCTCTTGTCAAACGATAGTTAAACATTTTTTTATTGACGGGTAGGTTCTTTCCTCCATATGGTCTCAGTAATTTTGTCGAAAGACCAAATCCTTCATCTCCAATTAAAACAAAGGGCATGGCAGGATCTTCACTGCCTGGCAACGGTTTATCTTTTGGTATATTTAAAGAATTATCCGTAAGTTTCTTGTAAAATACCCAATTTTGAAAATTGTTGAATTGCAGCATTTTCCATATGAAGCAATGTCTACATACGTTAATAAGTAATTAGAATCACAAACTGCTAATAGCAGTAGGGAAAAGTAATTCTTGTAATTATAAAAAAGAGAACCGCTTTCTGTAGGTTTAATAATCCGTATGTTTTCCGTCTATAGCTCCCACACAATTGGGAAAATTGCATGTTTCTCAAAACCCGCAGCTACTGTCAACCAATCTTCTTTTGACTTCCTAGGAATGCACTGCTGTCTCATATTCCTCCAAATCGCACAACAAACTTCTTTTACAATTTTTGATACAGTCGATATTTCTAATCTATAGGAATAATGCAAATCTGTAAACGTACAGCCACTTCCCAGGTATCTGTAACAAAACAAAATCATATTAATTCAATAACTGGAGATTTTAAATTGCATCGATTCCGGAAAGGACAATTTTTTATGTACTGTTAGAGGGGTTGAAACTAAATAAGTATAAATCTAAAAAGGTGAATTGTCACCTATTGATTCTATGGCGCTTGTGCTAGCATTATTGGACTATATTATTTATTGTTTGGTTGCAGAAAGGCAAATTCAGAAGAAGTGGAAGAATTTAAGAGATTCTTACGCAAAGGAAAGTAATTTACAAGGCAAGGAAAAGAAATCGGGTTCTGGAAAATGCAGCAGAAAGAAATATATTTATTTCGATAGCTTAACGTTTCTTCAACCAACAATGAATAACAAAGAAACGGTATCTAATCTAGAATTGGAAGAGCAGTCGCAAGAAGCACGATATGAATATGACATAGAAGAACAATCCGCTGATAATTCTTCTGTGGCAGATAGTCAACGGCCTATTAGATATGGCGAAAGTTCAGGCAGTGCTATAAAACGTAAGAAAGACGACATCAACAGTGCCGAACTTCACCTGTTACAAGTCATAGCAAAAAGGATGGCACACAATGCTAACAAAAAAGAAGAAGAAGCAGATGATGATAAATTATTTCTTATGTCATTAGCCGGTGAATTAAAAAAAAAAGTTCCCAATGAATATAAATTGGATGTAAAGACAGAAATTCTCCACGCAATCAAGAAGTGGCAAAGATATATTCCATCTGGCAATCCTGGATCATCTCCACTACTGTATTCAATACAAGTGTTACTACATTCACCATCATATACTGATATATCTCACTCATCATATGGTTCATATAATTAATGAATATTCGTTGTTTCTGTGTAGACTAATGCATTTTTTGCAGTAAAAAATTTTGGCTGTGTAACTATTTTATTCGTGAATATAGAACAGACAAAAGTATTTGTGTGTCATAATATATAAATCTTGCCTTGTTGAAGTTTTCACGTATGTTGTATGGTCTCAAGCACACATACTTTTGAATGGCATCGTACGATCTTTGGCTAATTTTGACAAGCGTTAGGTAATTATATGTTGAAGAAACAAGGGTGAAAGTGAGTACAATAAAAAAAATAGACTAAAAACTGAACAAAAACTTACCTTAGTGTAACTACAAGTTTTTCCTCTGGCGGGATACACAATCGCATGTTGGTTGTGTCTCCTGTGATATCTCTTTTTAAAATGTGCAATAGTTCATTATAAGAACGCAACGACATTCGACAATAGTTGAAAAATTTTGCTTCGTGTGCAGTTAGTTCTTCAAAAAGAGTGTAGAATTGTCCTTTCAAGAGTCTACAACTCAATATTGGATGTACCCAATAACGTCTCAGGCGAATATTTCTTTGCTTTCTAAAGAATTCGCCGCAGCAACACTATTGCGAACGCTGTTTCTTCATCAATGTCCATTTTTATACTGGGCAAAGCTCCGCCACTGGCACAGTGCATTTTACGCTCGTTCATGTGAAATGCCTGGCGATTCAACCGTCCCAAAACCGCGCGATCTGAAATCGCTCGTGTGAAAAGGCTCTTACTCTCTGTTCCCGTAACCTCAGCCTTTACTGAAAGAGTTTTTTCGGTGATGAATGTGAAGTGGCGAGAAGAGCAAAACAAATCGTTAATATATTTAATAAAAAATGATTTATATTTCCATTTGAATCTAAACTTAGAATGTAAAACTAGCTATGAAACTTTCAAAGACAACCAAAAATTGTTAGTGTGTGTTCAAAGTACAAAGTACATTTAAGGTAATAAAAACTGTAACGATACGACAAAAATGAAAGGATTATTTTTTTAAACTTTATATACATATCACATAGAGATAGATGTACACATCTCCCCAATAATAACTGACATGGCGGTGATTACTCTAACTGGGCGGCTAGTTAGGTACATGAGTTGACGGGCATGGTGGTGGCCTCCAAGCGTTGCAGCTTTAACTACCTGAAACTAAAAGTAACCCCGAACCCTCCGAATTCATAAAACTATAATCTATTTACTATCTGTTACTTTAGATAGCAATATTATTAATAAATACCTCTCGTTAAGAGTGTGAACATTCTCGTATTAAAATGTGATTAGTATCGATCTGATAAATTTAAAGTAACAGATAGTAAACTGAGTATAGTTTGATGGATTCGGAGTATTCAGGGCTACTTTTATTTCCAAGTAGTTAAAGCTGTAATGCTTGGAGGCCACCACCATGCTGCTCAAACTCATGTACCCAACTAGCCGCCCAGTTAGAGCAATTCTAGTTAAGCCATCCCAGTTAATATTAGGGAGATATGTATATCTATTTCTATATCATATATAATATTAAAAAAAATAATCCCTTGATTTTTTTTATCGTATCGTTTGTATGCTAAAAAATTTCTAAACAAACGATAGACCTATCGTTTTATTTGAGATGAAACCGATGTCTGAAAAATATATACCAAACAAAAATATTTCTTACAATACTGAAATTTGAAAAATACATTTTTTTTTCTTATTCATAAGAATTCAAGGATAAGATACGTTAATAGTAATAGTCATCAAGAAGGTGAAAACAACAAACAGCATTTACCCACTTCATAGTATTGAAGGGAAAACCGCGCGACAATACCATGGATCTCTCTCTCAATTAAATTACAAGTCATATCAATGTGTTGATGCCACTACTCAAACAATGATTGGATATTCACTTAAATATAAATCATTTAATATTGATCAAAACATTAATCAAGAAACATTCTTTTAAATACTATTTAAGATGAACGGTGACAGATTTAATTCACGTGTACTTTAATATTTGATAATGATCAGAACAGTAAAAGAAATAGAAGTAATCTTTAAATACTTAATAACTACTGAAATACTAGAAGACAAAGTTTTCAGTGAAAAGCTCACTTACATAGTAATCATTAATATCAGTGAAAACATCAAATAGATATAATAGAGCTTTAGATACACCTCAAAACTAATATAAATCGATAGAAACCAAAGTGTTCAGTGACAAACTCACAACTAATAAAAGTTAATAGAAAACAAAGTGTTCAGTGATACATTCACAACTAATAAAAGTTGATAGATAACAAAGTATTCAGTGGTACACTCACCCTTGGAATTATTCGGGAACGACACAACACTTCACTCGTTCACAGCATAAATGAAAATGTTGGTTTCAAATACTGAAAGTGAAACCATCTCTAAAGATGCCCCACCATTATCAAGCATCTGGCGGTTAACTACCCTTAACTGTTATCGAAGCTTTTAGATAAAATAAGCGAACTTATATTGAGTATAAACACAACACAACCCAGTGTGATTTTAGCGAAAAATGAAATGTAGTCGGCATCTTGTCCAATGTGATAAAAACCATCTTTACCAAAGAAAAAAGGCGACAACACTATCGTTTTGCCTGAGATGGGACAAGAGATCGGAAAATGTAAATTAAGCAAACATATTTCTTACATTTGTATGCTAAAAGACCTTCTAAACAAACGACAGACCTATCGTTTTATTTGAGATGAAACCGATGTCCTAAAAATATATATTAGACAAAAATATTTCTGACAAATATAAGTTCGATTATTCTATCTAAAAGCTTCGATAACACTTAAGGGTAGTTAACCAGATGTTTGATAATGGTAGGGCATCTTTATTTGAGTATTTGAAACCAACATTTTCATTTATACTGTGAACAAGTGAAGTGTCGTGTCGTTCCCGAATAATTCCAAGGGTGAGTGTATCACTGAATACTTTGTTATCTGTTAACTTTTATTAGTTGTGAGTTTTTCACTGAACACTTTGTCTTCTATTGATTTTAGTAGTTTTGAGGATTATTCAAAGGTTACTCCTATTTATTTTTCTCACAGAATACTGTACTGATTATTGCCAAATATTCAAGTACAATTGAATTAAATTTGTTACTGTTCGTTTTAAATAATATTTAAAAGAGTATTTCTAATTTAAAACTACGTTCACTACTAATAAAAAACTACGTTCAACTGAGACACTGGTCGAGGGAATCGTCACAATCAGGCATAATAATCTGGAAGCTTCCTTGAAGATATCTCTATTCTCGTGTAAAAGTTCCAACATTCGATCCAATTGAATTTTGTGGTAATTTTCATCATTATAAATGAAGGTTAATTCATTTTTCAGCCTTGATATATCGGGAAATAGGTCGGGAAAAAATGCTTTTAAATTATTCACTGACTCTAAAGGAAAGGTTTTTGCATACTCTGCAAATCGTGCTGTGTCCATGAGTGTAACGAAAATAAGTTTATCCATGTCTTGAAATCGTGTGTCAATTTGTCCAGAGATAGTATATAAAATTTCGTAATACAACACTTTGTATTTTTCAAAGATTTCTTCAGTCGTTAAAGTTTTTCGTCCCTCACGATCATTAGTTGGTACTGACAGTTTTACACTGACTGAATCAAAAAGTTTTTGGAAATTTTCGTCATTTCCTTTTCCATTTAAAAGATGTTGAGTATTCCTAACTTGTGTTATACAAAGATTAATGTTAAGTGAACGTTTCTGTAACACATCACACAGAATATCAGTCATTTTGAAAATGTCACTAAAAATAGCACTGAGTAGAGCAAATTCAAAATTATTGAGGTGATTTAAGAAGCCTACACTTTGAGTTATTGAACTTTGATCCGAAGTTTTGTCGTCTCTAATTTCAGTAAAAACTGTTTTTAAACCGTCCCATTCATTATCAATCACATTCACTATCTTAGCATTCGATGTCAAATGGGTTGAAACAGATGCGGGTACCCTTTTTTTCATTATTGTGTCAGCTACTTGAGTTCTCTTTGTAAAATGATGAAAAAAAGTCGGAAAACTATTCACGTTTGCGAAAGAAATATTGCGAAAGAAAAGAATATTTCGTCCCGACATCCATCCTGGTCCTCTTCTCCATGTCGATATCGGCAAACTTCGCCTTTCCTGCAGCCCGACGTCCCATAGAAGAAACAGTCCACTGTCTTCTCTCTTCTGGCCATTCTCCTTGGGTGGAAACAGCAGACCAAAATGGCGATCCCGGTGAATTTGAATATCTCCTCCAGCATATTCCGCACAGCCTCCAATTCAGACGGTCTAACCCTCAAGCCAATTTCGGTATTGCTAACTTGCTGATGTTCTGGTCCAGAAGCTTTTCTCTCAGGTCGCACAAGGTATCCCAGACGGAGCGATATGACGGCTTCTCATGACTGGTTGTCTTGTTCACGAGATAAAAGATTTTTCTGTTGATGCCTTGCTGGTTGGTTGTTATCTGCAAAGCATCACCAACATGCGGATTCTGCCTCCTAAGGTTGGATACCTGTCCGAACTTCTTCCTAAAAATGACTGCGATTCCCTGGGACATCTGCAGATCTTCGGCTATACAGTGGGCCAATGCATATTCCTCTGGGACATAGGACTCTTCCGACCAGTGGAATATCTGTCCATAAATTCTTCAAAGGTGAACTCGACGGGAAGGTCCATCCGACGTACCCTGCCTTCTCCATTACCATCGTCCCGATCACCGGTAAAAGACATCATTCGGTTGAAATGGATGATTTTTGGTTTCCCTCGCGGTAGTCTTCGTATGCGATACACCACGTCATTGATCCTATCGAGAACTTCATAGGGTCCCTCCCAGGATGTCTGGAGTTTCAGAGGTAACCCACGACGACGTCGAGGATTGTAAAGCCATGCCAAGTCGCCAACCTGATATCCCCCTTTCTCAGCTCGCACATCGTAGGCGTCCTTCATTCGATCACTGGCAGCCTGGATACTTTGGCGAACCCTGTGATGGATATCATCCATTCTCCTTCGGAGGTTACAGACATAGTCCTCACCGACTCTGTCTTCTCCAGGTGGATAACCAAAGTTCAGGTTACAGGGCAGTCGAAGTTCTCTGCCCATAATGACGCTCATAAAGGTCCCCCATTCATTTTTTCCATTTCGAAATACTCATAAACATTGAGTTCAAATTGTTGGGCTCATTATTGGCTACATTATCTGAAATCACCCAAAATGTTAAATTATATATATATATATATATATATATATATATATATATATATATATATATATATATATATATATATATATATACATATATATATATATATATATATATATATATATATATATATATATATATATATATATATATATATATATATATATATATATATATATATATATATATATATATATATATATATATATATATATATATATATATATATATATATATATATATATATATATATTATATATATATATTATATATTTATATATATATATATATATAAATATATATATATATATATATATATATATATATATACATATATATATATATATATATATATATATATATATATATATATATATATATATATATATATATATATATATATATATATATATATATATATATATATAAACATCCGAAAACATGGGTTGTTGGCTGTGGATAGGGTCTCCCTATTCTTGATGGTAGGGTATATGTCGGCGCCCTGAAGAGTCTCAACCTCGAGAGACGAATCATATGTCATTTAGTTGAAGGGATAGGTGGGGCTCCTTCCCGGTCAAGCAACCAACAAAAGTGTTCATATGTATATATATATATATATATATATATATATATATATATATATATATATATATATATATATATATATATATATATATATATATATATATATATACATATATATATATATATATATATCATCATCAGCATCATCATCAGCCCGTGTCAATCCACTGCAGGATGAGGGCCTCTTCAGCATGAGGGCCTTTCCAACTTTCACGGTCCGTTTCGGACGTTTGCGATCAAGCGGTATCCACTCCAGGATTGCCTTGGTCCATCTGTCATCCCATCGCCTCGCTATATGGCCTGCCCATCTCCATTTCAATCGGAATACTTCTTCAAGGCCAGCCGAGAAAAGAATAGGTGATATTGCATCACCCTGCCGTACACCTCGTTCTACATTAATTCCCACTTCAAGATCATCAAGGTGAATTGTGGTTGTAGCTCCATCATATATCGATTTTAATAGATTTACATATGCTTTATCTACTCCTTGGCTAAGCAGTGCATCATCCATTATCGCATGCTTTGAGATCAAATGCTTTTTCGTAGTCGATAAAAGCCAAGCACAGTGGCATGGTGTATTCGTTGTGCCTTTCTATGGCCTGCTGTACAACCTAGATGTGATCCATTGTACTGAATCCACTTCTGAATCCTGCTTGTTCTCTTGATTGGACGTAATTCAGTTGTTTTAATATCTTTTTAGAAGATAAAATTTAAATTAAAAGTTCGCATTTCTATATTTACGTTATTGTTTTGAAACGGTTGTTTATCTTTCTGTACGTTTTTAGAATTAGCCAATATAAATTCTGTTTTTATTAAACAACTGTAATAAAATGTCTTTGGTTAGGTTAGAATTATTGAAGGAAATAAAACTTTATGAATCTTTACAAATGCTTACCGATCGATGACAAAATAATCGATAACAGTAATTCTTATAAGAACTTATTTTGCAATAAAATTGGACTTTACAGCACAGAATGTAAACTCAAAGAGATTTACCACTGAAGACCAAATCACTTTTTTTAAGGTTCTCGACGTACGTTTCGCTAACCATGTTCGGCGGTTGGCGGCCCTTAAAGGCACGTCATTATCCCACACTGATCTGAGTCCCAGTGCTGCTAAGAAGAGTGAAAAAAATTGTTTCCAGCATTGTGATGCTTCCCATGGCAACTACTTTGAAGAAGTAAACGTAGAATAGAGTAAAAAAATATAAAAAATCAGTGTAATTATCCCTCGTATAAATGGATTGATCTGATACTGTTTTAAAATTATCTTTACTCTTATTTGTTAAACATATACGTCTCAAATTTTAGTTTGCAAGTTGGATTATTTGTTGTGCCAATAAGATAACAATATTTATTTTATAAAGTTCGTCAAAACACATTATTATATCTCAAACAAAGATTTTCAAAACTTTAAGTTTACACGTGGACTTAATTTTAAGCCAAGTCTTTTGACTTTACCCGTCGGACATATTTGACATTAGGTGAATTTTCTAACCTTGTATAGTAACAATTTTATTTTTAATATGATAACACAACTACTCGAAAAAGATTTTTATTCTGAATCTAATTTGTTTTTTTTTTTAGTTTAAAGGAATAGTTGCGTGCACTTAAAGAATGGCGGAGCAGCGAATAAGACCGAATTGGTATATTTACTTTGCAGCATTTTCCAGTAAGTTTAAATGATTATCAATAAAAAATCGTGAATTTTTGTGTTTACAATAATTTATTGCCAACCTTTTCATATTATTTACGTTGGTTTGTTCACCGAAGTTTATTCAATTTTGATTTTTTTATAGATATTATTAAGATAATATAAAGGTTAGTAATTTTTGTGATGTTGACAGATTGATATATTAAAATGTGTCATTCCTGACATATTGATGACAATGATAAACATAAATGAGCTTATTTATTATGACTTGAACATAACATGGTATATCTTATGTAAAGTCTGACCTAAAATTTACATACAAATTTGACCTTATAGGTGTTTCAGTTAATAATATCGATTTTTTCGCAAAATTTCAGCGTTGATTGATATAACAAAATAAATTACTGCGCCGAAAGAACTTTTGGTTTTTTTTTCACTTCTTAAGAATATAAGTGTTGTTCTGAAAGTCCGTGCTACATCGATCGACATAATTGGTAGTCCGAAGGGCCTAAGTCTGGTTAATACGGCGGGTGAGGTAGGATGTCCTATTTAACGTTTTCCAAGTAGTTTTTTACACATTTACAACATCGCGCCGCGCACCATCACGTTGATAAATTGCATTATCGTGTCTTTGGGTGTATTCTGGTCGGGTTACCTTCAATGCTCGCTTCAATTTTATCAATTGTTGTTTGTATCGATCGCCAATAATCATTTCATCAGGTATTAGGAGTTCTATGGTTGGTACTATCGGACCAAATAAATGACGAAGCCTTCTATCCATGTATATAGCGCACTGATTGTGATTTTGAAGACTGGCCTGGGTCTACCCATAACCTTTTACGCTTTGGGTTGTTAAAATATATCCACTTTTTTTGCAAAAAACCTTTTCTGCAAGCAAAATGTGGTTTTTCGCCTTTCAATGTCTCCTTCCTTTAATTTATGTGCATCCATTTTTCTTCCTGCTAGATCTTTTCAAGCCCCACCCATCCCTTACATTGGAGGACACTTGTTTCGTCTGTTGGTGGTTAGGGATGGGTGGGGCTCCCTCCCGGTCAAGCAATTAACGAATATTGATTTTGACGGAGACGCAGGTTGTTGTGTCTATCGCATGAGATTGTGGAACCCAACGATCTGAGGTGTATAACTCCTGACTACTGTTGTCTCATTGGACCAATCCAAAAAAATAAAAAAAACTGCATGTATAAGCCATCCGACAAGAGGTCGGCGAAAGTGTGGGTTGTTTGATTGTGGACAGGGGCTCCTTATTCTTGACGAGAGAGCATATGTCGGTATCCTGATGAAAGAGAGCTTTGCTTGAAAAGAAAAGTCTTCGATCTGTGCGTCCTACCCGTTATGATATACGAAAGTGAAACCTGGACACTTACAGCGCAATATATTCAAAAACTTCGGGTATCACAAAGGGAAATGGAAATATGTAAGCTTGGCATTACAAAACGAGACAAAAAGTCCGCGTATGGGTCAGGAAACAAACGAAAGTATGTGACATCATAGGAAGGGTCTGAAAGGGTAAAGCAATTGAAATGGAGATGGGCAGGTCATATAACGAGTCGATGGAGTGGGGCCAGACTCCAGGCAATTCTGGAGTAGGAAAGTAGTGTCCTGCAGTGGATCGACACGGGCTGATGATATATATATATATATATATATATATATATATATATATATATATATATATATATATATATATATATATATATATATATATCAAAGCATTCTGACTCATTTTAGAGTGTTCTTTCTGATTCTCCACACCTCTCTCATCCTTACTCCGTGGATTCTCTTTCTCTTCTCCGTCCACTTTGTTCCCGATCTCATCGAAACTTCGCTCTCTGATGCAACGTTCCACATATGTATTTTGTTTCTGTACGTTCTTCTAGCCTCAATTCTACTCCATCATGGGTCCTGTCGGACCCATTTGTGCCTTTCCCAGATCAGCCCTGATTTGTGTGATCCATGGTACTGTTGACTTGACGAATTGTATGTATGTACGAATTCTATTGGTGAGTCTTGTCGGTGGGAGCCTACTGATATGTCCATAGAATTTCAACCTTCTTTTTTTTATGTCCGCCGCTGCGTTGGACATTCTCTCTGTGGTCTTTCGAGAATGTAGTCTGTATCCTTCCTCTGTCAGGTTTGGGCCGAGAATTTTCCTCATAATTTTGCATTCTTCTTTTAGTATGTTTTCTATGCCGCTTTTTGTATGAAGTGTAAGTGTCTCGCTTGCGTATAATACCTCTGGTTTGATTACTGTGTTATAGCATCTTATTTTTGCGTGTGTGGATAGGCATTTCTTATTATAGATATTATGTGTCTTGCCGTATGCCCTCTTCATCTTCTGTAATCGAGTCTTTTGTGCTATCTTCTCTCCTCCTGTGGGTTTGATGATCTCGCCCAGGTATTTGAAGTGAGTGACCCTATTTATTTTGCCGTATATGGTGTTCAAATTATGGACATCCAATTTTGAGCAGAATAAATCGGGTTTTTGAAAGATTTGTAGGCCGACTTCCTCTGCACATTCCTTGAGGACTTTGATCTGTTTGGTTGCCCTTTTTTCATTGCCTGCGAGTATGGCTAGGTCGTCTGCGAAGGCCAGGCATGATATTTCTATATTGTTTTTGGATCGTCTGAGTCGCATTGGTTTACAGTGTCCTTGATTTTTCAGTTCTTTTTCCCATTCCCTTATCACTTTCCGCCATCTCCTTGGTGTACTCCAGTTGTAATCAGGAAGGGTTCGGAAATTTCTCCCATAAATTTCACTTTAGAGGTTGTGTTGTACAATTAATCAGGACTTAAGATCAGCCAATATTACACAAAGTGAAATTCAGGACAGAGGTTGTTTCAGACACAAGGTTAACGTTCGGGAGGTCGGCTAGAGAGAAAAATGTAGGAAGACCGGAACAACTTGGTCTAACGAAAGGAAAAAAGCTCATAGCGAAAGAATGAAATTAGTATGGGCGCAAAGGAAGGCTAACAACAACAAATTGTACTTGCCTCTAACTGTACTTCCAGTGGTCCACCAGGGCCCATACGTGAATAATAATAAAATAATATATATATATATATATATATATATATATAATAATAATAATAATATATATATATATATATATATATATATATATATATATATATATATATATATATATATATATATATATATATATATATATATATATATATATACAAAATAAAGAAGTTATTAACAGTTACAAAATTTGAAAACAAAACTGACTTTTCGATAGTCTCGACCAGTGCATCGTAAACACATAAAATATTTGTTGACTGTTGATACTGGGTATGACTAGTTTTTTGTAATCTTGTACGATGTTTCTTTTGAGTGCGATTTTCGATTTGACCAGTGATGGATAAGGTCATGATGGATAAGGTCATGGATAAGGTCTTAATAGTACGTGTTTTTAATGGATAATAGTAAAGTGTGGAAGACTGTACGACATGAACACTTTTATCCCTCTCATTATCAATGGGTACAAGCGTTATAAACCGAAGATTATCGTAGAAAAGTTGAATTTTATCAGTGGCTTTTTATCAGTACAACAGAAATGAAAATTTCACCAAATTTATTTGGTGGTCTAGGTCACATTTACAAGAAATGGAGTAAATTCTTTCCACAACAACCATGTTTGGGCAGTATAAAATTCGTATGTTGTGAAAAGAACCCATTTTCAGCACAGATTTTCAGTAAATGTTTCTGCTAGCGTAGTAAATAACTTATATATATATATACATGATTTTTGGTATTACTATTACTAAGTTTTATAAAAGTTGCCCGGAAAATTGGAAAATTAGGGAAAAACTGAAAATGCTTTTTACTTTGCGATTTTTGTATGAACTCAAGACCATAACTTACTATTCAAACGAAGAAACGCGTAATTATTTTTTTGATTTATTCGTTATGGGCTTGGAAAAGTTTTCAGAAAAAAATAATTCGAGACAATTACAAAGGAATGTCCGAAAACTCGGACCAACTGCAAAAATTTTAATTTCTGTATGCACTCTCGATCATAACTGACGATAGGAACGACATAAACTAGATAATCAACAAGATTATGTATAAAGCAAAATTGTTTTCAACAACGATAGTTTACCATTTCTGGATGTTTTAGTCAGTAGAAACAATAATACTATGTTACTTGTTGATACTTTTAGAAAAAAACCACCACTTTGACGTACATTCCTAACGATTCAAATCATAGCTTCCAAAATAAGATGGCTAGTTTAAATTTTATGGTAAATAGATTAATAATTTTTTCTTTAAACAAAGATAATTATAACAAAGAATTAAAATTAATCGAGCTAAGCTATCGAAGTGAATCTTTATAATAAGAACATTCTAGATAAATTAATTAGAAATCATACGTTTAGGCGATTACTGAACGAATCTTCGACTTTTCAAAAGGATCAGAACAAAAATAAATTCATGGTAATACCATTTGAAGTCCAATTAACACGAGAGCTAGACAAAATTTTGAAAAAAGTGAACATTAAGGTTATGTACAAATCATATAAAAAATTAAGAGAAGTCCTGGGAAATCCAAAGAATAAAGTAGATCGACATGAAAAGTCGGGGATTTACAAAATTAGTTCTCAAGATTGTGATCGAAGGTATATAGGGCAACCAAAAAGATCTATATTAACGAGATCTAAAGAACATATTGCCCACATTAGATATGGAAGAAATGAAAAATATTGTATTGCCCAACATGCAATCGAACATGACCACAATATAGATATTAATAATTTAAGACTAGTTAAAAGTGCAAATAACAATAGTGCTTTGGATGCATAGGAAAGCATTCAAAAATTCAATTATCATTCATAAAAACAGAATATAGTTTAGTTTTAGAATTAGATTAATCATCTACTGATGATGCTGACATGGTTAGCGAAACGTGCGTCGAGAAATTTAAAAAAGTGATTTGGTGTTTAGTGGTAAATCTTTTCGAGTTTAGTGTTCAAAAATTCAGTTATCATTCATTCATATAAATAGAACATAGTTTAGTTTTAGAATTAGATTAAATCATCTACTGATGATGCTAACATGGTTAGTGAAACGTGCATAGAGAAGTTTAAAAAAGTAATATGGTGTTTAGTGGTAAATCTTTTCGAGTTTAGTGTTCAAAAATTCAATTATAATTCATTCATATAAATAGAACATAGTTTAGTTTTAGAATTAGATTAAATCATCTACTGATGATGCTAACATGGTTAGTGAAACGTGCATAGAGAAGTTTAAAAAAGTAATATGGTGTTTAGTGGTAAATCTTTTCGAGTTTAATGTTCAAAAATTCAATTATCATTCATTCATATAAATAGAACTTAGTTTAGTTTTAGAATTAGATTAAATCATCTACTGATGATGCTAACATGGTTAGTGAAACGTGCATAGAGAAGTTTAAAAAAGTAATATGGTGTTTAGTGGTAAATCTTTTCGAGTTTAATGTTCAAAAATTCAATTTCATTTGGA
This sequence comes from Cosmopolites sordidus, assembly GCA_031761425.1. Lineage (NCBI taxonomy): Eukaryota > Metazoa > Arthropoda > Insecta > Coleoptera > Curculionidae > Cosmopolites > Cosmopolites sordidus. Next base: position 416,601 of record JARFXV010000132.1, read on the forward strand.
CTGCTAATTTGAACTGTTCTTCGTTTTTCCATCAATGCCAATATTTCTTCATTCATCCGGACTTGTTTCTTCTTAGTGTCGTACTTTCTTCGTAGTAATGTACGAAATAGCATTAAGTAATGTCTGGATGATTGTGGCGTGTTCATATATTTTTTTTTTTTGGTTTTTCGCCACGATCTAAAATTTAAAAAATATCAAAAATATCTGTTCTTATGAAAATAAAGAATCACCGGATAAAAAACAAAAAACCAAACGGAGACAAATTTCTCAGTGATTCTTTTCTGTAATAAATTTGCCTAACGAAGAAAATTTTTAAAAATATCAAAAAGTTCTCAAATAAATACAAACTTTTGAACGTTAACGTTCGTTAACTTGTTTGTACCGACAGTGATACACTACAAAAAGAAACAAATCACATCAAAGGCATTTTTATAAAAAACAATTACCCAAAAAATTCCATAGATAAATGGTTTAAAACTTTTGATACCAGACAAAACAGACAAGTTATTAATAACAATAATAATAACTCTCAAACAATTAACCTTACAATTCCTTACATCCGCGGTATTTCTGACACAATTAAAAGAGTAGGAAATAAATACAACATAAAAACGACATTTAAAACAAAAAATACTCTTACATCTACATTAACAAAAACCAAGCCAAACAACACACAACAGAATACCAAAAATGTGTTTATAAAATTCCCTGCGAATGTTGCAAATTTTGTATAGGTGAGACACCTAGGCCGTTAGATGTTAGAATAAAAGAACATAAAAACCTTCTTAGAAAGGGCGATTTTAACAAATCTAGAATTTTTCAACACGCATTGGTATCGGGACATAAAATCAATTGGAATAATTCCAAAACGGTATTACAAAAATCGGTAACAAAACACAGAAGATTAAAAGAAACCGCTATAATTAATTTAAATAAAAATAACTGTATTGCTATGCCTTCGGTAGATTTAAATTCAATATGGTTCCCGATTCTAAAGAATACAATTAAAAACGTTTAACTATTTCAATACACCATCAGTAAACCTCAGCTATATATTTTTTTGGTAGTATGTCACTCTCATGAAAAACTATTATAGTCAATGTAAGTATCATTGTAATGTAAGTATCATTGACACACACAAAAAAATATATTTACTTCCAACCTTTGCATTATATATAGAAATTAATATAATTTATTTTTTAGATTCGTTTTGAAAACGGGGAGAGAATACCTTCCCAAACATTAACGTTCAAAAGTTTGTATTTATTTGAGAATATTTTGTTACTATTATTCACGTATGGACAGTTAGAGGCGTTTGTTGTTATTAGCCTTCCTTTGCGCCAATACTGATTTCATTCTTTCACTATGAGCTTTTTTCCTTTCATCAGACCAAGTTGTTCCAGTCTTCCTACATTTTTCTCTCTGGCCAACCTTCCAAACGTTAACCTTGTGTCTGAAAAAGCCTCTATCCTGAATTTCACTTTGTGTAATATTTGCTGATCTTAGGTCCTCTTTAATTGCAGCAATCCATTTAATTATTTCTACTTTAGCTCTACTCCTATTTTTATAAAATTCGGCTATTTGTCTAGTTAGCCTACTCGGATTCATCCGTTTTATGTGTCCGTAAAACTTAAGTCTTTTTTTTCCTCATATCGCTATGCATATCTGTGTATTGTTTGATTTCTTGTTTTTCTCGAAGCTGTATATATTGTGCTATTTATTTGTTTGGGGTCTAAGATTTTTCTATCCTTCTTTTCAATCTCCTCGATGTTTCTCTTTCTATTCAAAATGAGCGTTTCTGCCCCATATAGACATTCTGGCTTAATAACTGTGTCGTAATCACTCAGTTTTTTGTTTTTAGATATGCATCTTTTGTTGTAAATATTGTGTGTAAGTCTCAATGCCGTTTCTATTTTTTGACGTCTATCCTTATTGGCCGCTTTTCCATGATTATTTCACCCAAATATTTGAATTGAGAGACTCGTCTGATGTTATACTTCTGTTTTTAGAAATGGTGTTCTTAGTTTGTTGCAGGTCACGTATTGTGTCTTTTCAAAGGAAATTTGTAGTACTACCTTTTCTGCTGTTTCTTTTAGGATTTCAATCTGTTTTTGTGCCGTTAATATATCTTGAGCCAAAATTGCTAGATCATCAGCAAACACCAGACAATCAATTTTGATGTTGGTTCTCCCCAGTTTAATGGGCTGGTCAATATTCAGGGCCGACTTTTTTTCACGCCACTACTGTATTACTTTTTCTAGAACAGTTAAATAAGAGTGGCGAGAGTCCATCCCCTTGTCTCACTCCAGTTTTCATTTCGAAGGGCTCTGAGATGTTACCCATGAATTTAACTTTTGACCTTGTGTTAGTAAATGTTGCTTTAATAATTGCCAGCGTTTTCAGATCTAGCCCTTGTTCTTTCAAGATTTGGAATAAAGATTCGCAGTCAATAGAATTATATGCTTTTTTGAAACCCACTAATGTACGGACGAGATTTTTATTGAACAGTTTTTGATGTCTCAGGATCAACTTTAGATTCAGGATCTATTCAGGGCAAGAATTACACGGTCGAAAACCTGCTTGATATTTACCAATTTTAGGTTCTAACTGTCCCTGTGCTCTGTCTAGTAGACACAGATAGAATCTTGAAACAAACTGGGAGAAGAGATATCCCTCTGTAGTTGTTTACATCTGTATCTATCTTCTTTCTTGTGCAGTGGATGGATTAGATCATCTTTCCAATCTTCCGGAATCCGTTCGGTTCGCCAAACTTCTTGTAGAATTTTGGTTATTTCCTTGATTGTACCTGGACCAGCGGATTTCAAAAGTTTAGCAGTGATATCATCTTCACCAGAAGCTTTGTTAGCTGTTGCTTGATTTGCCTAATTATTTCATCTTCATTCGGTGGTAATGAATCTGGGTTTGTTTAGTGTTTAGTGTTGGTAATTTGTTTAGGGGCTCAGGACAGTTTAGTAGTTGTTCAAAACATTTCGCAAGTTCTTTGCAATTGTCTTGGTTATTTAGAGCTAATTGTCCGTTTTCCTTTTGGAAGCAAATACATTGGGGTTGATAGCCTGTTAATTTAGTTTTAAATGTTTTGTAAAAGTTTCGGGTGTTATTTTTTTGGAAATCTTTTTCTATTTCATTACGTTGATTGTTTTTATATTTTTTTTTGGTTCCAAAAAGATATTATAATTTATTGCTGTTTTTTGACTGTTCCAATCTTTGAATGCTTTACTTTGGCTTAACACTGCTTGTTCGCAAACTTCATCCCACCACGGATGTTTTTTACGTTTTTGTAAAGGGACTATGTTTAAGACTGTTTTAATAACTTTTTGTTTCAATTCTTGCCAGTTCTGTGCTGGTTGTTTATTAAGCTCTTCTGCTAGGGTTGATTTTATTTTCGTGGGGTCGAACTTGGGTATTACTAGTCTCTTTTGAATAAGTTTTCGAGGTTTTAAGCTAAGTTTGACTCTAATCAAGTAGTGATTCGTGTCTATGATAGCTCCTTTCCTGACTTGAACATTCAAAATCTCTTTATAATTGGGGTACAAAATGGCAACATGGTGAATTTGAAATTCATCCATGTACCTGTTTGGGCACCTCCAGGTCTTTTGTTTTGTTATTTTCTTCTTAAAATGGGTTGACATTATTTTTAGATCAAACTGCGTACATAGTTCAACTAATCTTCTACCATTATGGTTAGTCCATTTATGACCGGGAAAACTGCTGACTGTTTTCTTGTACTTTCTTTCTTTCCCGAGTTGGCCGTTAAAATTACCCAATAGGATTTTTACATGATTATAGGGAATTTTAGAGATAGTCTTTTCCAGGATTTCCCAGGACTTATTTACTTTTTCAGGATTAGATTTATTTTCTTCGTTAACTCGGAGGTGTGCATTGATTAATGTATAGTTTTTGTTAGCACACTTGAGGGATAGTGTCATAAGTCGATTATTTACTGGCTGGACATTAATTATAGAACCAAGAATGTTTCTTGAGATAGCGAAAGCAACACCGAGATGTGGTGTATTTTTGAGTATTCTTTTGTCTGTTTTACTCTTAGAAAGTCTATAGTTGCCGAATTCCAAGGTGTTATCATCTGTCAATCTGGTTTCTTGCAAAGCTAAAATTTGGATTTTTTGCTGACTCAGTGTTCACCCCAATTTGTGTAATTTTCCTGGACGCAGGAGGGAATTGATATTTATCGTTCCAAGGAAAGTGTTTGTTTTCAGTTTCAGACGTTGGCCAGAGGTCTTTGACTCCCTCTGAAAGATTTTGCGTTTAAGCCCGGACGTCCCAGAATCCGAAAGTCCGGTTGTACCAGCAAAGCTGGCAGAGGATTGCCTACCTTCGGGGGTAATTTTTTAATTGTTCTGAACCATGACGGTTCAGAGGTTAATACCGGAGGAGTTAGTTCCAGAATTTAAATATCAGCCGCACCATTGGTGAATAGACGCTGACCACTCAACGGCTTGATACAAGTCAGATGCTAAGCGGATTTATTTTTTTTACACATTGTACACATTTTTTAGAACATTGTTATATTTTTTAAAATTTTGTTTGTTAGCTAAATTTATTACAGAAAAGAATCACTGAGAAATTTGTCTCCGTTTGATTTTTTGTTTTTTACCCAGTGATTCTTTATTTAAGTAAGAACAGATATTTTTGATATTTTTTGAGTTTTAGATCGTGGTGAAAAACCCAAAAATAGAAAAAATATATAAAATATACGACAAGGGCATTATCTTCCAAAGTTGCAGCAAAGTAACTCGCCCTTACTCTTCTAGCATAATCGATATAATTATTTTAACTAATTTTGTTTTATTTTTCTTTCAGCTAGCATGATAGCTTTCGCTAGTGGTGGCTGCTACACGTGGACATCTCCTATTCTGCCTAAACTAAACTCATCATCACCGGATATCAATCCCATAGGGCGGCTGCTTACCATTTCTGAATCGGCTTGGATCGTTTCCATGATGAACATGGCTCTAATACCTGGTGCTCCAATTGCCATTCTTTTATCAAAAGTTGCCTCGAAGAAAACCATTTTGTTATTCGTCGGTTGTCCACTGATGCTCGCACATTTCATTCTTCTCTTTGCAGATCAAGTAATTTACTTCTTAATAGCCAGATTTCTGATGGGAATTGCTTGTGGAATAGAATGGAGTGTTCTTCCTACCTACGTAGCTGAAATAGCTGAAGATACAAACAGAGGACTGTTTGGTGCATTAACAGGTGTAATGTCAACTGCAGGGTGCTTTTTGAGTTACTTGGTAGGACCGTACGTGTCGATAAAAACCTTTTGCTATGTCAATTTGCTAAATGTTTGCTTGTACTATATTTTATTTCTTCCTTTTGTACCTGACAGTCCCTATGACCTGATAGTGAGATGTAAAATGGACAAAGCCGAAAAAAGTTTAATCAAACTTCGCCGGAGCTCCAAAGTGCAGAAGGAACTGGATTATATGTCTGCTTTGGTTAAGTCCAGCAACGATAAGCGTGTTAAAGACTTATTTAGAGATAGAGGTTTATCTAAAGCTTTGATACTATGCATAACTTTGATGGTATTTCAACAATTATCTGGTACACCAGCTGTGATAAGTTACACTCAGACAATATTTCAACTATCGGGTACCACTGTTCCATCAGACATAGCTGCTATCATGGTTGGATCTGTCTCGTTGATTTCCGGAATTATCAGCAGTACCTTGATAGATAAAACGGGCAGGAGAATCCTACTGATAGTATCTTGTTCGTTCTCTTCAATGTCTTTGTTTTCTCTGGGTATTTATTTTTATCTTTTGACTTCACACGTTGATGTCTCCGCTGTTTTCTGGCTTCCCATAGTGAGTCTAATGGTGTATTTATTCTCATACAATTTAGGTCTGATTATACTCCCTTTCGTTATACTCGGCGAAATGTTTCCCTCTAATGTTAAAGCAGCAGCTTCTACGATAGTTTCCTGTTCGAATTACTGCTTATCTTTTACGGTGACGATATGCTTCCCATATTTGGTGCAGTTAACAGGAATGAGCTGTACGTTTTTAATTTTCGGTGCTATTTTGACCATCGGAGCCTTATTTTGTTTCTTTAAATTACCCGAAACAAAAGGTAAAAGCTTCAAAGATATTGAAATAATGTTAAATACAACAAAAAATAGACCCAGTTAGTGTTTATATGTAAATATATTAATTTTTCTTGAAACAAAAATGATATTAATACTTAAAATATATTATTTTCAATGATTAGGAATAAATATTGTACAGTGAATAACTATATGTGATAAATTTTGTAAATCTGTGTGTTATTTGTATCATTGAGTTAATAATGGAATACATTTCATTCATAAAGACAGTATTTTTGACAATAATTTTTAAGTGTGTCGATGTTTGGGTGTCTATTTTTGTTTCATCTTTGACAACCTACGATAAAATGAACAGAACCACACTTGATAAAATAAACATTTTGTTTCTAATTACATTTTTTAAATATCTCTAAAATTATGTCGCCAGGGCCGTTAATGAATTTTGAAAAAATGTAAGTCCGGCCCTTAAAATAATTTAAACAAATTTAATCGATCGCCCACAATTTCAAAACGAACAGAAGACAACTAATTTTTATCGTTTTTTTTTTTGGAAATCGTGCATTCGTTCTATTTTTTTTATCTTGTATTACATTCTCAGTTTAAACATGGATTTCTGCCATGATTTTTGGAAAAATAAAATAGCTCACGTGTATTAGAGTAGTTAATTAGTTGATATGCTATTAATTTATGGAGATGCCTTCAAAATACCTGCATTTTAGCTATACATTTCAAAGCTATTGCATGTAAGCACCGACTTTTGGTGCCTGCTTTTGAATACACTACTACAGGAAAGAACGTATGAATCTCTAACTTTGAATATAAAGGAAATGGAGGAACGGAAATAGTCATATTGAAACACCACAGATGACTCATTGTTTTGGAATTTTGGTAGTTGGTGTCAACAACTTAGAAGTTTATTAGTAGCAATTTTAGCGTATTTTAATTAATAATAAGTGCCGAATAAGTGTAGTGTAATAATATTTTTGTGTGTTCTAGTGTAAATACATATTAATACTTCTAATATCGGTAATAAAACAATAATATCGGAAGTAAGGTAAAAACACAGAATTTTGTTAGTTGTGTGACTTGTGGTTGCTCCCTGACACGAAAAAATCTAAATTTAGAAGTAATATTATACAGGTAAGTACTTTTAATCCTAAATTTCTCAATTATTTACAAATAAAAACGTATTTTGTTTGAATGAAATTTTAAGGTTATGAAGCCAACATATGGCCTGGTATGCATAGGCGTAGTCAAATTGATTTAGGTAAAATAATACATTTATAATGTTATTTAAGATAGTGATTATCTTTTTTAGAGATTGATTGTTTAACGTATGTTCTAAAATGTTTAGTATTCTGAGATATTGAACCTTTAAAATTCAGATTATTTGATACATATAAAACATGTTACTTTACTATATAAACTAGTAATAAGTGTTCCCTTTTTTTATAATCCTTTTCAGAAATTATTGTACTAATAAATATAAATGTTACTTCGATTTTGATTTGGATTCCATGTTATTAAACCAGTTTACCTTTTTGAAGATTTCCTAAAGATTCCAAATAGAAGAACACTAGTGAGTGAATTAATTTTATTAAAAAGCCAGACTTTATTCCAAATCGCAATAGGTTTTTATGTTCCCATTATTTTGCTAAGGATTGTTTTGATCGAACATCTAAGGTAAAAGTGAGACTACTACCAAATGCTGTTCCAACAATTGAAGTGGACTGTTTAAAATATGTAATTTTTTTATTTTATCATTTTGATAAACATCATTTATAGCATTTACTCTTGAAAGTTAGTTTTTTTTTGGTTGTTGTGAAAAATGAGTTTATTCTCGAGTTTATATATATATATATATATATATATATATATATATATATATATATATATATATATATATATATATATATATATATATATATATATATATACATATATATGTGTGTATACCAGGTCCCATTAAGGATGGATCGCGGCCGTATCTTGAAAACTATTTATCCCACAGCTTTGTGTACTATACTAAAACTGACCGTGAGAAATTCACCAAAAATATTTTTAAGCTTCTAAAACGACCGCAAGAGGGCGTGACGAGCTAAACATTTTTAAAAATAATTTTTTTGTGTATTTTCAAGTATTAACCGAGTAAGAAAAATTCTCAGTTATAATTAGCAAACTGTCTCCTACAACTTTGTTTTATGACATTTTGTCGTAACTTCGCGAATAAAAAAGTGGGGGGGAGTTTTACCTATTTAGATAAAAAGTCGTCTAATGTCCGTTTGCCTAAACCGATTTTCCTCAATTTGGATTAATTTAAAAGGCAATTGCTGGGACAATCAGATAATCTGGGAGATAAATTGTTTAGTTTATAAATGAAACCGCGAGGTGGCGTTACATTCAACAATAGCTTTTTTGAAGTTTTGTTCAGTTTTTTCAAATGGAATGGTACAGCTTTTATTACATGGTTAGAAAGGTAATTTAAAGAGGAATCATCCAGTGAAAACCCGAAATCGATATCTCTGACATGTCAAGAGATATTTCGATTTTTCTGAAAAAATCTTTTCACTGGATGATTCCTCTTTAAATTACCTTTCTAGCCATGTAATAAAAGCTGTACTATTCCATTTGAAAAAACTGAACAAAACTTCAAAAAAACTATTGTTGAATGTAACGCCACCTCGCGGTTTCATTTATAAACTAAATAATTTATCTCCCAGATTATCTGATTGTCCCAGCAATTGCCTTTTAAATTAATCCAAATTGAGGAAAATCGGTTTAGGCAAACGGACATTAGACGACTTTTTATATAAATAGGTAAAACTGCCCCCACTTCTTTATTCGCGAAGTTACGAAATGTCATAAAACAGAGTTGTAGGAGATAGTTTGCTAATTATAACTGAGAATTTTTCTTACTCAGTTAACACTTGAAAATACACAAAAAAATGATTTTTAAAAATGTTTAGCTCGTCACGCCCTCTTGCGGTCGTTTTAGAAGCTTAAAAATATTTTTGGTGAATTTCTCACAGTCAGTTTTAGTATATTTTTTTCCGCAAAGCTGGCAATTATTAAAGCAACATTAACTAACACCACGTCAAAAGTTAAATTCATGGGTGACATCTCAGAGCTCTTCGAAATTAAAACTGAAGTGATAAAAGGGTATGGACTCTCGCCACTCTTATTTAACTGTGTTCTAGAAAAAGTAATACAGGAGTGGTGTGAAAAAAAGTCGGTCCTGAATATTGACCAGCCCATTAAACTGGGGAGAACCAACATCAATATTGACTGGCGTTTGATGATGATCTAGCAATTTTGGCTCAAGATTTACTAACGGCACAAAAACAGATGAAATCCTAAAAGAAACAGCAGAAAAGGTAGGACTCCAAATTTCCTTTTAAAAGACACAGTGCATGACTTGCAACAGACTAAGACCACCATTTCTAAAAACAAAATATGCTAACATCAGACGAGTCTCTCAATTCAAATATTTGGGTGAAATAATCTTGGAAAATGGGTTGGAAAAAGCGGCGGGGGAAAAAATAAGGGTAGGTGTTAAAAAATGGAAACTGCATTGAGACACAAAATATTTACAACAAAAAATGCATATCTAAAAACACAAGACCGAGACATTACACAGCTATTAAGCCAGTTATTAAGCCACAACACAGTTATTAAGCCAGAATGTCTATATGGAGCAGAAACGCTCATTTTGAATAGAAGGAGATACATCGAGGACAATTAAACAATACACAGATGGCTGTTTCAGGCTGTTTCAGACACAAGGTTAACGTTGGGAAGGTTGGCCAGAGAGAAAAATGTAGGAATACTGGAAAACTGGACTTGGTCTGACGAAAGGAAAAAAGCTCATAGCGAAAGAATGAAATTAGTATGGGCGCAGAGGAAGTCTAACAACAACAAACGCCTCTAACTGTACTTCGCGTGGTCCGCCACGGCCCATACGTGAAAATATATATGTATATATATATACCTAATTTAAATATAAACATTAACTCGGTGCAAGATGCAAATTTTTTGGAAATGATATGATTTTATGACAGGAGATTCAAATTTCTTAATAACTTTTTGTCGTATTGGCCACATAAACGACATTTACTACTACTTCTTGCCTGTGTGTCAAGTTAACCCTGAGGCCCTTACTTTTGTTCTCTTGTTATCGATTGCAACTGTTTCGCGTCAGTCACAATCTAGGTTTTTTATGCGCCGTCCTGTACTGGTCGAGATTAATCGACCGAAGTGAAAGGTGGTTACAGCTCCGGAAACGACCCGCAAGGATCGAATTCGGTGGAAGTTTATTCGTAGATTGGATGGTTGGTTCACTGGTCATTGACGCTGGATTCCTTGAATGAACTGGTGTACTGTTCGGTTCTTATTCGTGTCTGTGGTCTTCTGGCGTATTCTTTTTTATTTTCTTGATGCTATTCTTTTTTGTTTTCTTGATGTTATTCTCTTTTTTGTTTTCTTGATGTTATTCTCTTTTTTGTTTTCTTGATGTTATACCGGTGTTAGTGGTTTTGTTCTGATGTTATTGGTAGCACGGAATGGAAGGACTGGATGTTGCTGCCAGTTCCAGTGCATCGCATCTTTACCGTCTTCGGGGCTGAGGCTTATTCACTTGGTTAGGTTTGAGGCCGCCGCGCTTCTGCGTGACGACTTCGGAGGTGCCCGCTCCCTACTTCAGTTCGGACTTCCGCTGCTGGAACAGTCAACAGCCATGGACGTCTGCCCCCGCGATGGCCAGCGCGCTCGCAACGCATCCGACCACCACAGAGTCCACCCAATGCTTACCGTATTACGCTGTTTATTCTTGGTTAGCGAGTCCGGGCAAGAAGGATTTGGTGTTGCTGCCGGTCCCGGTGCTTCGTTCTTCACCAACTTCGGGGCTAAGACTTATTCACTTGGTTAGGTTTGAAGTGTCGCTTAGCGGAAGCGACACTTCGGGGTTGTCCGCTCCCTTGGCCAGTTCTGTACGGCGGCGACCGAAACTACCAACCGACACTGTTATCTGGCCCCATGGTGACCAGACAAAACACGTCCGGTCACCTCAGAGGCTCGCTCCGAACTGTCTAAACGACATTTTATTCTTTAAAAAAATAGATTTTTTTTAATTAATTTACATTTTTACATTTCTCTGCAGTATCTAGTAAGTCTTCATTAACTTAATACAGTAATCATAATTAATAATTATACAATAATTTATATAATAATTTATTATAATTTTTTAAACTATTTTAAACCATAAAAAAATATTAAGTATATATTATAAAAATATAAGTTTAAACTATAAATTATACAATAACTTATAGTTTAAATAGTTTTAAACAACTATAAACTTTTATCAGTTTCTTGTTTTTATTCATATTGCCCTACACCACTGCCTAACCGGAAACAGTAGTCGGCCATAAGCAGTTACCATTCTGGTCCTACTTACAGAATCATATGCTCCTTCCTGTAATTTTACCCATCAGAGGATCGGATTCAGTGCCATGAATGCGAAGAATGGTGGCACGAAAAATGTGCTGATATGGGAGGAAAAAAAGAACGGTATATGTGATTGATGTGTCAATAATTAAAATTGATCTTATTATTCATTATTTCATATTTGTTGATGATACGAAAGCTTTTGTGTTAAGAATGTATAAATTTAGTAACATGTTATGTACGATTCGACTTACCCTGAAAATTAGGACGATTCGGATATTTTTGTTTTTTACTTCTTAGTCACTAATTAAGAGAGTTTATGATCGATTTAAGTTTTGACATGTTTATTGCATAGCTGAATAGTTACTAATTATTCTTTCGTCAATAAAAACGACTTATATTACACTTTAGTATGATTTTTCTCTTTGTCAAAAAAAATAGTGATCAGATTCGCCTCGGTCAACCCTACCTATGTAATGTTACTCCTTAATTTTTACTTCCTTACTTAATGCCTTACTTCCGATATTAGTGTTTTTATTGTCAATATAGTAAGTATTAATATGTATTTACACTAGAACACACAAAAAGAGTATTCCAGTACACTTATTCGGCACTTATTATTGATTAAAGCAAACTAAAACTGCTCAAATCTATTATTAAACTTCTAAGTTGTTGACACCAACTACCAAAATTCCAATGCAACGAGTCATCTTTGGTGCTTCAATGGTGTATACAGATACGCAAGGCTCGTTCCTGTTAGTTTTATATTCAAAAGTGCATGCGCGTAAAGTCTAACTTTTCGTTTTCATGATTTTTTCGAGTGAATTCCTTCAAGGCATTCATGCATGATACTCCAGCAGTAATCAGCTATCATGTATTTATCTCATTGACCTTCAGCGGCGGTTCGTGGGGAAAAAACAGGTGGGACACGTATAACCAAATTTTGGAATAGGGATAGGGAAATGCGTCGCAACCAAAAATTTTACATGTCTTAGTATTATACACTCACTTTGTTGTATAGAAATACGAGTGTAACTGCCAGACATCAAATTTTTAAACAGGTACCCAGATAATAAAATTTTGCTAAACTCACCATAGGACCATGACCATAAAATCTGTTTGTAATTGAAGTTCGTCCTCCTAAATTTCTGAGCAGCAAAGTGGTCGATGACCTAATCTTTAAAATTTGAAACTGACTTCACAAGTTTTTTTTTCAATAGATAGCATAGTCAACGCGCGTTCCTGGCCTATAGTGTTTCTTAGAAATGTTTGGATTCGTTTGAAGGAAACGTAGAGAAACACCTTTCGCTTTCTACAGTCGTCATAGGGACGGTACACAAAACACTCAGCAATTCCACAGATTTACTAAATGTTGATGTTAAATTGTTTTGGATAAACATTTGTAACATCGGCACAGCTCCACTGTGTTTCATAAAATCGTCCCGTGCATACATTACCGAGAGTTCATTTATTAATTTTAACTAATTTACTTTTGAAAACAGGTTACACACAATTTTAATGCAATCATTTGGAAAGACGACTCAATATTCACTAAATTTTTCAGATTCAAATAAATTTGCAACATCGAAACTAAAACGTTCATGAACCTGTATGGTTGAGGTATCACAGCTTTCATTGCATATCCTGACATTCGAATTGGGGTCCTCCTTGTCAGTAAATTTCCGTTTCTTTCTGCGGTTCTCTATGATTGTTCATATATATCTACATGTCCAATGATTTAGGTAAGTAATATTTAACATAAATATTTTTTAATAGTTCTAAATTTTCTGCCCATGAATGATCATATTCAATATAAACCGTTGCAACTTCTTGCAATGTGCATGTACACAAGTAACACTTGGATCGCTTTAAAATGTGAAGATTTACTTGGATTTGATGATGTCATTGTAATAAATAATATAACTAGATGTTACTATTGTGAGGTCACATACTTTCAGGTTTTTTTAAGGAACTGTTCATCGTGTCATCGCTACTAGGTTTAAAAATGTATTTTCAATTTGATATAACTTTTTAATTATGAGGAAAAAAAAAATAGTTTTGTTATAAAACTTATATATAATCTTTCCATTTATGACAAAAAATGTGTTCAAAAGCCTAATTATTGCGGTTTGTGATAGTGTGAAGATGTGAAAGATTTTTAATTTTAAATGTGAAGATTTTCTTGGATTTGATGATGCCACTGTAATAAATAATATAACTAGATGTTACTATTGTGAGGTCACATACTTTCAGGTTTTTTAAGGCACTGTTCATCGCGTCATCGCTACTAGGTTTAAAAATTTATTTTCAATTTGATATAACTTTTTAATTATAAGGAAAAAAAATAGTTTTTTATAAAACTTTTATATAATCTTTCCATTTATGACAAAAAATGTGTTCAAAAGCCTAATTATTGCGGTTTGTGATAGTGTGAAGATGTGAAAGATTTTTAATTTTAAATGTGAAGATTTTCTTGGATTTGATGATGCCACTGTAATAAATAATATAACTAGATGTTACTATTGTGAGGTCACATACTTTCAGGTTTTTTAAGGCACTGTTCATCGCGTCATCGCTACTAGGTTTAAAAATGTATTTTCAATTTGATATAACTTTTTAATTATAAGGAAAAAAAATAGTTTTGTTATAAAACTTTTATATAATCTTTCCATATATGACAAAAAATGTGTTCAAAAGCCTAATTATTGCGGTGTGTGATAGTGTGTTATCGTGATGCAAAAACCAAAAAGAAGTAATATGAAACTTCTGTCAGACGTCCAGGACAGGCATACCAACATAAAAAACAAATGATTCTATAAATACGTAATGTACGCGAATTTTTAAAACAAAAGTCACCTTAGTTTTTGCTCATTATAGTGATTTATGAAATTACGCCAAAATATTTAATTAAGCACATAACTTTAAAATACTTCAAACATGTTTATATGTGTTGATATAATTTATAACATTCTATATAATATTATAAGCTATTCTGTATATTTTTTAATTTGTTGTAATTGGGGCCATGTTCAGGTATTCGTGATCTATATAATCAAATATTATTTTCTCCATAAAACTAATGCCATTGTTTAACAGTGCATCTTGAACTATTTAGTTGATATTTCTTATCAGTGTAAAATATGAATAAGCAGTGCGAAGAACCTAAAAGAGGAAATTATAATATAGCTATGTCCACTGTATTTCAACTTTTGGTCGTCAAGACGCATGCATCTGTTGAAAGGCCAGACGCATGCGGTGTTGAACGAGAGGCAAGCAAGGATGCAAGGAAAAATCATGACGCACGACTGGACGCAAAGGTAGCGTACCGACTGCGACTGTATATTGCGGTATATTGCGCTTTTGCTTCTTGATATAAACTTCTGATAAACTTCTGATTTCAACTTCTTGATATAAACAGCAAGTTTTTGCAATAGTTTACAATTTTAGTTTAAAGCAAAGTAGCTAAATTGTATTAAATTAAATAAATATATTAAATGATAAATTTAAGTACAAAAAATAAATTTATAACTTTAAAAGTAATAATTTTTTTTCAGCACAAGACGAAATTACATCAGAGATGCTGAAATATATGGGAGAAATAGCATAGGGAGAATTTTTGTCGCCACTAAACGATATCATAATAGAAAATAAAGTACCAACAGATTGGTATATGGGTATTTTATTGCCCTTGTTTAAAAAAGGGGATATCAAATAATATAAAAACTACAGAGTCATTACACTAACAAGTTTACCTGGAAATATATTTACCAGAATAATAGAGCATGGGCTGAGACAAAAATTAAAAGCAACATAAGAGGAACCACAGCATGGTTTTAGAAAGGGTAAAAGTCAAAAGATAATAATTACACAACTAGGAGAAAAAATGTTAAGAAAAGAAACTGATAACCATATTTGTTTTATTAACCTGAAAATCTATTTGATAGAGTAAAAATAAGAGATACGTGGAAAAGTCTAAAGAGAAGAGAAAGCAAAGAGGTAAAATAGAAATTATAAAGGCCTTATACAAAAACAAGAATAAAATAAGAATGCATAACGATGAATCCACAGAATTTGATACAGGAATCGACCTAAAACCTAAGACAGTATTTACTGACGAGGTTGTACAAAAATGAAAACAGTGACAACACAATAATTACTGTTCGCTGACGATATGATCCTAATAGCAGATTCTGAAGAAAAACTACAACATAGTTCAGCGATCTATAACGAAAAACTAAGTAAACGTGGAAATAAATATCGACAAAAGTAAATCAATGGTAATTGCTGGCACAAAAATTAAACATAAAATTGTACTCGATGGAAAGACAATGGAGCCAAAGTCAAAAATTATAAGTATTTAGGCACAATAATAGAAGATAATGGAACGATATGGAAACGAATGGATAATGGAAAGATGGTGAAATGAACGATAAAATAGGAAAAACAAACTGTAC
The DNA here is from genome assembly GCA_031761425.1 of Cosmopolites sordidus. Taxonomy (NCBI): domain Eukaryota; kingdom Metazoa; phylum Arthropoda; class Insecta; order Coleoptera; family Curculionidae; genus Cosmopolites; species Cosmopolites sordidus. The sequence goes on from JARFXV010000132.1 coordinate 432,582, forward strand.
AACACCCTAAAAACAATATTCTTTGAAAAAAGAGAGGTATAGTGCGGTTCAAGATATATCGTAACGAAACCCGACAAAGATGCAAAAAAGTAAAGAGGGCCGGGCCTGATAAAATAACAGGTAAAAAGACAAACATTAATTTTATATCTGGTGTAGTAGTTTCGAAATATTTTAGTTTAGTTCGCATTCGTTTCTTAAACAGTGCAGTTCTATAATTTCGATCGTATTTTTATTATTCCAAATGTGCTAAAAATGTGACATTCTTGGCAAGATAATGATCATTCTGCCTCTGGTAGTGCTAATTTTAAAAGAAAATATTTATCGTCCGATGCTAAGCAAATTGTTAAAAATGTGTATGTTTCTTTATTGAATAGGGGGCTTAATGTAAATGCAGCCGCAGCAGAAACGTCTTCATTAAGGAAAACGCTGTTATCTACAGTCAAAGATATTGTGAGGAAGCCAATTAAAGCCAAAAAAGTTCGTAGCGATTCTGGTAAAAACAGATGTGTTGACGAAAGCGACAAAGATTTAATTCGAAGCAAAATTTATGCTATCTATGAAGAGCAAACTGTGTCTATATTGCATTCATTGTAACAGCGACTAAGTAAAGATGACACCAACATTCTTTGCAGCAGAACTAGCCTCCGGAGAATATTATCTCTAATGGGTTTTGCATATCGGACCATTAATAAAAGACAAATATGAATGATCACAGCGATTGCGACGATGGCGGTTTGACTACTTAAACTCTATAATAAAATACAGATTAGAAAATCGTCCCATTATCTACCTTGATGAAATATGGTTCGATACACATGAGACGCCAGCAAAAGGATAGGTAGATACATCAAGAAAATGCCAAACCAAAGCCTCAGCAAACAAGGGAAAAATAATTACAATTTTACATGCTTCGTTCCGAGGATGGATGGGTTCCAAATTGTTTACGGTTGTCCTCCAAAAATATTAATCATTCATCTTTGGACTACCATGACGACACCGCAGGTGAACTTTTGAAGATTGGTATATAACTAGCCTTTTACCCAATGTGCCTAAGGAAAGCGTAATTGTAATGGACTGGAATTGTAATGAAATTAGTTCTTATAACCTAGTTCCTAAGTAACCTAAGTTCCTAATGCAAATAACACTTAATTGGAAATTCAGAACTACATGTTAGAAACCGATATATACTTCGAAAATACATATAAAAATGTGATCTCCTAGAAATATTAAAGATCTTTAATATTAAAAAGGAATATGGATGTGATACCATTGCTGCCGATATAGAACATATGGTTTTACGCCTTCCCCCGTATCACTTACTTACTTACTTACCAAACCATGTTATTAAAATAGAAGATTCCTATGTATCGTTTACTAATAATATAGAACCACTTATTATGAATGTAGATCAAAGTGATCTACAGTGAGATTGAAACCGAATTAAATGTATAATTAAATTTAAGTTATAATTTTTATTGTACTAAGTTATAATATTTATTTTTTTTATCGTACTAATAAATTCAAAATATACAAACCAATAAACAATGATTTAGTCTAATCATCAGCTTCCGACAAATCCAGGCCAACACTCCCCTCGGGCTATAAACCCTTGGTTATGTGCCTACCCATAAGTCTATCAGAAAACGTACCGACTGGCGAGTGACCAACATAGAACACTTCTCAGAAGAACCAACAGAAAGAGCTATAAAAGAAAGACAACTGAGCTGTCTAGGACACATCAACAGAAGGAATGAAGAGTGATTATCAAAACAAATCTATGAAGCGAAAACACGAGGAAAAAATTAAATTGAAGGTCCAAGGCTAAGATGGGAAGAACAAGTTCGACAAGTGGCAGAAAATCGAGGAATTAATTAGAATGAGGCTAGAAAATTAGCACTGGACAAGAACTCATGGAGGGTAAAAATTCATGAAATACCATAAAGCTGAAATATAAATTGTCAGTCTTACACTAACGGTACAACGGACTTTTAGATTAAATAAAATAAAAAGTGATAAAATTGTAAATTTAATAATAATATAAATTTAATAATAAGTAAGGAATATTTTCTTTTAGTATATATTTTTCTGTAATAAATTGTAGAAATTATTCTAAATAGTCCTTTGTCCATACAGATTTTTTGTATTTTTCCTTTATTTTCCGTGATCTTATCAACAGCAGCACTCCTACCGGCTAACATTGCAATGGCAGATGTATTCATGAAACTGAAATTACACAGTTAACAGCAGGTACTTGCAAAATAAAAAAATCCAAATTTTAGCAAAAAATCCAAATTTTAGATTTGCAAGAAACCAGATTGATAGATGATAACACCTTGGAATTTGGCAACTACGGACTTTTTAAAAGTAAAACGGACAAAAGAATACTCAAAAATACACCACATATCGGTGTTGCTTTCGCTGTCTCAAGAAACATTCTTGGTTCTATAACAAATGTCCAGTCAGTAAATAATCGACTTATGATACTATCCCTCAAGTGTGCTAACAAAAACTATCCATTAATCAATGCACACCTCCCAGTTAATGAAGAAAATAAATCTAATCCTGAAAAAGTAAATAAGTCCTGGGAAATTCTGGAAAAGACCTAAAATTCCCTCTAACCATGTAAAAATCATATTGGGTGATTTCAACGCCCAACGAGGGAAAGAAAAAAAGGACAGGAAAACAGTCGGCAATTTTCCCGCTTATAAATGGACTAACCATAATGGTAGAAGATTGGTTGAACTATGTTCGCAGTTTAATCTAAAAATAATGTCAACCCATTTTAAGAAGAAAATAACAAAACAAAAGACCTGGAGGTGCCCAATCACGTACATGGGTGAATTTCAAATTGACCATGTTGCCATTTTGTACCCCTATTATAAAGAGATTTTGAATGTTCAAGTCAGGAAAGGAGCAAATATAGACAGGGATCACTACTTGACTAGAATCAAACTTATCTTAAAACCTCGAAAACTTATTCAAAAGAGGCTGCTAATACCAAAGTTTGACCCAACGAAAATAAAACCAGCCCTAACAGAAGAGCTTGATAAACAACCAGCACAGAACTGGCAAGAATTGAAACAACAAATTATTGAAACAGCCTTAAAGTTGGTCCCTTTGCAAAAACGTAGAAAATATCCGTGGAGGGATGAAGTTTGCGAACAAGCAGTATTAAGCCGAAGTAAAGCATTCAAAGATTGGAACAGTCAAAAAACAGCAATAAACTTTAACATCTTTTTGGAAGTACGAAAAGAAACATCGAAGCTAATTAGACAAACTAAAAGAAAATATGAAAACAATCAACTTAATGAAATAAAAAAAAAATCCAAAAAATAACACCCGAAACTTTTACAAAACATTTAAAACTAAATTAACAGGCTGTCAACCGCAAAGTCTTTGCTTCCAAAAGGAAAACGGACAATTAGCTCTAAATAACTAAGACAATTGCAAAGAACTTGCGAAATATTTTGAACGAATACTAAACTCTCCTGAGCCCTTAAACAAATTTCCAACACTAAACCCTAAACAAACAAACCCAGATTCATTACCACCGAATGAAGATGAAATAATTAGGCAAATGGTGAAGATGGAATCACTGCTGAACTTTTGAAATCCGCTGGTCCAGGTACAATCAAGGAAATAACCAAAATTCTACAAGAATATTGGCAAAACGAACGGATTCCGGAAGACTGGAAAGATGCTCTAATCCATCCACTATACAAGAAAGGAGATAGAACGGATGTAAACAACTACAGAGGGATATCTCTTCTCCAAGTTTGTTACAAGATTCTATCTCAATGTCTATTAGACAGAGCACATTAGAATTGATTCTAAGACATCAAAAACTGTACAATACAAATCTCGTTTGTATATTGGTGGATTTCAGAAAAGCATATGATTCTATTGACCGCGAATCTTTATCCCGAATCTTGAAAGAACAAGGACTAGATCTGAAAACGCTGGCAATTATTAAAGCAACGTTAACTAACACAAGGTCAAAAGTTAAATTCATGGGTGACATCTCAGAGCCTTAGAAATTAAAACTGGAGTGAGACAAGGGGATGAACTCTCGCCACTCTTATTTAACTCTGTTCTAGAAAAAGTCATACAGCAGTGAAAAAAAGTCGGCCCTGAATATTGACCAGACCATTAAACTGGGGAAAACCAACATAAAAATTGATTGTCTGGCATTTGCTGATGATCTAGCAATTTTAGCTCAAGATGTGTTAACGGCACAGAAACAGATTGCAATCCTAAAAGAAACAGCAGAAAAGGTAGAACTCCAAATTTCCTTTGAAAAGACACAATACATGACCTGCAACAGACTAAGAACACCATTTCTAAAAACAAAATATGGTAACATCAGACGAGTCTCTCAATTCAAATATTTGGGTGAAATAATAATGGAAAATGGGTTGGAAAAAGCGGCCAATAAGGGTAGATGTCAAAAATGGAAACGGCATTGAGTCTTACACAAAATATTTACAACAAAAAATGCCTATCTAAAAACACAAAACTGAGACATTACAACACAGTTATTAAGCCAGAATGTATATATGTTGCAGAAAGGGTCATTTTGAATAGAAAGCGGGACATCGAGGATATTGAAAAGAAGGAAAGAAAAATCTTAGGCCCCAAACAAATAAATAGCACAACATACCGACTTCGAGAAAACTAAGAAATCAAACAATACATAGATGTACATAGCGTTATGAGAAAAAGAAGACTTAAGTTTTACGGACACATAAAACAGATGAATCCGAGTAGGTTAACTAGACAAATAGTCGAATTTTATGAAAATAGGAGTAGAGCTAAAGTAGAAATAATTATATGGATTGCTGCAATTAAAGAGGATCTAAGAGCAGCAAATATTACACAAAGTGAAATTCAGAATAGAGGCTGTTTCAGACACAAGGTTAACGTTTGGAAGGTTGGCCAGAGAGAAAAATGTAGGAAGACTGGAACAACTTGGTCTGACGAAAGGAAAAAAGGTCATAGCGAAAGAATGAAATTAGTATGGGCGCAAAGGAAGGCTAACAACAACAAACGCCTCTAATTGTACTTCGCGTGTCCACCAGGGCCCATACGTGAATAATAATAATAGATAACAAGTATAAAAGTATGTATCCTATATAACAAAAGTAGACAACACTGCCTGAATATTTAATAGCAGATTCTTGATTTCTTCCACATTTACGGATCGAGGATAGTCATGTTCTTTGGTAGTGTTTTCCTCATTCTAGTGATGAAGCGAAGTCAGGTTTTTTTTTATTTCCTCGGTCCGGTTCTACATTTTGATGATCTTTATTATATTAATATATTGTTACAGTACATTTTATTTCAGGCCGTGATGTTTCTTGTTTACAGATTTCTGTTTCCCTCCGGAGGTTTAGTGTCCTGTGGCCGGTTATGTAGGAAACTTACTTAGTTCGGCCCCTCTCCACTGTCGGACTGACTTTATCTTCGCGATACGAGATGTCGTGATACGAAATGTAACTTGGTTTATAGATTTTTTTTTTTCAAAAGGAGTTTGGATAACCAGTATGCTTTATATATGAGTTTTACAGTCTTTTTTTAAATTTAATTTCCATTTTATATTACCAAATTTTTAGCTTCAATTCGCAGATCTCGCTTTAAAATGACTTACGACGGGAAAAAGTTCTGATTTGAATACATTATATAGTAGATGAAATGTGGAGACTAAAATTACAACATATGATTAATAAAACTGCTTGATTTTAGTTGATTTGACCTATCTCACAAATTTTAGATTTATGTATTGTAAAAATAGATAAAAACAATGTAGTACTTACACTTATCATAACATTTATTGATAATGGTATTATAAGTCCAATATATATGACTATAGGTTTTTCGAGATATAACAGATACATGACCATCATTCGTTGAAAAGAAGGATCACAGTCTACCCAATGTGGAATACTGCATACGGCTCTGTAGAGTCTTTCACTCTATAAAAGAAAAATATCTTATTTAATACCGAAATTTTGTTTAGATTGTCATGCGTTTCTATGCAAGTGAAGACAATTAAAACCGAACAATAACACTGATAAACAGAGGATTTGTAAGAAGGCAATTTTTGGGTATTGAGAGGATATAATTTGCTACTCTGGAAATAAATTTGAATTACAATTTTTCTATCACCCATACATTTTCTGCAACATACATTTATATTTTGCAATATCCTAACTGCTATTTTGCATAAACTTTTAAAGAACTCTATGTTAAGCGTGTTTGAATGACAAAAGACGGAGACTGGCCTGGCCTAATTTTTTTCGATGAGAAAAATAATTCAGGCCAGGTTTTGAGGTAATCTCTCTCAGTGCCCACATCCTAAATAATTTAGACTGACTAGAGTCAGACGAGGCGAACTGGGTAGTGCTACTTTTCATTTACGGTACTCTCTTTTGACGCCACTTGATTTGCGACCTGGGAAGTATAGTTCGTTTCAACATATTTCGTTGTCCTTCGTCAAAATGTTAATTGCCCCTATAAATATCAATAAAAATGTTCCTAGTTTCAGAGTGGTTTAACTTCTGAATAATTTTGCGTCTGACTCTTAGCGTCTGACTTGTATCAAGCGGTTGAGTGGTCAGCGTCTGTTCACCAGTGGTGCGGCTAATATTTAAATTCTGGAACTAACCCCTCTAGTCTTAACCTCTGAACCGTCAAGGTTGAAACCTTTAATTCAAAGTACAAGATGAAGCGTTCTAGTAATTACAAAATTACCCCAGGAGGTAGACAATCCTCTGCCAGCTTTGCTGGTACAACCGGACTTTCGGATTCTGGGGCTTCCGGGCTTAAACACAAAATCTTTCAGAGGGAGTCGGAGACCTCTGGCCAACGTCTGAAACTGAAAACAAAAACTTTCTTTGGAACGATAAATATCAATTATCTCATTCGTCCAGGAAAATTACACAAATTGGAACGAACATGAGTCAGAAAAAAATCCAAATTTTAGCTTTGCAAGAAACCAGATTGACAGATGATAACACATTGAAATTCGAACTACAGACTTTTTAAAAGTAAAACGGACAAAAGAATACTCAAAAATACACCACATATCGGTGTTGCTTTCGCTATCTCAAGAAACATTCTTGGTTCTATAACTAATGTCCAGCCAGTAAATAATCGACTTATGACACTATCCCTCAAGTGTGCTAACAAAAACTATACATAAATCAATGCACAGCTCCGAGTTAACGAAGAAAATAAATCTAATCCTGAAAAAGTAAATAAGGCCTGGGAAATTCTGGAAAAGACCATCTCTAAAATTCCCTCTAACCATGTAAAAATCCTATTGGGTGATTTCAATGCCCAACTAGGGAAAGAAAAAAAGAACAGGAAAACAGTCGGCAGTTTTCTCACTCATAAATGGACTAACCATAATGGTAGAAGATTGGTTGAACTATGTTCGCAGTTTAATAATAATGTTAAAAATAATGTCAACCCATTTTAAGAAGAAAATAACAAAACAAAAGACCTGGAGGTGCCCAAATACGTACATGGGTGAATTTCAAATTGACCATCTTGCCATTTCGTACCCCAATTATAAAGAGATTTTGAATGTTCAGGTCAGGAAAGGAGCAAATATAGACACGGATCACTACTTGACTAGAATCAAACTTAGCTTAAAACCTCGAAAACTTATTCAAAAGAGACTACTAATACCAAAGTTCGACCCAACGAAAATTAAACCAGCCTTAACAGAAGAGCTGATAAACAACCAGCACAGAACTGGCAAGAATTGAAACAAAACATTGTTAAAACGTCCTTAAAGTTGGTCTCTTTACAAAAACGTAGAAAATATTCGTGGTGGGATGAAGTTTGCGAGCAAGCAGTATTAAGCTGAAGTAAAGCATTCAAATATTGGAACAGTCAAAAAACAGCAATAAAGTTTAACATCTTTTTGGAACTAAGAAAAGAAACATCGAAGTTAATTAGACAAACTTAAAAGAAAATATGAAAACAATCAACTTAATGAAATAGAAAAAGATTTCCAAAAAAATAACACCTGAAACTTTTACAAAACATTTAAAACTAACTTAACAGGTTATCAACTTACGAAATATTTTGAATAGATACTAAACTGTCCTGACCCCTTAAACAAATTACCAACACTAAACCCTAAGCAAACAAACCCAGATTAATTACCACCGAATGAAGATGAAATAATTAGGCAAATCAAGCGGCTTAAAAATAACAAAGTTTCTGATGAAGATGGAATCACTGCTGAACTATTGAAATCCGCTGGTCCAGGTACAATCAAGGAAATAACCAAAATTCTACAAGAATTTTGACGAAACGAACGGATTCTGGAAGATTGGCAAGATGCTCTAATTCATCCGCTGCACAAGAAAGGAGATAGAACGGATGTAAACAACTACAAAGAATATCTCTTCTCCCAGTTTGTTACAAGATTCTATCTCAATGTCTACTAGACAGAGCACAGGGGCAGTTAGAACCTAAAATTGGTGAATATCAAACAGGTTTTCGACCGGACAGATCCTGCCCTGAACAGATTCTGAATCTAAAGTTGATCCTAAGACGTTAAAAACTATACAATAAAAATCTCGTCTGTACATTTGTGGATTTCAAAAAACCATATGATTCTATTGACCGCGAATCTTTATTCCGAATCTTGAAAGAATAAGGACTAGATCTGAAAATGCTGGTAATTATTAAACAATATTAACTAACAGAAGGTCAAAAGTAAAATTCATGGGTGACATCTCAGAGCCATTCAAAATTAAAACTGGAGTGAGACAAGGTGATGGACTCTCGCCACTCTTATTTAACTGTGTTCTAGAAAAAGTAATACAGGAGTGGCGTGAAAAAAAGTCGGCCCTGAATATTGACTAGCCAGACCAGGGAGAATCAACATTAAAATTAATTGTCTGGCGTTTGCTGATGATCTAGCAATTTTGGCTCAAGATGTATTAACGACAGAGAAACAGATTGAGATCTTAATAGAAACAGCAGAAAAGATAGGACTCCAAATTTCCATTTTTCCAAAAACACCATTTCTAAAAACAAAATATGGTAACATCAGTCGAGTCTCTCAATTCAAATATTTGGGTGAAATAATAATGGAAAATGGGTTGGAAAAAGCGGCCAATAAAGGTAGATGTCAAAAAATGGAAATGGCATCGAGACTTACACAAAATATTTACAACAAAAAATGCATATCTAAAAATACAAAACTGAGACATTACAACACAGTTATTAACCCAGAATGTCTATACGGGGCAAAAAGCCTTATTTTGAATAGAAAGAAAAACATCGAGGACATTGAAAAGAAAGAAAGAAAAATCATAAGAAAAATCCTAGACCCCCAAACAAATAAATAGCACAACATACCTACTTCGAGAAAACCAAGAAATCAAACAATACACAGATATACATAGCGATATGAGAAAAAGAAGCCTTATGTTTTACGGACAAATAAAACGGACGAATCCGAGTAAGCTAACCAGACAAATAGTCGAATTTTATGAAAATAGGAGTAGAGGTAAAGTAGAAATAATTAAAATCTAAGATCAGCAAATATTACACAAAGTGAAATTCAGGATAGAGGATTGTTCAGACACAAGGTTAACGTTTGGAAGGTTGGCCAGAGAGAGAAATGTAGGAATACTGGAACAACTTGGTCTGACGAAAGGAAAAAAGCTCATAGCGAAAGAATTAAATTAGTATGGGCGCAAAGGAAGGCTAACAACAACAAACGCCTCTAATTGTACTTCGCGTGGCCCACCAGGGCCCATATGTGAATAATAAATAAAATTATTATTATTATGTATGACTAAAACATTGTTTATTAGTTTGGGTATTTTGAATTTATTAATATAATATAAATAAATAAATGTATCTATTAGTACAATAATAATTATAACTTATATTTAATTATACATTTAATTCGGTTTCGCTCTCAATGTCACTTTGATCTACATTAACAATAAGAGGTTCTATATTATTAGTAAATTTCAGGACTAATCATAGGAATCTTCTATTTTAATAACATGGTTCAAATCGAATTTATCCATCTTTCTTTGGGAATACTATCTACAACCTTCCTAATGATTATTACAGCACTTGCATTTTGTGTCGGAGCAATGTTTTCTGCTCTAACAGTGGATTTTACCTAATGCCTCATATGCTAAATTGGATTGAAAATACAGTAATACGCGGGAAGGCGTAAAACCGTTTATCCCATATCGACAGCGATATATATATATATATATATATATATATATATATATATATATATATATATATATATATATATATATATATATATATATATATATATATATATATATATATTCCCAATAAATATATTTCCAATTTAGTATTATTTGCATTAGGAACCTTATTTTTTTGACGGTTATGATAACTAATATTGTCCATTACAATTACGCTTTCCTTAGGCACATTGGGGAAAATGCAATTTATAAATTACCCTTCAAAAAGTTTTCCTGTGGTGTCGTCATGGTAGTCCAAAGATGAATGTTTAATATTTTTGGAGGAGAACCGTAAATAATTTGGAACCCATCAATCCTCGGAACCAGGATGTAAAATAGTAATTATTTTTCCCTTGTTCGCTGAGGCTTTGGTTTGGTATTGTCTTGATGTATATACCCATCCTTTTGCTGGCGTCTCACGTGTATCGAATCATGTTTCAACAAGGTAGATAAGGGGACGATTTTCTAATCTGTATTTTTTTATAGAGTTTAAGTAATCCAACCGCCATCGTCGCAATCGTTGTGATTCCACTCATATTTGTCTTTTATTATTGGTTCGATATGCAAAACTCATTTGAGATAATATTCTCCGGAGGCTAGTTCTGTTAAAAAGAATGTTGGTTTCATCTTTTCTCAGTCCCTGTTGCTAGGTACAGTTTGCTCTTCATACATAGCATAAGTTTTGCTTCGAATTAAGTCTTTGTTGCTTTCGTCAACACATTTGCTTTTACTAGAATCATTACGGACTTTTTTGGCTTTATTTTGCTTCCTCATAATATATTTAACTGTAGACAACGGAGTTTTGTTTAATGAAGACGTTTCTGCTACGGCTGCATTTACATTAAGGCCCTCATTCAATAAAGAAACATCCACATTTTTAACAATTTGCTTAGCATCGGGCGATAAATGTTTTCTTTTAAAATTAGCACTACCGGAGGCACAATTATCATTATGTTGCCAAGAACGCTACATTTTTAGCACGTATGGAATAACAAAAAAATCGATCGAAATTATAGAACTGCACTGAAGAGAATGCTAACTAAACTAAATAATTTCGAAACTACTAAACCAGGTTTTTTTTCTTGCAATTTTACCTGGTTTTGGTACGGTAGAGGTTGTTAAGAGTTTATTGCAGTCAATCGCCAACGATATATCTTTAAAAGCACTGTACCACCCACGATACAGGCGCGTTCGATAAATTATGGAATTCGAAAAGTCACATAAAAATATATATGAAATATGTTTACATGGCATAGAATATTCAAAAACCAATATTCCATATACAGGGCGCTGTTGAACTGCAAGTGATTTCATTTGGTTGTCTGCTTTCTAGGACAACGTCTGTCAGGTCGATAAAAAAATTGTATCAGACCTGTGTTCTAGGTTATGTCACCCAGGTCGCCTTGCCGTTTGACACTAACCTAAGCGTATAGTTACTTAAAATATTCACTTATATTAGCTATATTTAACATACAAATTACTACATTAGACATTTATTTATGAAAACAGTAATGCAAACTTAATTTTCTTCACTTTCGCTACATTTCAGGCAAATTGTCGAGTGATGGAGAGATGGAGTGAAGAGAGACCGTGGACGGGTAGAATATCGAGATACGGGTCAGTTCCACGGCGGTATGATGACATTTAAAAAGTGGTGGGACTGTTCTGGAAACAAATTGCCCAAAACAGAACAAATTGGGGCGCAATTTGGGGCAATTGGGGCAAATTCTGGGCGCAAACCGACTAGAAGAGAAAGATGTTATTGAGGCGTTGTTCGACTTCCTCAAGATATATGAAGCCGTTATCAGTCAGGTGATATTGCAGGGATAGGAAGAGATGAAAATCCTAAGGGGCCAAGTCTGGAAAATATTTCGAGTGCGATAAAATCTCCCAGCCCAATTGGATGGTCCATTCTAGAGTCCCTTTTGCTTTTTGGCGTGGGAATTTGATTTTGCGGTACTGCTTGATGCCTCGCGAGGATTAACTCCCGATTTTCGCCTCTTTGGATTATCGTAGATGATCCATTTTTCGGTACCGGTCACAATTTTATGCAATAAGTCATTTTTCTCGAATTTGGGGAGCAATATCAAACCGACTACTCTTATTATCAGCAGTGAACTTATGGGAGAACCAACGACTCTCCTTTTGAATGTTCCCTGGCTTATGTAAATTCTAGTACTGTATGATAAAGATTTTCTTCTAAACGGGCTTCCAGTTTGTGATCCTTCACTTTTTTGCGTCTTCAACTGATTTTTTAAGTTATATTTATAGTAGGCCTGAAGATTATACCTAATTGAAATAACTATAAGGCCTGAAAAGATTCTAATTCGAATAGGTTCCGCAATCGATGGAACATAAGGCCAGAGAATGACCCTATGAAAAGAAATATTTAATACAGAAATACAGAAATATATACATAAATATACATTACATAGAAATACATTCATGCATTCATACAAATTTACGTTCATTGCGTTTTAAACACTTTGTTACCTTAAAGGTCATGTCACTTCCTAGGAAACAAAATACAGATTGGTGCATTAACATGCTGACTAGGTAGAAGAGTAGATAGACAAATTCATTAGTTCCAACTTCTACCTGAAAACGAAAATTATAATGAAGAGTTTAATTTTTTTCAGTTCAGAGTTTACGAAAACAAGTACTACAATTTCTTCTCTAATCCAGTGTTAAATAAATCAATAACAGTGTGGTAATACAAAGTAATAATATTAAAGAAAATGGAGAAATTTGTGACTAAACGAAATGTTCCAGTCTACGTCTGGTGAAAAAGTAAAAAAACCAGACCAGATGGTACAATGAAACATATTTAAAATATGGATTCATTGCCTTGGATGACAAGCCGCAATGTGTTTGTTATTAAGTTCTGTCCGCGGAAAGTATGAAGTTTTCAAAATTAGTCTGACATCTGGAAATAAAACACCCGTCTTTACAAAACAATTAGAATTTTTCGAGTGTAAATTAAATGTTTTGATAAATGACCAAATTGCTACTAGCTAGATCTCTTCTGTCCAATGAACTACACAATAAATGTGGTGATTATTTCATTTTAGGGGATAGTGCCTATAGTTGTCACGTCATTTGATTACTCCATTTAAAGACCAAGGAAATCTGACACGTCAACAAATACTTTTTAATCAAAGATTATCAAGTTGTCGATATGTTGTTGAACACTGCTTTGGTATATTAAAACATAAATTTCGGCAATTGTATCATTGCAAGTTAAGAAGTATTAGTGATATTATAAATTTTATTACAGCTTGCTGCGTATTAACATAACATGTCTCTAGAGGATGAATTAGTTTTTAATTTGGAAGTGGATGAAAATCAACCAGTATTTATTAACCCTGAATAGATGATGAAGATTTGGAGAGAAATATCCCGGAAGGCATTATTTATAGAAACTATTTACTTCGAATTTTAAATTTGTAAAATTGTTTATTATTCAGAAAAATAAGTGATGTAATGTCTGTGTTTATCAAATTTATTTTTGTTTTAAGATTTGGATTTCAACTTTGGACCAAGGATTTTCTTTCAAGAAATATTGTAAATTTCCTATAACAAATAAGAAATTATGCAAAATTAAACAAATTATTTATTTCATACAATAATCTTTATTGACTTATTCCTATTCCTATTCAAATAGGCTTCAAGAATTGCATTCCTTTTTTCTTGAATATCATTCTGCCTTCCCCGTTCAATTAATTTTTTATTTTAAATTTTTTTAACACTGCTTCATGGTATTTCTATCTGTCAATACGTATCTTTTCCAAAATATCGTTCCTACCTAAAATTCTTTTCCTTCGACTTGGTGTGTTTAAAACTCTATCTGTTCTGGAAGTGCACGGCGTTGGCAGTAAATCACTGTCCACGGCTATATTTATTGCCATATCACTAATGCTTTTAGGTGGAACAATAATTGTTTCATCACTTATAAGCATTTCAGGGTTTATATTTTTTTTTTTAGAAAAAATATCATTCATTTCCTCTTCAAAATCAAAAGATTTTCTGCCAGTGCCTGTTTTTTGGTTATTATCGACAACCTTTTTTTATGCCCGCACCAGAGTCCTCCATTTATTTTCCGCTTGAGTTCAAACCTCGACCTCAATCACAATACCGAATGTCGAAATTGATGCCATGTCGCTGGTGCCCTGTTCGATACCTTCAACTGCCGAATCTACATCTAGTCTGCAACAGGCCAGCTTGCCAGTTACCTCATCTTTTACAACTGTAGCTAAGTTGGATGTTGGTTTTTACGCGAATCAAGAAAAAATCTTGGATGAATATTTTAAAGTCCAAATTTTAAAAACGCCATGGAACCCATCCAGAGATTATAAGTTTCCTATTTCCACAAAACGAAACTTGCGCTTTCAATTGAAATGATTGGAGAGATTCCCCTGGTTGTCATATTCGGAATATAAAGGTGGAGCATACTGCAGAGTTTGCGTGGTAATGGGACGTTCGCTTGATGAAGGTAAAGGTGGTCATCAAAGGATCGGCCAGTTGGTAACCGAACCTTTTTGTAAGTGGAAAAATGCGAACCACAAGCGAAATTCAGAACTGGTAGATAACTTTCTAAAAGTAATGTCTTCGCAGGCTTTTTCGGTCACTGAACAGCTGTCTTCTGAAAGAAAGAGACAACAAGAGGAGAATCGAAAGAAACTAATCCCTATAATCGATTCGGGGCGCATACAAATTACACCAGAATCACCAGAACCTGAACAACCACTACAGAATGATGGTAATTTTAGAGCCCTGCTGCGGTTTGCGGCCTGCTGAGTCTGGAGATAAAGATCTGGCTGAGCATTTGAATACTTTACAGAAGAATGCCCTGTACACAAGCCCTCATATCCAAAACGAAATAATTGACATTTGTGGTGAATTAATTCAACATAAAATAATTGAAGAAGTAAAGAAAGCCAAACTATTTGCGATTCTAGCTGACGAAACCACCGACATAGGACGTGTAGAACAAGTCTCGTTATGTCTTCGATATGTTGATTTTACAGATAATAAACACCATATACTTAAGGAGATGTTCCTTGAGTACATTCCAACGGTCGATGTTTCAGCTCTGAAAAAGCATGGACTTGAATGTTCTCATGTGGTTGGTCTTACAACTCCTGAGAAACAACACTGACGTCGAATATCTTCATCTCTATGAAGACGCAAAGGTTTTACTGGAAGAAAATGGTGGTATACTGCGAATGCCACGCGTCGTCGGAAGACAATTAAATAGACCGAACGTTCCTGCATTGGATGTATGCACGTATTGCAAAATTAATTTGTTCATTCCATTTCTTGATCATACAATTCAACAATTGGTTGAAAGGTTTACCAAACATCGTAAAGTAGTATCAGCATTATCTGGTGTGCTACCTTCAAATTTTACTGCCAGTTCTGAAATTGAAGAAGCAATTTCCATGTACTCGTCACTGCTTCCCGAAAGCAACATATCAGTGGTTAAAACAGAACTCGAACTATGGAAAACTGTGATGACAAGTATCTCGCCTACCCCGAAATCTAGTTTGGAGTGCCTAAATATGTGCGATAAAAACCTTTATCCTAATATTTACACATTACTACAAATCTTGGCTACCATTCCTGTATCCACTGCTACCCCAGAAATGTCTTTCTCGAGCCTAAGAAGACTGAAAAACTATTTACGAAACACTACAAGTGAAAACAGACTTAATGGTTTGGCTCTCATGAACATTCACTATGGAACAGAAATTCATGCAGATGAAGTCGTGGATATATTTAAAAGAAAAAGCCGAAGATTTCTTCTTTAATGGTTTTAGATTTAGCGCAGAGGAACGAAATTAATTTAACCATTTCATTTAAAGTTAAGAACTTTATAAATATGTCGTAATTTTTCCGATGAATATCTAGATATTAAATTTATGTAAGTATATTTTTGTTGTTTTATTTACTTCAAACTAACAGCATGTCGATCAATTTTAGTACGCTTCGATTGATTGTTTCATTTTTTGTCGTGGTACTTTGGTGGCGCGGGCTAACGAGTGATGTTCGGGGAACTCCCGCATTTTGTTAACCAAGAAAGTACTTTTTTTCGTAGCGTTGGCGGGCTAGCGACGCACGATATTAGGGAAATCCCGGATTTCAATTTTTTAAGTACAGAGAGCTCTACTACGCATTCTCGTTTGATTATTCTGACAGTTTGTATCTTTGATTTTTCCTAGTTTTTGTTTTATTGAATCTGCAAATAGAGGCAATATAAAATTAATTGTGAAAGTTAGATATCAACATGTCTAGTTTTAGAAAATATCTAAGTGGGAGCGATAAAGGAAAGAGAAAGAGGGAGCCTGAAGAAAAAATAAAAAATTTCCTAAAATTAGTCAGTACTTTAAGAATGATGACTTTATTGATGAAAAAGCGAGTGAACAGTGATCCTAAAGTGAATAATTGGACGTAATTAAAAGTAACAGTATATCAGATGCAGCACCCGACACCAGTGTATATCCAGATCCGGAACAACCATAACAAGGTATAAGCAAAAATCAAAGTGAACCATATTTTAGTGTGGACAATGTTGCATCTTCATCATATATTACTGATAAGGGCAATTTTAAACAACTAAATGATCAAGAGAAACGGTTCCTGATCGAAAACGGACATTGTAAACCTAAGGGTCCTTTCTTACAAGACAGTGACAATAGATCTTTCCTAGAAAAACATTACTATACTGTTTCCAAGTCTGGCGTGAAACTTGAACGTACATGGCTATCCTAGTCCTTAATATTTCAGAAGGCGTATTGTGAACTATGTTGGTTATTCGCAAACCGGGCATCTAAAAAATATAAAATGTTTGGATGGAAGGCTATGGCGACTGGAAACATATTGTAGACGCTGTGCGAGAAGTCCTCTGTTAGAAACCTCGTTCGCCCATTGAGAGATATTTTCACAGGGTTCGCCGGCTCGCGAAATGGATCTTGGTTATTGAATTAATAAGCAGAAGATACACATATATACATTTATTCACTATTATTTCCAAGTACTTTACTACAGTTTTAACGGGAAATTTTTCACTTATTGTCTTAAGTTTTGTGAGATTTGACGTAACAAAATACTTATTTAATTTGACTTCGGAATCGATAGGGAACTGACTCTAACGTGCAATTTTAAAACGGTGCTTTCTACCCTTAATCTTCGCTTGCAACTCTTAAACTTGTGCTTTCAACTCTTACTCTTTTCTCATAATTTATCTCGAACTCTTCACGTGCAACGGATTAACCTGAATTCTCTTCTTCAACCTTTCAACTCAAACTGTCGATTCGTACTGTCAACGTGTAACTTTAAACTCGCACTCTCTTCTAGTGATTTATTTAGAACTATTCACGTGTAATGGGTTAAACCGAACTCTCTTCGCCAACCTTTCAACTCAAACTGTCGATTCGTACTGTCAACGTGTAACTTTAAACTCGCACTCTCTTCTAGTGATTTATCTCGAACTATTCACGTGTAATGGGTTAAACCGAACTCTCTTCGCCAACCTTTCAACTCAAACTGTCGATTCGTACTGTCAACGTGTAACTTTAAACTCGCACTCTCTTCTAATGATTTATCTCGAACTATTCACGTGTAATGGGTTAAACCGAACTCTCTTCGTCAACCTTTCAACTCAAACTGTCGATTCGTACTGTCAACGTGTAACTTTAAACTCGCACTCTCTTCTAGTGATTTATCTCGAACTATTCACGTGTAATGGGTTAAACCGAACTCTCTTCGTTAACCTTTCAACTCAAACTGTCGATTCGTACTGTCAACGTGTAACTTTAAACTCGCACTCTCTTCTAGTGATTTATCTCGAACTATTCACGTGTAAGGGGTTAAACCGAACTCTCTTCGCCAACCTTTCATCTCAAACTGTCGATCCGTACTGTCAACGTGTAACTTTAAACTCGCACTCTCTTCTAGTGATTTATCTCGAACTATTCACGTGTAATGGGTTAAACCGAACTCTCTTCGCCAACCTTTCAACTCAAACTGTCGATTCGTACTGTCAACGTGTAACTTTAAACTCGCACTCTCTTCTAATGATTTATCTCGAACTATTCACGTGTAATGGGTTAAATCGAACTCTCTTCGTCAACCTTTCAACTCAAACTGTCGATTCGTACTGTCAACGTGTAACTTTAAACTCGCACTCTCTTCTAGTGATTTATCTCGAACTATTCACGTGTAATGGGTTAAACCGAACTCTCTTCGTCAACCTTTCAACTCAAACTGTCGATTCGTACTGTCAACGTGTAACTTTAAACTCGCACTCTCTTCTAGTGATTTATCTCGAACTATTCACGTGTAAGGGGTTAAACCGTACTCTCTTCGCCAACCTTTCAACTCTTTATGATTCTGCAGAAAAATGCGGGTGTTTATTTTTCTCTGATTGTGTCGTTTTTCAACTTCAGTATAGATCTGGACTTTTATTAATTTTATATACATCTACAGGATCAAATTTTTGTCATTTGTGAATATTTTCACAGCAGACGCTATACACAAGATATCGAAAATTCACCTGGATTCTTTTCTTACGTATCAACAATGGCGTCTACATGGAACACTAGATGAAGAGCAAGACTCCATGATCAGGAAAGAAAAATCGTTTTGGAGCCAAGTACTCTCTAGACTCCTGGATGTTATTCTCACACACTTAAAACGTGTAATTTAGCCTTTCGTGGCCATAGAGAAAAGGCAGATAACAATGAATGAGAATTGTTAAGTAAATCAAAGGGCCAGATAAAATACTTAAGTCCAAAAATTCAAAAAAAGCTCATTCTTTTTCTGGTTCTAAAAATAGAAAATGCACTCATATTTGAAATAAATGCCGGTCCATTTTATTCTATCATATTCGATACGTCTCAAGATATTTCAAAAGCAGATCAAATGTATGTTATTGTAAGATCGATAAAGACGAAAAAGGAATCCCAAAGGTGCTCGACATTAAAGAGACATTTTTAGGATTTCATGAAGTTAAGGACGAAACAGCAATGTCTAATTAAATTAATAAATCTATAAACGACAAAAATATGCCTCTAAATAAGTGTCGAGGACAAGGATATGATGGTGCTAACACGATGAAAGCTACTTATGGTGGAGTTTAAAAACTCATAAATGATATCGAGCCAAATGCGGCATATGTTCTCTGTGTTGCTCATAACTTAAATCTGGTACTTAACGATTCAGTAAGAGGTGTTATCGATATGCAACATTTTAATGAGACAGTTCAACAAATTTGTAATTTTTTTGAGCATAGTATCAAAAAATGGAATATCTTATCAAGTTTTCTATCTGATAAAGAAAGGAAGCCTTCAACTTCGATAACATTAAACACATTAAACCCTACTAGATGGGCAGGACGTTATCATGCTCTAATCCATCCACTACACAAGAAAGGAGATAGAACGGATGTGAACAACTACAGAGGGATATCTCTTCTCCCAGTTTGTTACAAGATTCTATTTCAATGTCTACTAGACAGAGCACATGGACAGTTAGATCATAAAATTGGTGAATATCAAGCAGGTTTTCGACCGGGCAGATCCTGCCCTGAACAGATCCTGAATCTAAAGTTAATCCTAAGACATCAAAACACAATAAAAATCTCGTCTGTATATTTGTATATTTCAAAAAAGCATATGATTCTATTGACCGCAAATCTTTATTCCAAATCTTGAAAGAATCAGGGCTAGATCTGAAAACGCTGGAAATTATTAAATCAACATTAACTAACACAAGGTTAAAAGTTAAATTCATGGGTGACATCTTAGAGTCCTTCGAAATTAAAACTGGAATGAGACAAGGGGATGGACTCTCGCCTCTTATTTAACTGTGTTCTAGAAAAAGAAATACAGGAGTGGCGTGAAAAAAAGCCGGCCCTATATATTGACCAGCGCATTAAACTGGGAAGAACCAACATCAAAATTGATTGTCTGGCGTTTGCTGATAATCTAGCAATTTTGACTCAAGATGGATTAACGGCACAGAAACAGATTGAAAGCCTAAAAGAAACAGCAGAAAAGGTAGGACTCCAAATTTCCTTTGAAAAGACACAATACATAACCTGCGACAGACTAAGAACACCATTTCTAAAAACAAAATATGGTAACATCAGAGGAGTCGCTCAATTCAAATATTTGGGTGAAATAATCATGGAAAATGGGTTGGCAAAAGCGGCCAATAAGGGTAGATGTCAAAAAGTGGAAACGGCATTGAGACCTATACAAAATATTTACAACAAAAAATGCATATCTAAAAATACAAAACTGAGACATTACAACACACTTATTAAGCCAGAATGTCTATATGGGGAAGAAAGGCTTATTTTGAATAGAAAGAGAGAAACAAATAAATAGCACATATTGACTTCGAGAAAACCAAGAAATCAAACAATACACAGATATACATAGCGATATGAGAAAAAGAAGAATTAAGTTTTACGGACACATAAAAGGGATGACTGTACACATAGTAGGCTAACGAGACAAATAGTAGAATTTTATGAAAATAGGAGTACAGCTAAAGTAGAAATAATTAAATGCATTGCTGCAATTAAAGAGGACTTAAGATCAGCAAATATTACACAAAGTGAAATTCAGGATAGAGGCTGTTTCAGACACAAGGTTAACGTTTGGAAGGTTGGTCAGAGAGAGAGGAATGTAGGAAGACTGGAACAACTTGGTCTGATGAAAGGAAAAAAGCTCATAACGAAAGAATGAAATTAGTATGGGCGCTAAGGAAGGCTAACAACAAACGGCTCTAATTGTACTTCGCGTCGTCCACTAGGGCCTATACGCGAATAATAATAAATAATATATATATATATATATATATATATATATATATATATATATATATATATGTTAAATGGTTTACACTTAACTTTACTTTTTAAAAACTTTTATTTAGGATTTTAACACTTTAGTTAGTATTTAAATTGTATTACTTTATTTTGTT
The DNA here is from genome assembly GCA_031761425.1 of Cosmopolites sordidus. Lineage (NCBI taxonomy): Eukaryota > Metazoa > Arthropoda > Insecta > Coleoptera > Curculionidae > Cosmopolites > Cosmopolites sordidus. The sequence goes on from JARFXV010000132.1 coordinate 453,836, forward strand.
TGACTTTGTATATAAATGTAAAAATAAGAAGATTACGTCTATGACGACAATCTTGAAAAGAATAATTAACGTTAACTTTTTGTGATCAAATGATGATGGCTGGACGGCGGTCCTGGTTCTTATTGTGTTTGGCATGCTGACTTGGCATCTGGGCCTTGTGGGGGACAGGTCACCTTAGGGAACTGCGCCATATGAAGTTTTGCTGAGGCTGCAGCCTTGAATCTGTTTACTGGAACGGCGGGAAATGACGTGGATGAACGATTCCGTTGACGTGGCTTTAACCTTGGCTTGTTTACTGGCATGGTACTGAGGACATGTGGGTTGAAATGCTGACATGCATTTATATACAATGTTGCAAACTACAATGTTGTAAATATTAATACGAGGGTTGAATGAATAGTGTATACAGGGGTTAAATGGATATATAACAGCTCCCCTTTTAGATAAAAGTTGACGCATGGAGACAACTTTTAGGCACGATTTTTATTGGTGTTGAGTTCGATGGCATCTTCTTCTATTGGTTCTTCGAGACGAATACTTGGTCTTCTTTGTGGAAGAATCTTTTTCCATTTTGCTGTGTATGTAGCAAATTTATTTCTTGGAGGTGATGGTGGATAATCGTCATGAGAAATAGCGATTCCTATAGGTGCTCTTCTTCGTCTTCGACATTTGCAAAGGATATAGAGTGTTATTAGAGCAATAATAACAGTGATCGTAAGGATTGTGAACCAGCTTTGGTGTTTCTTCACGAATGGTTGATGTATCAAATCATCCAACTGGTTTGAATATTGATTTAGTTTGTGATTGGCAATATTCAAATCTTCGAAATCAATTTTATTTATCTTTAATGGTTTTAACTCAGGGATTTCGAGTTTCTCCGGAAGATGTTTGCAACAATCATAGGGGATTTGAATTGGATTTATATTATACGTAATATTTTCGTAAGCATCTATTTCCCTTTGTCCCTGTATCCTTGTACTTCCTACAAAAGCATTGCATTCTGGTTGTAATTTTAATATAGCATTCGTTTCCAGCATTTTTGTTATGATATCTCTGTTGCCACATTTTATGGTTATTGGTAATATATCAGATACCATGATTAGCCATATATTTAAGTTTAATTTATTGATATTATAATCAGTTGCCATAATGATTGAATTTTGACAAGTACGTGGAAGGCGTTCTTGGTGCTTCAACAATTGAGCTTCACATATTGCGTCACTATCAATTGGATATGGAAATGTGTCCAAGCAGATTCTTATTTTCCTTCCAGATGGTTTACATTTGTCTGGGTTCTCAATAATGGTGTACAACAATGAATCATCACTTCGCGCGATAAATTTTGTATTTACTGTTAAAATATGATGTAAATGTGTGCGATTGTCTAATATTGGAATCGGATAGAGTCGAAAGAGTGTGTAATCTTCAGGTTCAATTAAAGGAATGTTTAATACAAATATGATTCTCGTATCTATCTGAAAAGCTTTCAATTCAATTATATCAAGATAATAAGGAATTGATGCTGTCGAAATTTGTAAAGGGAGATTGTTTCTCTTGAGAGATTGTGAAATATGTTTTAATGAATCCATTAGATCAACAGGGGTTATAATCGAACTGTGTAATATATGTAATCGAGCGAAAGTTATGGAATTTATAATATCATTGATCGTATTTTCAATGAAAGTGTAACTTTCCATTAATAATTCACATATGTTCAGAGTTGTAATTTGGGCTGAATAATAATTCAATTGGTTAGAAATATCCATTATTGATTCACGAATTTTTATAATATCATTATTAAATGTTTCTTCGTCAACTTGTAATTTTTGAATGGTAGAATTAAAGTTCTTAATAACTGATGTTGTTACAGTTATTTGGTTCTTCAGTAGATTTTCAATTTGATATTCATCATGGATGACTTTATTAATGCATTCGTTAAAATATTCTCCATCAGCTGCATCTAGATTGCCGGTTATGGATTTCCATATAGTGCCTATGCCATTAAGTATACCGCGTTTTTCTCTAAAGTTATACTTTTTAGTATCACTAATTATTTCAGTATATTTTAGGTTAATTGATCTTGAAATTTGAGACAGAAGATTAATATGAGTTTGTACTTCTGATTTAAAGGCTGTCATACGGGGTGTGTTTTCCTCGATGGTATCTATTAGGTTTTCTAGCATTTTGTCGTTCCTTATTATGTTGTCTTGAATGAGATGTAAGTCTTTATAGACAAGTAATGTCCATTTGTCGTTTGATAGTTTAATTAGTCCATCTTCATGTAGATATATTCCGATTGTATTATTGATTGGGGTGATTAAATATTGGGGTTGTACATTGGAGAGGACTCCGAATAATCTGAAAATAAATTATTCGTGATATGGCTTGAGTCTGTCAAAATTTACTTTCGATTGTTGTTGTGTCTCAGGGTTTAATAATACAGCTGAATTTTGAAAAGTTTCTTTGATTTCGAAAGGGCCATTGAATTTATTTTGAGCTTTGTCTTTAATTTGTGATTCTTTAATGTATACTTTATCTCCAATTTTGAATTCATAAAGGTTTTCGGATAAGTTTTTATCAAAACGTAACTTTGCTTTTTCTTTTCTCAATTGCGTTTTTTCACGAGCTGTCTTATAATAATATTGCATGCGATTGTTTAAATCCCTAATATATTTCGAAATTAAATTTTTTTCATTGTATAAAGTTTCAGGGGGTCTCGTTGTAGTATGTCCAAAGATTAACTCGAAAGGGGTAAATCCATGGGTTTTGTTTTGTGTGTTGTTATAACATATGACAGTATAGGGAAGGATATTGAAAGGATGTTCCTCAGGGTGTTCTTGTGTGTGAGCTCTGATCATTTCAGCTAAGGTTGCATGAAATCTTTCTAGTGATCCGTTTGATTGAGGGTGGCTTATACTAGAGAATGTTAGTTTAATATCATATAGTTCACAAAGATCCTTCATTAGGGTATTGTCGAATTCGCGTCCTTGATCGCAATGAATCCGTAAGGGTGTTCCGTAATGTTGAAAATACACCAGTAATGTATTAACGATTGTTCTTGCTGTCTTGTCTTCGATTGGGTAAGCTTGAGTGAATTTAGTAAGTTCATCCCTTATCGTTAGAGCATAATTTTTTATAGGGAATTCAAAAATATCAATGTTAATTCGCTCAAAAGGAGTTTTTGGTGTTTCCGTGATTACTAGAGGTCTGTTTAGGTTCCTTCTATTAATTTTGACTCTTTGGCATGTTTCGCATTTTTTTATGAAATTTTCAACGTCTTTTGTTAGGTTTTGCCAATTATATTTTTCTTTAATTCGACGTGTAGTTTCATTAATTCCTCTATGGAGATTTGTTTTTCCATTATGATATTGATCAAGAATTATGGGTATTTCATCTTGTCCAGGGTTTTTAACGAGATTTTGACATATTGTTAATTGTATATCTTGGTCCGCGAAGATGTAAGAGAATATCTCTAAGACTGGGATTTCTATTTGGTTTTCCACGTAATAAGTTTCCTGTGGTTTGAATTCATTCTGATATTTATATAAGATGTAGAATAAAAGGGGTGTAACTGAAGTTGGGTCGAAGGGAAGTGGAATTATAAAATATCTTCGTTTTTTGACGGATTTGCTATCAAGAATATTTAGTTCATTTATCTTTAAATCAGTGTTTTCATTAAGTATGTCATCAATTATATTGTGGTGAAATTCTTCTAATTTGTTTTGCCAAAAGAATGTGATTATATTTTTGTGGGATTTGTCTAACAATTGATTATTAGAAATTTTAATTTTAGAGTAATCAATTAATGATCTGTTGTCGTAAAGTTCAATAAATTTATCATATTCTTCCGAGATTTCCTCAGTATTGTCATTAGCAGTTTCATTATGGTCACTATCATTATCAGATGTTTCATTAGATGCATATATTGGTAAATTTAATTTAGTTTGAAATTTTGAACATTCTTTAAAGTGATTTATTTTAATTCGGGATAATGCGTCTGCGTTCTTATTGGTTTTTCCAGATTTGTGAATAATCTTGTAATCATATTCTTCGAGTTTTAATCGCCATCGGGCTAATCTGCTTCCAGGGTCTTTAATTGAAAATAGCCAGGTAAGTGGGCGATGATCTGTTACGAGTGTGAACTTTCTACCAAATAAATACGGTCTGAAGTGTTTTACTGCCCATACTATAGCAAGTAATTCACGTTCAATTGTGGAATATTTTACTTCGGCACTGCAAAGGGTTCTGGATGCGAAGGCTATTGGTAAGTCTTTTCCAATAGGTCCTTGTGATAGAACTGCTCCTATTGCGAATGAACTGGCATCAGTTGTTAACACGAAGGGTTGTTCGAAATTTGGATATACGAGAATCGGATCTGTCATTAAAGCGGTTTTTAATTCATTAAATGACTGTTTACAGTTTTCATTGAAATTAAATGTTATATCTTTATGAAGTAGGTTTGTTAAAGGTTTCGAAATTTTTGCAAAATTTGGTATAAAACGACGATAGTATCCTACTAAGCCTAGGAATGATTTGATTTCTTTAGGTGTTCCCGGTTGTGGGAAGTCTTTGATACATTGAACTTTTGTTGGATTTGGTTTTACTCCATCTGGGGTTATTAAGTGTCCTAAATAAGCAACTTCTTTTTTCAAAAATTCACATTTATCAGGTTGTATCTTAAGATTTGCATTTCTAAGTCTTTTAAAAACTTCTTCTAATCGGGATAAGTGTTCGTGGATTGTAGGCGAATAAATGATAATGTCGTCCATATAAACCAAACATCGTTCGTTTTGTATTCCTACTAGAATGTTATCCATGACACGTTGGAATGTTGAAGGGGCATTTTTTAATCCGAAAGGCATTCGTACGAATTCATAATGTCCGTTTTCTACTGAAAAGCCTGTTTTAGAAATATCCGAAGGATTGATTTCGATTTGATGAAATCCTGATGCAAGATCTAAAGTTGAAAAATATTCACATTTGCCTAGTTGATCGAGGATATCAGAAATATTCGGTAGAGGGTATTTGTCGTCAATAGTAACTTCATTCAATTTTCTGTAGTCGATGACAATACGCCATTTTTGTTTTCCGGATGAATCTAGTTTCTTGGGGATGACCCAAACTGGGGATGACCATGGCGATACAGAGGGTCGTATGATTCCTTGTTTCAGCATATCGTTAATTTGTTTTTTTACTTCTTCTTTATGGATGTGTGGATATCTGTATGATTTTGTAAAAATTGGTTTCGAATTATTTGTATCTATTGTATGTTTGATTTCGTTTGTAAAAGTTAATTCGTCGTCTCCCATGTAGAAAATATCTTGATAATTCAAACATAAGTTTGTTATAAGTTCTGTTTCTTCTTCGTTAAGATGGTCTGTGCGAAGTTGGTTTTTTATTTCTTGAACTCTATCAATCTGGTTTAGATTTTGAAAATTATTTGAATTAAAATTTTTTATTTCGAAAGGTTCTATTTGGATGTCAGAAAATTCGATTGTTTTTGGGATTGCATTCACATTTAATATTGATGTTAGAAATTCTCCTTGTTCATTAACATGTACTAGGGCGTTTGGAATATGAACTTTTTCTTTTTCTTGTTTAAATAAAATTGCATCTGTGTTGTTAAGGTTACATTTTAATTTAAATATTTGTTCTGTTCTGCCATTGATTTGAATTTTATTTTGATTAAGGTTTTCAGTATCGTTTGCTTTAAAAAGAGGTACTGTTTTAAAGTTGGTTATTAATTGTTTGTTTTGTAGATCAATTGTGCATTGGTAATGTTCGAAAAAATCTAGTCCTAGAAGTCCATCAAATTCTATGTCTAAATCGTATATAAAGACTTTATGTGGATCTCCGTCTGTGAATGGTACAAGGGTTGATTGTGTGATTAATAATTTTTCATCGGTTATACCTTGGATGGTTAAGTTTTCTGGAATGCGATTTCTGTAGTTTTTAACTGTATTTTCTTTAAATATTGAAATTCCTGCTCCTGTGTCTATCAAAATTTTGAAAGTGTTGGTAGCATCTTTGATGTAATAAAGATTGCTCGAATCTATTGTAAACATAGGATTTACAAAAATTTCTGATCTATGAGGTTGAGAGTTGGTTTGATTGAATTCAGAGTTTGTATATGTTCGAGGGATGTTTCTTTGTTGTCTGAAGATTCTATCGGGGGGTGGTTGTGATCTGTAGTTATGGGAAAATTTTGGTTGATATCAGCTTCGTCGTAATATTCGGGTTGCAATTCAAGTTCTTGGGGAAATTGTTGTTGAGAAGTGTTTGTATAAAATTCATTTTGTTGGTAATTTTCCTCTTGATAAAATTCTGGCTGCGAATAATAATCTGGTTGAATATATTCCTCAAATTGGTTGTCGTAATACACATCTTGGTTAATAAGATGGGCTCTTTGGTGATTTGTGTTGAAGTTCTGGTTAAAATTTGGATTTCTTTGTATTACTGAAGGGCGTTGTTGAAAGTTTGAATTTTGTGGTTGATTATTTTGAATATTTGGTCGTAATTGGAATTGTGGTGGTTGGTTTTGAGATTGCGATTGATTTGGAAATTGTGGTCTATTCGGAAAGTTTTGTGTTGATCGTTGGTAGTTAGGATTTGGAGTTCCTTGATTCATTTTTGAATAGCAATTGTTCGCAAAATGACCTAAACATCCGCAATTTGAGCATTTCGGGGTTTGTAAATTTGGTCTTTTAATTTGTTGATTTGGATGTTGTATTAAGGGTGGTTGTCTATACGTGTTTTGTTTGTTTGGTTGGTTAAATTTTTGATTTTCAAAATAAGACAGTTGTAGTTCACGTCTAATTCGTTTTTTCGCTAAGAATAAATCAGTTGGGTTGCTCGCACGAATTATATGGCCTATTCTTGGTTCTAATCCGGTTAATAAAGTGTTTAGTACCATTGAATCAATTAAATTTGATTGAGCATCCTTTTCGCTGTTTGAAAGATGGGATCTACGAATTACAGATTGTAATCGGGCATCTAAAACTTCAAGACGGTTCACGAACATCATTGGAGATTCATTAGGTAGTTGTCGTAATCGTTGTAGATCTTGGATTAACGAGGACATATCTCTGGTGTCTCCAAAATGTGTGTTTAGTAGGCTTTTAATTTCTTGATAGGATGTTGGATTTCGAGAATTAATAATTTGTGCTGCTTTACCGCGAAGTCTATTTTTGATGTGAATGACTAGTAGTAGTTTTTGATTGCCTGTTGCCATACTGTTAGCACAATCACAAGCGCTCAAGAAAGTGTGTAAAAACATTTGTTCTCCATCGAACTCAGGGACTATTGAAAAAATTTCAGATAGTTTGTAAGGTTCAATTTCAATTTCGTTTTCACTCATTTTGATTGATTTGAATGGCTTGGTTATTATTAATGACTTATATTTTTATATAACCAATGTTTTGATGTTATAAGGTTTTGATGTTGTAAATGGAATTAACTAACAATAGCTAATATTTATGAGAAAATGAAAAGTTTCTTAATCACTCATTCCAATACCGTACAATATAGTATAATATCGCGAAATAAGTAAAAGAGAAAAATATAAAACGAGATGATTAGTTGTTGTACTTACAAGAGTTTTCCAAAGATCATCTTTGTCTTGTTCTCTGTCAGCATTGACTACCAGGGGCTTCACCAGGTGTTCCTATCCGTAGTTTAAAGACGAGTGAGGACGCCGCGGATTTCTGGTTCTCTTGTTCTTCTTCTGGTTAGCTTGGATGAAGGATTGGAATCCACCGTTGTAGTTAGACCTTTTTCTTGTTCTATCAACGTTCCAGCTGATCCTACCGACTGCGCCAATTTTGTTAAATGGTTTACACTTAACTTTACTTTTTAAAAACTTTTATTTAGGATTTTAACACTTTAGTTAGTATTTAAATTGTATTACTTTATTTTGTTTGACTTTGTATATAAATGTAAAAATAAGAAGATTACGTCTATGACGACAATCTTGAAAAGAATAATTAACGTTAACTTTTTGTGATCAAATGATGATGGCTGGACGGCGGTCCTGGTTCTTATTGTGTTTGGCATGCTGACTTGGCATCTGGGCCTTGTGGGGGACAGGTCACCTTAGGGAACTGCGCCATATGAAGTTTTGCTGAGGCTGCAGCCTTGAATCTGTTTACTGGAACGGCGGGAAATGACGTGGATGAACGATTCCGTTGACGTGGCTTTAACCTTGGCTTGTTTACTGGCATGGTACTGAGGACATGTGGGTTGAAATGCTGACATGCATTTATATACAATGTTGCAAACTACAATGTTGTAAATATTAATACGAGGGTTGAATGAATAGTGTATACAGGGGTTAAATGGATATATAACATATATATATATATATATATATATATATATATATATATATATATATATATATACGATATATAGAACGTACATATTTCTGGCACTGAGTTATAAAATAACAGCTCCTTCAGAGCGCGTGTCGCTTTCGCTTTCACAGCTTCAACGGACTCCAATCTTGTTCCCTTTAATGCAGATTTCACCTTAGGAAACAGATTGAAGTCGCACGTTGCAAGATCCGGTGAATAAGGCGGATGGTCTAACACTGGGATGTTGTGCTTGGATAGAAGTCTCTTGACAGACAATGCGGAATGCGCCAGCGCATTGTCTTGGTGGCCTCTCTTTTCACAATTCGGGTCGTTTTTTTCCTTATTCTTTCACGAACGTGAAGGTAGTAATGTTGATTAATACTTTGACCTTCGGTGAAATGTTGATTAATACTTTGACCTACCCAGTGTAGGTACACAATCTCATGAATATCGAAAAAACAATCATCGTTGCTTTGAATTTTGATTTACTCATTCGACCTTTTATGGTTCCCGGTAAATTTCGCTTCGTTTCAGGATCATAAGTGAAATACCACGATTCGTCACATATACTTTCAAATAAGCGATTATACTTTCAAATAAGTTCGGGTCATTTTCAATGGCATTCAAGTGCCAGTACAAACATTTTTACGAGCTTTTTGTTGTTCAAACGTGGAAATTTTATGCACCATTTTGGCACATACTTTTTGCATTTTAAAATTGTTATGTAAAGTTTGCGGTATGCATTTCTTTGTCAGTTCCTACAGTTTCAGCAATCGCGCGAATACTTAACCGACGGTCAGATCGAACCAGATTACCGATTTTTTCGGTATTGTCATCCGTTTTTGATGTGGAATTGTGACCCGGTCGTGAATCATCTTCAACGTCTTCTCGGTCATCTTGAAAATTCTTAAACCTCTCAAATACTCGTGCACGCGATAAACATTCATTGCCAAACACTTCTTTCAATAAATTATAAGTTCCAGTAGCGTTTTTTTCCACAGTTTCAAGTGAAATTTTACAACAATTTACTGCTCTATTGTTACACTTAACATTTTTCCAGCGAAACAAACAAAAACAACTCTAAGGGTGCGTTTATGTTGGAGCTGCGATAAACGATAAGAGCGACGATAAGAGCGGCGACAAGAGCTGCGCCAAATTCCTTTCTATGATATGCTGTTTATAATGAAGCTTCGACAACAGCGACGCGGTGTGCTATGTGTGTAGACGTGAAGCCATTGGGAGGTTAAAATACGCATATATTTTCAAAATGAGTGACTCTGAAGAGGAATTACTCTTAGCTTCAAGTGCATTTATGTATTGTATTCTTAAAGGAGCAGGTAAACACCGCAGATTCTCTGCACACCCTATAAATACGAGAAGATACATGTTTGGAGAATTTCACCACCTTTATAAACAATTAAGAGAACACCCTGCAAAATTTATGGAATATATGAGAATGAAAATAGAGACCTTTGACTACATACATTCTCACATCTCTGATAGACTTGAAAAAAGATGGAGAAATTGTCACAGTAGAGCAATTTTATCCGAAGAGCGGTTAATGATTACACTAAGAGGTAACTAAAATATATTAATATACAGGGTGTTTCCTAAGTAAGTACAAAAATTTGAAGGCGTATTAATTATTGAGCCAATTTTATGAAAAAAAGTTCATTTGTATTTGTGTATTTATTGTACTTACTTAGGAAACACCCTGTATAGTATTGGCAACAAGGCAACAAAGCAAAAAATTAGCCTAATAGAATTAAACTTAAATAGAAATCCCCTTGGTATTTCACATTTTAAATGAGTAGAACATCAAACTAAAATTAATTCAAAAAATGTAAATGATTTAACAACTCAGATGACCCAGATAAATGTAAAAATCTTTCTGCATCATTATAAAAATTTCTTGCTGTATTTTGTTGACCGCTAGATGCAGTGCCACAATTATTATTTGAAGCGTTTTCATTCGCACAGTGTCCGCTTGGATTGACGAATTCCTGAGTTAATTTTATAACCCGCATTCTGTATTCTAGCTTGTCGTACGGCGATAACGTTCTTACATGGGGTAGTAAGCTTTTAAAAAAATCCAAATCTGTATCTTCTTCATTTTTATTAGCATTTTTTTCTTTTAATATTTGCAACTTTTTTTGTTCCACCTGTAGTAAAGCTTCACCTATGTCGTCTTTTGGTCAACGCTTTTTGCGATTTCTTATAGGAGTCGAATCTTGTAGTATTTCCATTCTCCTTTATAATCATTTATGTGGGCGTCTCCAGATTTTGGTTTAGGAATAGACGCCAGTGTAGTTCTAAATTTGTCCCGTAAACTTTTCCATTTATTTCTCACCATAGCTCCTAAAACAAAGGAAATGTCTATTAAAAATACGCTATTACACTCCCAAGAAAAACTTAAATTGAACTAAGCAGTCTGTTTTTTTACAGATATTTATCAACTGGTCAGTCGTTTAGAAGTGTGGCATTTTCTCTCCGTATGGGAAGTGCAACGGTATCGAAAATTGTTTCACAAGTGCTTAAAATTATCTGGGAAACACTTCAATCATTACACATGAAAATTCCCAGCCGAGATGATTTTTAGAAAGATAGCAGATGATTGTTATAATATTTGGAACTTTCCTAACTGCATTAGCGCCATAGACGGGAAACATATTAGAGTAAACTGCCCAGCACATTCTGGTACAATGTTTTATAATTATAAAAAGTTTTTTCAGTTGTTTTGCAAGGATTAGTTGAAGCCAATTATAGATTTATTAACATTGATGTTGGTGGCTACGGAAAACAAAGTGATGGGGGAACTTTAGATCTTCAGCCTTGTTTTTGTACTCGTCAGATGGGCGACTTAATATTCCCAACGAATGTGCCTTGCCAAACTCAGATATCACAGTACCCCATGTCATTATAGGTGATGAAGCCTATCCACTTCTCCGCAACCTATTAAAACCTTACGGAAGACAACAATTAAATGCCGACAAAGAATATTTTAACGCCAGATTATCGAGGGCACAGCGATACAAACATCTACAGATGTAGCTGATGATATTTTTAAGTGTATCTGTTTGCTGCATAACATTATTATTGACAGAGAAGGCATTGAGCATCATCTTCAAGAAGCAAACCTAACCAAACCAAGAAATATTAGAACAGAAAATATTAGACCAGGTAATCTTGGAAGACCAAACCAAGCTGCTAAAGATATTTGCGATCTATTTAAAACATATCTTTGTCATAATCCCATTTAAATCAAATAACTAATAGCTGTTATAATTTTTTCCCCCTCATTTTCAAGTTATTTTTGATATAAACTAAGTAAACCAAACCTAATAATTACTTTGTAATAACAATTAAAATTTTTACTTACGTGTTGTGTTTAATTTTGAAGCCACTTCATCCCACAATTTATCTAGAACAAACCTATTGTGGTGATTTTTATTTTTTTGGTCCCACAAGGGAGACCTTACAGATATTTCACTTATTAAAGTGTCGATATCCGTGGCGTCTGTGTTGCCGATCACACTTTTAAAAGCAAAGAAAATAAATAAAACAATTAGCGCCGCTCTTATCGTTGCTCGACTGCCAAGCGTGTCACAACGCGTCATTCCAATATAAACACCTGCATATAAAACAATGATATGATTTTCTTCACTTCGCTAGTATCGTCGCTCTTATCGTTTATCGCAGCTCCAATATAAACGCACCCTAATGCGAACGAAGACTACGGTTATACGGATTTGTTTACAGAAGCGAGAGATGCTGCATTCGAAAGGGAAGGTTTCACACTAAACAGCTGTTGGCCGCTGGCGTTTGGCGCATGTGCACTTCTTCTGTAGCAGCGTCAGTCTTGTTGTTTAATAGCCACACCTCGTATGTATTGCGTACAAAACACCGACGAAGCGCACTTCCACAATGGGCTTGTGAACAAACATAACTTCAAAATTTGGGCTGATGAAAGTCCTCAAATAATTCAAGACTTCTCTCTTCATTTTAAGTATTGTCTAAATGATTGTGGTGTGTTCATATATATATATATATATATATATATATATATATATATATATATATATATATATATATATATATATATATATATATTTTTTTTTTTTTTTGTTGGGTTTTTGCCACGATTTAAAACTTAAAAAATATCAAAAATTTACCAAATTAAAAATTTACCAAATTCCCTGCGAATGTGGTAAATTTTATATAGGTGAGACATCTAGACCGTCATATGTTAGAATAAAAGAACATAAAAATCTTCCTATAAAGGGTGATTTTAATAAATCTAAAATTTGCCAACACGTATGGGAATCGGGACATAAAATCAATTGGAATAATTCCAAAACGGGATTAAAAGAATCGGTAACAAAATACGGAAGAGTAAAAGAAACCGCTATAATGATTTTAAATAAAAATAACTGTATTGCTATGCCTTGGGTAGATTTAAATTCAATATGGTTCCCGATTCTAAATAATACAATTAAAAACGTTTAATTATTTCAATACACAATGATCACGCAATAAACTTCACCTATATACTTTTTTGGTAGTATGTCACTGTCATTAAAAATATTATTGTCAATGTAAATATTATTGACATACACAAAAAATATATTTACCTCATATATTTACAATATTATATACAAATTAATATAAATTATTTTTTAGATTCGTTTTGAAAACGGTAGGAGAAGACCTCCCGAAACGTCAATGTTCAAAAGTTTGAATTTATTTTTGAAAATTTTTAAAATTTTTGTTCGTTAGGCAAATATATTACAGAAATAGAATCACTGATAAATTTGTCTCCGTTTTGTAGTTGTTTTTTTACACAATTATTCTTTATTTACACAAGAACAGATATTTTTGATATTTTTTTAAGATATAGATCGTGGCGAAAAACCGAATAAAAGAGAAAAAAACTTTTTGATATTCAGAAAATAACTGTTTGGTGCAGTTTTTAGGCTGAAGGCCTATGACTTCATTTTGCTGAAGGCGATGAGGGAAATTGTGTTACCCTTAATGTCAAAGGATATTTTGCCTGAACTGATAAATGTGGAAATAAACAGTGTTTTCTTTCAACAAGACTGTGCGACTTGTCACACGTCTCGACAGATAATCGATTTATTGTCTTTGGTTTTCCCAAAAATTTCCAAAAAGTCTTGGGCGCGTTATTTTGCGAAATGGAATGTCCACTGGCCGTCATACTATCTCACTGTTTTCGAAGGGTTATGATACATTTCTAGCTCATAGAAATAAACTGCGGACAATTCTTGACTTTCGGCCGGTTCTACAATACATTACTTGGAATAAAATTTGAAACCCAGGGCGGGCCTTTCAAATTTTATTCCAATTACAGCTTATACCAGGTATATTAAAACGCCTGTAAACGCCCGCCCGGGGTTTCAAATTTTATCCCAAGTATAGCTTATACCTGGTATATAGGTTACGTTCGATTCGTAATGGAGATAATGTCGTAAATGTTCTGGCTTATGTTGAAACCAACCACCATTTAAGTATCAGACAAATATCTGAAGAATTAGGTGTTAGAAAGGCATCCGTTCATCGAATCTTAAGAGATAACAAGCTGCACCCCTATCATGTTGTCTTACACCAAGCCCTTTTGGATAACGATTTCGACAGACGTTTAGACTATTGTCACTGGTTAAAAAATATGTGTAGTGAAAATAAACAATTCTTAAAACGCATATTATGGACTGATGAAGCTACTTTTAGCAGTGATGGAGGCGTTAACTTACATAATATGCACTACTGGGCAGTTGCTAATCCACACTGGATGTTAGAAATCAACCACCGAAATAGATGGAGTGTGAACGTATGGTGTGGTGTTTTGGGAGACAAAATTATTGGTCCCTATATGTTTAATGGACATTTGAATAGTGAAACATATTTAAATTTTTTACAAAATGGATTGCCAAAACTAATGGAAGATGTTTCGTTGGAAACAAGAAGACAAATGTGGTACCAGCATGATGGATGCCCTGCCCATTTCTCGCAGGTGGTTCGAAACTTCTTGGATGCTTCGTTTCCAAATCGTTGGATAGGACGGGGTATTTTATTTTCGTGGCCGGCGCGCTCACCGGATTTGACAGTCCTCGATTTTTACTTGTGAGGAAGACTAAAAGACCTTGTTTTTCAAACTCGTCCTACCACACGAGAAAACATGATTGAAATAATTCAAAATTCAATAACCAGCATTTCAAGAGCGGAAATTGAAGCTGCCGTTTTTAGTACTCGTCGAAAAATAAATCTTTGCATTTCTAAGGATGGAAGGCATTTTGAACATTTAGAAAGGCGTTAAAGTTCAGATTCTGTTAGTTATTAGACTGTTGTGGTGTTAATTTTATTTGACTGCTGTTATTATTATTATCTTCGTTGTTGGCCCGTTGGCCCGTTGGCCTTTAAACACGCTCCAAATTAATATGGCACGAAGAATTTGGACCAGTCCTAAGCCTGGGTAAAGTGTGAAGGAAGGCAAACATTAGGTTAATATTTTTTTAACTTAATGCAGGTAGTAGTGAAATAATAACTGATTTTTTCAGAAAAATCAAAATATCTCTTGACATGTCAGAGATATCGATTTCGGGTTTTCACTGGATGATTCCTCTTTAAATTACCTTTCTAGCCATGTAATAAAAGCTGTGCCATTCCATTTGAAAAAACTGAACAAAACCTCAAATAAACTATTGTTGAATGTAACGCCACCTCGCGGTTTCATTTATAAACTAAATAATTTATCTCTCAGATTATCTAATTGTCCCAGCAATTGCCTTTTAAATGAATCTAAATTGAGGAAAATCGGTTTAGGCAAACGGACATTAGACGACTTTTTATCTAAATAGGTAAAATCCCCCCCCCCCCCCCCCCACTTCTTTATTCGCGAAGTTACGACAAAATGTCATAAAACAAAGTTGTAGGAGACAGTTTGCTAATTATAACTGAGAATTTTTCTTACTCGGTTAACACTTGAAAATACACAAAAAAATGATTTTTAAAAATGTTTAGCTCGTCACGCCCTCTTGCAGTCGTTTTAGAAGCTTAAAATTATTTTTGGTGCATTTCTCATGATCATTTTTAGTACATTTTTTTCTCCAAAGCTGTGGGATAAATAGTTTTCAAGATACGGCCGCGATCCATCCTTAATGAGACACCTGGTATGTGGGTGTGTGGGAATAAATGAAAAACGGTCATCCGAGCGCTGGAATCGTACCAACTACTAAGCAGCGGTTTCGGCACAGCAGCGAGAGGCCGTCACCTTACCGTCCGCGCCAACGCGACCAGCTAGATTCAAAACTGTACGTACTTTTGATATTTTATTGTTACTGAGAGTCTTGTAGACACTATACTTTAAAATTACGTTTAAGTCTCCGCGGCTCCAACATTTCTTTTATATTGTAGACCTGTGTAATTTGAAGGACGTTATTTCTAAAACAGAATGCCATTTTTTGTTCTTCAAGATAACGTAAAAATTACCAGATTATCACTTATAGTTATCGATGTGGCTTATTTTAAAGTCCCGACACTATTAGTGAACAACCCTTTATTTTATAAATGTTAATCTATTATGTTTCCATATAAGTTTACAATATTATCTGGCAAAATACTTACATGTAAAAATTGAAACAATACTGTGCACAGTATAAAACCACCACTTAAGGGTAAAATAAACATTCCAATATGAAAAATATTTTCAAACGCTTTTGATAATCTGAAAAAAGAAATAATTTCACAAACAATGTATCTGTAATATGTTCATTTAAAACCAAGAAAATACAGATCAGCAATGGGGGACTAAAGAAGTTCGTATACAGGCTGATCTGTAATCTAAAAACCTACTACTAATCTACTACTTCAGTCACTGTTTATCAGTGTGTTTAGTGAGTCATACGAGCAGTGGCGTAACTATAGGGTGGCAGGGTTGGCAAAATGCCACAAGCCCCCGACCCGACGGAGGCCCCCGGTCCGAGAGGTCGCGAGCTCAGAAGTAACCTAAAATGTTTACCAAAATTTAGTAAAAATTATAATGTAACGATTCGAGAACAAAAAAAAAATGAAAAGGATTTTTTTCTTGAATAAACATCTATATAATATAGAAATAGATATACATATCTCCTTGATATTAACTGGGATGGCTTAACTAGAATTGCTCTAACTGGGTGGCTAGTTGGGTACATGAGTTCGACGAGCATGGCAGCTTTAACTACCTGGAATTAAAAGTAACCCTGAACACTCCGAATCCATCAAACTATTCTCTGTTTACTGTCTGTTACTTTAAATTTATCAGATCGGTACAAATCACATTTTAATACTCGACTGTTAACACTTTTAACGAGAGATACTTAGTATAACCTCAGTTATAATTCATGATAGCAATCAACATGTATTCAAATAGAGATGTTCTACATAACTTCTACAATGATAATATTATCGGCCAATAATCAAATTTCAAACTGGGTACTGTTCCTGATACTGAGGGGAGAACGCGCAACAGTGCCAGCTTCGGGTATGAACGGGGTATCAAGGGAGAGCGCGCGAGATACCCACCCAAAGAGCTAACCAAAACATTATGGATATCCAACCACACCCTACGGTGTAGCCTCTGGTACTGAGTTGTGCAATGGGTACAAAGGGAGAGCGCGCGATGTACCCGCTTCAGATACCAGAAAAGCCAAACAGCATTTACCCACTTCATGGTATTGAAGGGAGAGCGCGCGACAACACCATGGAGATCTCTCAATATATATTAAATTACAGATCATATATTTTCAACAATGATCTCTCAATATTTATTAAATTACAGATCATACATTTTCAACAATGATAATGTTATCAGTTAATAATAAAATTATCATTCTGGGTACTGTTCCTGACACTGAGGAGAGAACGCGCAACAGTGCCAGCTTCGGGTATGAACGGGGTATCAAGGGAGAGTGCGCGAGATACCCACCCAAAGAGCTAAACTAAACAATGGACTATCCAACTACACCCTACGGTGTATAATATTGTAATCTTGTATATTGTAATCTTCAAATACTTATCAAAAATGCCAAAATCAATAGAAGACAAAGTAGTGAAAAATTCACGTATATAGTAATCTTTTAATATTAATGAGAACATTAAATATAAATAATAGAGCTTTAGATACATTTCAAGACTAATATAAATTGATAGAATGTGTAGTTATACACAGCTAATAAAAGGTAATAGATAACAAAGTATTCAGTGATACACTCACCCTCGGAATTATTCGGGAACGACAATACACTTTGCTTGTTCACAGTATAAATGAAAACGTTGGTTTCAAATACTGAAAATGAAGCCATCTCTAAAGATGCCCCACCATTATCAAACATCTGGCGGTTAACTACCCTTAAGTGTTATCCAAGCTTTTAGTGTTATCCGAACTTATATTGAGTATAAACACAACACAACCCAGTGTCAACTTTAGCGAAAAATGAAATGTAGTCGGCATCTGGTCCAATGTGATAAAACCATCTTTACCAAAGAAAAAGGCGAAATAACTATCGTTTTGTCTGAGATGGGAGAAGAGACCGGTAGATGTAAATTAAACAATCATATTTCTTACATTTGTATGCTAAAAGACCTTCTAAACAAACGACAGGCCTATCGTTTTATTTGAGATGAAACCGATGTCTTAAAAATATATACTAAACAAAAATATTTCCTACAATAAATTTTATATAAGTACTTAAAATCAATTAAAGTTAGTCACAATTATAGACCATATACAAATTCAAATAAATTATTAAGATTTAGACGCATTCATAAGAAAAGGATGTCGATCAATTTTAGAACGCATCCATTGGTTGCTTCATTTATCATGGTACTATGGTGGCTTGGGCGAGCTAGTGATGCTCGGGGAATTACCGCATTTTGTTAACCAAGAAAGTGCCTTTTTCGTGGCGCTGGCGGGCTAGCGACGCACGATGTTAAGGAAATCCCGGATTTCTATTTTTTAAGTACGGAGGGCTCTACTACGCATTCTTCATTTAATTGTTATGACAATTGTTCTGACAATTGTACAATTGTTATGACAATTGTTAATTGTGAAAGTTAGATATCAACATGTCTAGTTCTAGAAAATATCTAGGTGGGAGCGAAAAACGAAAGAGAAAGAGGGAGCCTGAAGAAAAAAATAAAAACTATACCTCTAAATAAGTGTAAAGGACAAGAATATGATGGTGCTAACACAATGAAAGGTATTTATGGTGGAGTTCAAAAACTCATAAAAAATATCGAGCCAAATGAGGTATATGTTCACTGTGCTGCTCATGGTATTTAATTATGCAGTAAGAGGGGTTATTGATATGCAACATTTTTTTGAAACAGTTCAACAAATTTATATTTTTTTAGGCATTCTATCAAAAGATGGAATATCTTATCAAGTTTTATATCTGATAAAGAAAGGGAGTCTTCAACTTCGATAACATTAAAAACATTGAACCCTACTAGATGGGCAGGACGTTATGATAATATTTTTGCTTTAAAAATTCGGTTTGTTGAAGTCCAAAAAGCGCTAACGAAAACAATTCTGTTAAATTGAGAAGAAGCAGATCGAGAACTACAATTTTATTATGTTATTGGTTTTCCATTGCAAAATTCTACAAACTGTCGATGCAGCCTCTAAAGCACTTCAGTCTAAAGCCACCGATCTTTCAAATGCCTTAAAATGTTTGAAAATTTGTCTAGAAGAATTGGAAAGGTATAGAAATGAATTTAAAAATTTAAAAAAGGAAGCAAATAGTGTAGCAGAAAAATGGCCCATCACCTCTGAATTTTCTTAAACTCATCAGAGGAAGGTGAAACGCCATTTTGACGAACTTTGCGAAGATGAGCGTCTCCAAGATCAGGAAAGTTTGTTCAAAGTGAACATATTTTATCGAGTATTGGACATC
Organism: Cosmopolites sordidus; assembly: GCA_031761425.1. NCBI lineage: Eukaryota > Metazoa > Arthropoda > Insecta > Coleoptera > Curculionidae > Cosmopolites > Cosmopolites sordidus. Next base: position 473,133 of record JARFXV010000132.1, read on the forward strand.
ATTATTAATCAATTGAAATCGCGTTTCCTACCAATAAATGACATTGTTTCCAATTCCAGTATTTTGTGACCTGTCACTTTGCAAAATTTAAATGACACTGAACTAGTAAAAAAAAACTCTAGAATTTGTTGATATATATAAAACAGACATATCTGAATCATTTGCCAGGGAAATTCTCAGTTTTCTGTCCACCTTTAGAGATGAAATATTTAGAGGGTTGCTACGAGTTGTGGCTATTAAATAACGAGACTGATGCTGCTACAGAAGTTTGACGCATGCGCCAAACACCAGTGATCAACGACTGTTTAGTCTGAAGTCATCTCTTTCAAATGCAGTACCTCTCGCTTCTGTAAAGAAATCAGTATAACCGTAGCCTTCGTTTGCATTAGAGTTTTTTTTTTTCGCTGGAAAAATGTTCAGTGTAAAAATAGAGCTGGGAATTGTTGTGAAATTTTACTTGAAGCGGGGAAAAATCCCTACTGAAACTTGAAAAAATGCTGAATTGAATGTTTATCACCTGTACGTGTTTTTGAGTGGTTTAAGTGTATTCCAGATGGACGAGAAAACGTTAAAGATGATCCACGCCCGGATTGCGTTTCCACGTCAAAAACGGATGACAATATCGAAAAAATCGGTAATCTGATTCGATTTGGCTAAGTATTGGCTAAGTATTCATACGATTGCTGAAACTAGGAATTGACAAAGAATGTGTACGGTAAATTTTACATAACAATTTTAATATACAAAAAGCGTGTGCCATAATGGTCCCTAAAATTCTCACGTTTGAACAACAAGAAGCTCGCAAAAATATTTGTACTGATACTTTGAATGCCATTGAAAATGACCCAAACTTATTGGAAAGGATAATAACATGTGGCGAATTGTGGTTTTTCATTTATGATCCTGAAACGAAGCACCAATCCATGTACTGGAAGAAAAAGCTAGAATGAGCAAATCAAAATTCAAAGCAATGATGATTGTTTTTTTCGATATTCATGGGATTGTGTACCTTCACTGGGTGCCTGAAGGTCAAAGTATTAATCAACATTATTTCCTTCGCGTTTTTGCTGAACTCCGTGAAATAATAAGGAAAAAATCATCCGCCTTATTCACCGGATCTTTTGCCGTATGACTTCTATCTGTTTCCTAACGGGAAATCTGCATTAAAAGGAACAAAATTAGAGTCCGTCGAAGCTGTGAAAGAGCAAGCTGTACGCGTACTGAAGGAACTGACAGAGGAAAACTTCCATCACTCTTTCGAATAATGAATGATTCGCATGGAGCGTTGTAGGGATAGAGGAGGGTATATTGAAGGTGATAATAAGTAAAATAAGTTGTTTTAAGGCGTCAGTCTCGTTATTTAATAGCCATATCCTATACAATGAATCAGACAGGAGATATCAAGTTTGCAAGAAGAAAAGAAATTTCATAAGCACAAAATGTAACTGCGGTCTTCATCCTAAGCTTTGCTTTGTGACATACCATTCAAGTTAAAAATATAATTATGTTAATGATTAGAATATGTGTTCATTTTGTATAGAGTCCCCAGTGTTTCTTTAAATGTTTTATCGAAAGAAATAACAACAAAAATATATTTTTTAAACCTCATGGGCTAATTAATGTGTTAATATAAGCGAAGCGTAGGTAAAGAATGTATAAAGATTCCTCTTTGTTAATTTATGAACGAAAATCCAAAAATTTTAAAAAAGTGTATATATATATATATATATATATATATATATATATATATATATATATATATATATATATATATATATATATGTAAAGAATGTAAAAAGATTCCTTTTTGTTAATTTATGAACGAAAATCCAAAAATTTAAAAAAAGTGTATATATATATATATATATATATATATATATATATATATATATATATATATATATATATATATATATATATATATATATATATATATATATATGAGCAATGGTTAGTTGCTTGACTGGGAGGAAGCCCCACCCATCCCTTACAAATGGAGGGCACATGTTTCGTCTGTTGGTGGATAGACTCATCAGGGTACCGACATATGCTCTCTCGTCAAGAATAGGGAGTCCCTCTCCACAGCAAATAATCCATATTTTCGACGGCTTCTCGTCGGATGGCTTGGACGCAGTCCGAATATATATATATATATATATATATATATATATATATATATATATATATATATATATATATATATAAAACTAACTTATATACTGAGAAAAAAAATTCTCTCATTGGGAAAAATTTTGAGTTCAATTTTAAAAGGTGTCGGTGGGCATTTGAAATTTTCCATTTAAATAACACGCAAAAAAAAAATTCTTCATTGAAAATGCTATAACTTTTGAACCGTTTGAAATAAAAAAATTTCCTAGGCATATTCTTGTAGGACATTAAATTCTCTAAGAAATGACCCCGAAGTAATTTTTAGACTCAAAAATTCGTATACTTTTGGGCATGTGCCCTACCTAAAAAATTTAAAAATGAAATGAAAATTTGATGTCTGATAGTTTTACTATCAGATAGATATTTCTACTCAGTAAAGAGTGTGTATGATACTAAAAAATGACAAATTTTTGGTTCCCCATCCCGATTCCAAAATTTGGTTATACATGCCCCACCTGTTTTTCCCTCACGAACCACCGCTGCTTACGGGCTATGAAAGTTGAAAAAAAAGCAGAAATATGGTATATATACACCTGGTATATATATATATATATATATATATATATATATATATATATATATATATATATATATATATATATATATATATATATATATATATATATATATATATATCATAAGCCCGTGTCGATCCACTGCAGGATGAAGGCCTTCTTCAGCATGTTTCCAACTTTCACGGTCCTGGGCTTTCCTCTGCCACTCTGGTCCAATATACTTAACGATGTCACATCAATCCATCGTGCTTTCGGTCTTCTTCGCGGACGTTTGCGATCAAGCGGTATCCACTCCAGAATGGACTGATGGATTGATGACAACGTTAAGTATATTGGACCAGAGTGGCAGAGGAACGCTCAGGACCGTCAAAGTTGAAAACATGCTGAAGAGGCTTTCATCTCTGGATCCACACGGGCTGATGATGATGATATATATTTATATTTTTTTTATATGATATTTATGACAGCTTGGGTTTGGCTGCTCTATATATATATATATATATATATATATATATATATATATATATATATATATATATATATATGATGACAAAACAAATTGGAAGTGCGAGACTTACCCCTTCCTTTACAATGTGTGTTTTTACCTTTTAATTCCAGTATATGTTTCAATACATATTTTAATATTATTGTTCATAACAATGTGGAATTCTTTGTCATTTGGTAGTATAACTTCATCTCTTTCACGTAAAATGCCATCTGTAACTTGAAAGTGAGTTAAATGTTCTAAAGTATACGTAAGCATGTCGCATTGGCCCCCGATTACAAGTATGTAAGTGTTAATCAAAAATTCCGCATTGACTGTTTGGACGATCATATATCCACTACTTAAAGATTGATAGTAACTTGTTATTTCGAAATAAGGAGACTCGGTGTAATTGTAAGGGTACCACGCTTTAGTTGGAAGGTGGTGTCCATCTTCAAAATATGGTTTAATCGACCAAAATAGTTGGGTGCAAGTTCCAAGGGTCATTGCCAAAGTGAACAGATGCATTATCATAGTTGTTAGTTCTCTATCTATAACCAAGTGAGATTTACACTTTACCTAAAAATAAACAAATAGCTAAAGCTTTGTAATAAAGTAGGTCCCCAACTTAATCCTTGGCTTTTTTGACTATCTTTGATATTTATTTATGAAAAAAATAATAAGAACTTAATCTCACTCGCTTTCTATATAAAAGGCAATATAAATAAAAATTTATATATATATATATATATATATATATATATATATATATATATATATATATATATATATATATATATATATATATATATATATATATATACCGTGTGTCCCAGCCAAATGGAATAAATTCGTTAATAAACAAATGGGGGCGTATTCGAAAAAACGCTCGAACACGTCGATTGGTATTTTTAGATGCGCATTTTCTTCAACAAAATTTTTTTTATACAGGGTGTGTATACAACATACAACAGTGGCCAATACCAACTTTAATATTTTAAATACAACACCCTGTATATTATTTAATTTATGGATTCTTCAGGAAATTCTAGACATATTTCATGCAAAATATCCTAGACTTATCTTCAACTGTTTTGGAAATATTAAGTAATTCTTCGAACATTATCAGCAAATAGGCAAAGATAAAAAATCAGGTTTTCAAAGGTAGGTATTTGTTCCTCGATAATGTGTTTCCAAATCGATGGATTGGTAGGGGAGGACCACTAGAATGGCCACCAAGATCCCCGGACCTCACTCCGTTGGATTTTTTTATGGGGATATCTCAAAAGCGTCTTATACAAAACCAAGCCACAAGATCTGAATGATTTAAGAGGACGCATTACCGACAGCATTAGGTCAATTACGCCACAAACATTAAATAATGTCAGGAATCAGTTTTACTTGAGGTTGGGCTGTTGCCAGGACGTCCAGGGTTCACAATTCGAGCATTTGTTACATTAAATGTTTTAAATAAAAAAATTATACAAAAACTAAATAGTCTTGAAATTTCCACAATTTTGTTTACAGTGTTAAAAAAAAAGTGTAGTTACGCATTTTTTCCAACGAAAACCTTTTATACAGGGTGTGTCATGTAACAGAGGCCAATACCATCTTTCTATTGTGTGTTGTAGCGAATTTCTGTAATCAAATAATTTTCAAAAAGAAAAAATCAAAAATCAGTAAATTTTTGCAATAAATCTGAAAACACTTAATATTTCCGAAACAGTTGAAGATAAGTCTAGGATATTTTACATAAAATATGTCTAGAATTTCATGAAGAATCCAAAAATTAAATAATATACAGGGTGTTGTATTTAAAACAAGAAAGTTGGTATCGGCCACTTTTATATGACACACCCTGTATAAAAAATTTTTGTTGAAAAAATGCGCATCTAAAAATACCAGTCGACATGTTTGAGCGTTTTTTCGAACACGCCCCCATTTATTTATTAACGAATTTATTCCATTTGGTTGGGACACACGGTATATATATATATATATATATATATATATATATATATATATATATATATATATATATATATATATATATATATATATATATTATTATTTTTTTTATTTATTGCGATTTTCGGTCAGTAATTTTTTAATTTTTAATTTTTTTATAAACGTTTCGGTTCAAACAATAAACCATCCTCAGAATAATTCTACAATACATATAACTTTTATAAAAAACACAAACTTACATTTAAAAAGCTACCAACATTAAATTAAAAAATTAATTTTTAAATTTTTTTAAATAATATGTGATAATTTTGTATAAAATTTTTAAATGACATGTTTGACTTTGATATATTTAATCTCTCAAATCTCCCCAACCATTTCAGGGGAATCTCTCCAACCATTTCAATTGAAAGCGCAAGTTTCGTTTTGTGGAAATAAGAAATTTATAATCTCTGGGTGGGTACCATGGCGTTTTTAAAATTTGGACTTTAAAATATTCATCCAAGATTTTTTCTTGATTCGCGTAAAAACTAACATCCAACTTAGCTACAGTTGTAAAAGATGAGGTAAAAGGCAAGCTGGCCTGTTGCAGACTAGATGTAGATTCGGCAGTTGAAGGTATCGAACAGGGCACCAGCGACATTGCATCGATTTTGACATTCGGTATTGTGATTGCGGTCGAGGTCTAGGACCCGCTTGTCATCACAGTCTTCTTATCAGCAAGCAAGGTAGCTGAAGCTTTGATAGCTAAATCCAAATTTGTTTCTTTATTAAAAACCCCTTGATTACACCATTTTTTCCAGTAGTCCATACCTTTAAGTTTATCACCCTTCCTTTTTTTCCCCTCCATTTTTCGACAGTAATAATGATTCACGTATCTATCCTTAACAAGGTCACCGAATAACACTGCACTAAAACTACTCTCTTACACGGTACACTTAATTCTCTTCACTATTCGCTCACCACTTTTCACTTATATTCGCTTCGAGTTCGCATGGAACAATACTGCCGTAAGCGCGCTCACGCGCCGCTTATATAGCAGCCCAGTAGTAGCCGTCCAGAAACTACCACAAACTTCCACAAAGCTCCGCTCATTCCGACCGAGGGGCGTGGCGAATAATCGAGAAACAACACAAAGTTTCCATACGATACAAAATAGTTCGACTACTCGACAAGAGATGGCGTTACTGTGCACAACGTCCACTAGTTCGGATATATAGTCTATTGAAATGTAATAATTTAACTCTCTTCACTCCTCGTATTTTTTCGGTATAATATTAGATAATATTTGGCTTATTTCGGTGGGGGGGGGGGGGGGGATATTCCATTACACATTCACAAAGTATGCATTGAATACGAGGAAAAAAATAAAATGTCAAACATACAATAATTCAATATACAATATTCAATAAGTGTTAAATTTTCTAAAAACTATACATATTGACCTCTATTCAGTCTTTGCGGAAACCTAAATGGACCGATTAAAAAATTCTCGATAATGCTGCACGAAATGTTAATTGAAAATTCGTGCTGGAAATGTCGCTCCCTTGGTAGGTGTAGATTTTCCATGGCGTAATAATGATTATTTTGTCAGTTAAAAATTCAGCATCTGGTAAAGGTTGCCCTGTCAGCAAACAATATTTATTTTTTTATATATTGGACAAACTAAACAATATTTAAAAAACAGAATTAATGAACATAAAAAATGCATTAGAAACTTTGAACTAAACGTAACTGCCCTTTCAAGACATGCTATAGATAATGAACACAACTTTAATTTTAACGACATAAAAATCCTAGATTTTGAAAAACAATTTAAAAAAACACATATAAAAGAAATGATTTATATAAAAAAAAAACATATAATACAATTAATTTCAGAAATGATACAGATAATTTAGGTTGTATATATAATAACATTATTAAATAATAAATTTTCATAATTTTTTATTTTTGTACATATTATTTAAAAAAAATTAAAAATTAATTCTTTAATTTAATGTTGGTAGCTTTTTAAATATAAGTTTGTGTTTTTTATAAAAGTTATATGTATTGTAGAATTATTCTGAGGATGGTTCATTGTTTGAACCGAAACGTTTTTAAAAAAATTAAAAATTAAAAAATTACTGACCGAAAATCGCAATAAATAAAAAAAATAATATATATATATATATATATATATATATATATATATATATATATATATATATATATATATATATATATATATATATATATATATATATATATATATATACATATGCAAAAATATATAAAACATATATAAAACATATGCAAAATATATAGATGCATATAGAGAATTTTTTAATCGGTCCATTTAGGTTTCCGCAGAGACTGAATAGAGGTCAATATGTATAGTTTTTAGAAAATTTAACACTTATTGAATATTGTATATTGAATTATTGTATGTTTGACATCTTGTTTTTTTCCTCGTATTCAATGCATATTTTGTGAATGTGTAATGGAATATTCCAACATGAATATCTCACAAACGGCGTGAATTATCGATATTGATCTAGGGTACCTTTTTTTACGTGGGAAGTATGATTCTTTTCTATTTTGAAGTCAACATATTCTCAGCTTTATAGGGTAAAAAATATGAGCGGGTTAATTCCTCACAAAGTAGGTAGCAAGTGCCCTCTAGGAACTAGGCTCAAGCTAGTGCCAAATTCGTATTTGTCACCTTTAAAAACCCAACTACCCCGATTTTGAACTTGATATCTTCAACCGTTTTTAAATTATCTGAATATTTCGAAAAATTAGTTTCTATTTCAACCCCCTGTATCTTTTTAATAACTAACATTTGACAACACATTTATTAACTATATCCTCTTATTTTGATCTCTACTATCACTGGTTACTCTACGGCGGATAAGTTATGGGCCACTCTGTAGATTTGCTGCATTGTTTGCCGCATATTTATGTAAATATCTTCGTTCTAAAATCTACATAAAAATATCTTGGAGCTGTGAAATGAAATTTTCTATGAAAATTGCTTTTTTGATGGTTGTGGTACACGGAAGTAGACAAGGGGGGGGGGGGATGTTATGATTATCTTCATTTTTTTTTTCACTGATGAATCTTTTTAGTTATTTTCCTTGTTATTTGTTATTACTTGTTTTGTTTCTATGTTTTAGTTTCGTATATAGGTTGTTATTACGGGCGTAGCCAAGGGTTTGGGGGTTCACCCCCCCCCCCCCCCCCCCCCACCCCGAAATAAGCCAAATATTACCTAATATTATACCGAAAAAATACGAGGAGTGAAGAGAGTTAAATTATTACATTTCAATAGAATATATATCCGAACTAGTGGACGTTGTGCACAGTAACGCCATCTCTTGTCGAGTAGTCGAACTATTTTGTATGGTATGGAAACTTTGTGTTGTTTCTCGATTATTCGCCACGCCCCTCGGTCGGAATGAGCGGAGCTTTGTGGAAGTTTGTGGTAGTTTCTGGACGGCTACTACTGGGCTGCTATATAAACGGCGCGTGAGCGCGCTTACGGCAGTATTGTTCCATGCGAACTCGAAGCGAATATAAGTGAAAAGTGGTGAGCGAATAGTGAAGAGAATTAAGTGTACCGTGTAAGAGAGTAATTTTAGTGCAGTGTTATTCGGTGACCTTGTTAAGGATAGATACGTGAATCATTATTACTGTCGAAAAATGGAGGGGAAAAAAAGGAAGGGTGATAAACTTAAAGGTATGGACTACTGGAAAAAATGGTGTAATCAAGGGGTTTTTAATAAAGAAACAAATTTGGATTTAGCTATCAAAGCTTCAGCTACCTTGCATGCTGATAAGAAGACTGTGATGACAAGCGGGTCCTAGACCTCGACCGCAATCACAATACCGAATGTCAAAATCGATGCCATGTCGCTGGTGCTCTGTTCGATACATTCAACTGCCGAATCTACATCTAGTCTGCAACAGGCCAGCTTGCCTTTTACCTCATCTTTTACAACTGTAGCTAAGTTGGATGTTGGTTTTTACGCGAATCAAGAAAAAATCTTGGATGCATATTTTAAAGTCCAAATTTTAAAAACGCCATGGTACCCACCCAGAGATTATAAATTTCTTATTTCCACAAAACGAAACTTGCGCTTTCAATTGAAATGGTTGGAGAGATTCCCCTGGTTGTCATATTCGGAATATAAAAGTGAAGCATACTACAGAGTTTGCGTCGTAATGGGACGTTCGCTTGATGAAGGTAAAAGCGGTCATCAAAGGATCGGCCAGTTGGTAACCGAACCTTTTTGTAAGTGTAAAAATGCCCTAGAAATATTTGAAGCTCATGTGAAATCGGGATACCACAAGCGAAATTCAGAACTGGCAGATAACTTTCTAAAAGTAATGTCTTCGCAGGCTTTTTCGGTCACTGAACAGCTGTCTTCTGCAAGAAAGAGACAACAAGAGGAGAATCGAAAGAAACTAATCCCTATTGTAAAAGCAATAATTTTTTGCGGCAAACAAGGCATCTCCTTGAGAGGTAAAATCGATTCGGGGCGCATACAAATTATACCAGAATCACCAGAACCTGAACAACCACTACAGAATGATGGTAATTTTAGAGCCCTGTTGCGGTTTGCGGCTGAGTCTGGAGATAAAGGTCTGGCTGAGCATTTGAATTATTCACAGAAGAATGCCCTGTACACAAGCCCTCAGATCCAAAACGAAATAATTGACATTTGTGGTGAATTAATTCAACATAAAATAATTGAAGAAGTAAAGAAAACCAAACTATTTGCGATTCTGGCTGACGAAACCACCGACATCGGACGTGTAGAACAAGTCTCGTTATGTCTTCGATATGTTGATTTTACAGATAATAAACACCATATACTTAAAGAGATGTTCCTTGAGTACATTCCAACGGTCGATGTTTCAGGATCCGGTCTCGCAAATCTTATTATTACAGATCTGAAAAAGCATGGACTTGAATGTTGATGAATGTTGTCATGTGGTTGGTCAAGGTTACGATGGGGCTGCAGCTATGAGTGGGTATTTGCACGGTGCCTAAGTTTATGTTCGCCAAGAATGTCCTCTTGCTCTTTATGTACACTGTAGTGCACACTCTCTCAACCTTGCTATTGCTGATTAATGTTCATTAGCAAATGTCCGAAATTGCATTGGGATTGTGCAGTCTGTTGGTTCCTACTTTCGACATTCTGCTCAACGCACTGCTTTGTTGAAAGAAAAAATTCAAGAGCTACTACCCGTCGGTAACCAAAAAAGCTTGCTCTCAATGTGTGAAATACGGTGGGTCCACAAACATGAAGCTATCATAAGATTCAGGGAAATTTATTCAGCGATTGTTAATGCTCTCGAAGAACTCAAATTTAATCACAATAAGGAAACATCGCAACAATCCGCCCAATTGCTAAGTACGCTTCGATCTTCGGATTTTGTGATGTGTTTAGTGATTCTTCAAAAAGTTGTGAGCTATACATTGTCGCTATCAAAACAATTACAGACAATTGACATCGATCTTATCACGGCATTCAAACATGTAGATGATGTTATTAATGTCTTACAACTCCTGAGAAACAACACTGACGTCGAATATCTTCATCTCTATGAAGACGCAAAGGTTTTACTGGAAGAAAATGGTAGTATACTGCGAATGCCACGCGTCGTCGGAAGACAATTAAATAGACCGAACATTCCTGCATTGGATGTATGCATGTATTACAAAATTAATTTGTTCATTCCATTTTTTGATCATACAATTCAACAATTGGTTGAAAGGTTTACCAAACATCGTAAAGTAGTATCAGCATTATTTGGTGTGCTACCTTCAAATTTTACTGCCAGTTCTGAAATTGAAGAAGCAATTTCCATGTACTTGTCACTGCTTCCTGAAAGCAACATATCAGTGGTTAAAGCAGAACTTGAAGTATGGAAAACAGTGATGACAAGTATCTCGCCTACCCCGAAATCTAGTTTGAAATGCCTAGATATGTGCGATAAAAACCTTTATCCTAATATTTACACATTACTACAAATCTTCGCTACTATTCCTGTATCCACTGCTACCCCAGAAAGGTCTTTCTCGAGCCTAAGGAGACTGAAAAACTATTTACGAAACACTACAAGTGAAAACAGACTTAATGGTTTGGCTCTCATGAACATTCACTATGGAACAGAAATTCATGCAGATGAAGTAGTGGATATATTTAAAAGAAAAAGCCGAAGATTTCTTCTTTAATGGTTTTAGATTTAGCGCAGAGGGCCGAAATTAGTTTAACCATTTCATTTAAAGTTAAGAACTTTATAAATATGTCGTAATTTTTCCGATGAATATATAGATATTAAATTTCATGTAAGTATATTTTTGTTGTTTTATTTACTTCAAACTAATTCCCAACCCCCACAAACTAAATCCTGGCTCAAACCTAATCCGTGTTGTGGTTTATGATCTTATCTCTTATTATTGTTTGTAAGCAATATGTCTTGAACAATTTAACTTTTATAGGGAAACATGTCACAAAATTCACCGGAAACTATTTGGCGAAATTCTGGGGACTTCTGATAACACTTGGACGCCATTCTTAGACCTCTGATGCAGGGTCTATCCCCAACTGTCCCGAATTCTTACTTAAACAAATTATCAGGTTTTTTAAAAATAAATTAATAGATTTTTATATGTAAATTGCAACAAATTCGCTGCATTCTTTTAGCGTGTATTTATTCTTAATAAAGCTTGCACGTCTGTACTACACAACAGCAAAACTCAAACCGTCACAAATATCCCAAAAACAATAAATAACACTATGGTAGGATAATTATTGTCCCACTTTTTATAACGTACCTGAAATAAGGGATTCTTTAAAATATCTTCTGTCAATTCTTGCACTAGATCTAGATTTAGATAAATTATAAAACCTTTAATGAAAGTAGTTAAAAAAGTGCAGGTGACATAAAATGTTCCTGTTACTTCCATGATATCATTCTTGTTTATAATCATGTACATTATTTGTTCCAAGATGTACAACACCATTACAATAAAACCAAAACAGGTATACACAAAATAAAGCGATTCCCACTTTGAGTTACTATTCCACTTCCAAAATCCGCAAAAAATAAAAATTTTCCTGTTTAAGGAGAAAACATCACCCCATTCAAATTCTTTCTTCCACACCATGATGATTTCTTATAATACGAATAGCTCAGAATTCACTTTATATATGTGTGTTGTAACGATATAAAATTTTAATTTGTTTTATTGCTAATCGGCGAAGATTATCTGGAATTGCGATTTTCAAATAAAAGTATCAATTATCGTAGGAAATGTTAGATTTCCATTTCATATAACTGATAGAATAATTGCATGTAATTTGGTATGCTTTCTGCATAATTAAGAATTGTTAAAATTAAAGTATACTAAGGTAAATGTGGGTATTGCTGCGGTTTTTAATAATGGGTCAACTTTGATAAAGTATATTATAAATTTGTTAAAAGCTATTTTAACTTTTTTTTTAATAATGGTATTTAACTGATTTTAGACTTAAAAATTAACATGATTAAATAATCTTTTCGTTTATTTAAAAGTATTTTTTAAAATTAGGTAAATGCATGTATTACTGTGAGTATAAAAGTAGTTTTCCCCCATTACGGCGTGTTAATTACTGCGAATGATCCAGTTACTGCGTGCCTATTACTGTGGATAACCCAATGACTACAAAACTTTAAGATCTAGTTAAAAACTGAATTAAAATTATTAGAAATATAATAATTTATTTAATTCAATAACTTTAATTTAAAAAAATATAAATGACAACACAGTAAGTCTTAAGATATTAATAACTGGTCGGAATATTCATATATAGAATATTCATTAAAGTACTGTTGTATTATTCAGGTTTGATGATGATGCTAGGTCGTCAATAATTGGCATGTCGATCATTTCATCCAGAGACTGCACAATTTCATCATCAGAGATGTTTTACAATGAATAAAAAAGATGAATAAATTAAAATATATGTAATAAAAGAATTGACATAGAGTCAAATATTTTAATATGCACTATTTACTTCTTGGGCAAGAGAAAGTTCGTTGTTTGATTGATTAGAGATGCTTGTTGGTTTTGCCAACTTATACCAAATATCAAAAAGAGTTTCATTTTCTTTTCTTCCTATCCAAATAGAGTTATCCTGACTCTGAATGATGTTAATGTATCTTCATCTATTAAGCTCTCCAGAACGTTTAAAGCTTCTGATTGTTTAGATGCTTCTGTTGTTTCTTCAGAAGAGCTTTGTAGATGAAGTTTCAAGCGTTTTAAACATTTTACTGTTATCAATAGCATTAGCCTCCAGATGATGTAATTTACATATTTTGAATCCGTTCTTTAATTTTTTCTTTAATTCAAACTCTCGAATGTTTTTTTCAGTACATGAGGAACTTGGCTTTTTCTTATACTAATTGTTCCAGAATATTCACACAAAGCTAGAAAAGATTTTCGATCAGCTTCTCTAAATGTACGAAAGAGAGCTACATCTAACGGTCGTAAGATAAGTGTAGCATTAGGATGTAAAGTTTAGTGCGGTTCAAGATATACCGTTGATCGAATGACTGCAATAAATTGTTAACAACTCCTATCGTAACGAAATCCGGCAAAAGTCCAAAAAGTATACAGGGGCCTAATAAAATAACAGGTAAAAAAATAAAATTAATCGAGTTCGTTCAATATTTCGAAACTACTAATTTAAAAAAAAAACATTTATCGTCCGATGCTAAGCAAATTGTTAGAAATGTGTATGTTTCTTTATTGAATAGGGGGTATAATGTAAATGCAGCTGCAGCAGAAACGTCTTCATCAACGAAAACGCCGTTGTCTGCAGTTAAACATATTGTGATGAAGCCAATTAAAGCTAAAAAAGTTCGTAGTGGTTCTGGTAAAAGCAAATTGTGTTTACTAAAGCGACAAAGACTTAATTCGAAGTAAAATTTATGCTATTGTATGCAGAGCAAATTGTGTCTGCATTGCATTCATTGCAACAGCGACTAAGGAAAGATGAAACCAACGTTCTTTGCAGCAGCCTCCGAAGAAAATTATCTCTAATGGGTTTTACATATCGGACCATTAATAAAAGACAAATATTAATGGAATCACGATTGCGACGATGGTGGTTTGACTACTTAAACTCCATAAAAAATACAGCTTAGAAAATTGTACCATTATCTACCTTGATAAAACATGGTTCGATACCCATGAGACGCCAGCAAAAGGTAAATTAGAGATTGCAATCCCGTAGCTCATTTAATTCCGCGGGATTGATATGCGGGATCACGCGGGATTCCGCATCTTTGAAATTATGTTATAAAATCAAATTGAAACTACAAATTTTTGTCTACAAATCAACTTTTATTAAACATTTCTTACATTAAGCAACATAAATTATTTCTTTTCTATTAATTAAGTAGAAGTAATTAGTAATCGATTTTCTTAGATGCATCTTTAAATATTTGGCATAGTTTAATAGTTTTGTTTAATTTTACCCTTACTCCTAACAACAGTTTTATATTTTTAATTTAGTCTTATTCATATAATTACTAATAATCAAATTACAACTTTCTCTTAGACGATATTAATTACTATGATGTCAACCTATGGTGATGACTTTTGAAAATATGCTCATAAGAAGCAAATGGCATTTATTGTATCATTTCCGAGCCTGCTTCTGAGTGAACTGCAAATATGTCCTGATGCTGAAAACGCTCTCTCGGTTTCTACGCTAGTAGGCTGAACCGTCAGGATATATTCATAGGCGAGCGTCAGGTACTCTCCTCTGATACCATCGGACTCAAAGAACGTCATTTCTTTCTTCAAAAATGTCTCAAAGTTCTTTTGCTTGTTGTCTGGCTTTTTCTTAAATATTTATTTTTCTTGTTGAAGTTGTTTTTCTAATTCTCCTTTTAGCTTTAGCTATTAGGATCTGTATCAGTAGCAGATGTTCCAGCTGCATATGTTTCATCGTCTTGAACTACGACTCTTTCTATTATTTTCTGTATTTCTTGCCATATTGCAACTTTTCTTGGCATGAAGAATGTATCATCTGTATGTAAAAGTACAATCTGTATTTTTGGCTTCTTCGTCGTACTTTTTCGGATTTTGCAAATAAATCAAAACTCCTGTTAAATCAGTACGGCGTTCTTGAATACGTTCATGTAGAGACTGTGATAACTGGTTACTCAACACCGTGTTTTGTTGTTGCAATTTATCCAAAATAAATCGAACTGTTGTGTCCGCAGTGATAAGCGTTGACTCTCGCCTACAAAGTGCCTCAACTCGTAATTTAAAAGGCTGCAAGTTAGCAATGAGATCTTTAATTATGAACCACTCATTATCGCTGAATTTAAGCTCAGATTCAATTTTAATATCGATTAATGCTTTATCGATACAATTCTTCAAATTATAGAATCTTTCTAACATATTCAAAAGGCTATTCCAGCGAGTACTGCAGTCTAATATCAATGCCACTTCTTTGTTAGGGCCGTCTTGTTCCTTCACATATTTTTGTAAGACGTAATTTTTAGTTGGTGACCGCTTAAAAATCTTGACCACTTTCCGTACTTTCTTTAATAGATCGTCATATGTTGTAGAAATCATTTCAAATGACAGTGAATTTATATTTACAGACACACCCTGTTCATTGGCGTCCGTATCATCGTTATCATCATTATCAGATTCCTTCACAAATGCTGCTGCTGGGCATTCTCATATTGAAGAATTACTTTTCTTATACAGTGCATCAACCACCACTAGTTGTAAGCCGTGTGTAAAACAAAGCTGCAGGGAACAACGCAAAAGTCCGCCAACCTTCACCATCACACCAGCGCCGTCCATTATAATTGCTATAATATCTGTGTCTAAGTTTAGACCAAAACTCGTGAGGCGTTTTTTCACCAAGCTAATGCAATGTCCTGCGGTAGCCGAGCCATGTATACGGACCAAACCCAGATTAAAATGGTTTTCTTTTTGGTGGACGTTGATATTTAAGTATCGATGATTCTATTGTGACGTTCATTCGTCAAAGGTGAGTGAAAATCTCTGTTTTCGTTTCTTGAGACGTTCAAATTCAATAGTCATGTTAGCTTTAACTGAGTTACAAAAATTTGTTACAATAGATCGTATTGTATTTAGCGAATTGGGTAGTTTGTGACCGCTTTTAGAAAATAAATTTCTTAAATTCGTAGATGTTCAAAAGGAACTTAAGGTAAATCCGTCTTTATATACCATCCTAGAGATAATTTTGTCCATGGGGTTTTCTTTGATAAAAAAACTGTCCATTGTTTTGAGTTTCTTTTTTGGTACTACTGGTAAGGATTCTTCTCCAGTGTCATCGTTTCGAGAACCGATATCGATATTGTGTTTAGTCTTCAAATGTATTTTCAAACCTTTGGCAGAACGTTGACTAATTTTTAGTTCAGTTGAACACAGAAGACATTTGCCACCTTTGTCATTTTTCTTGAAATAACGCCACAGACCTTTTCCAAGTTGGCTGGTATCGCCGTCGCCTTTATTCTCTTTCACGGGATTCTCAGTTTCAATGGACTTAGACATGATTCATTTACTCGTTACCTGCAAATAATAAATAAAGTTTAATGTAAGTATAGATTTAGATTCATTTATTTAATTTTTACACAGTGTTCTGCTACATTCTCACACCCCACACGAGTAATCCGCTTCACCATGATCGATAACCATATCCAAAAAACATTATTAACAGAAATAAAAACTACTAAGTCATAATGTTTCACGCAACATTACATCATATTGTTATTTACGACACACACAATCTGATTTTAAAATAGCACAGAACAAAACTAAATCAAAAACATTAAAATTTAGGTACTTACGTTAAACGCCGGACGGTGAATACGAAAACACTCGTCACCTATACAGAAAGACGTGCGCAGGCTGCGCAGCGCAGTACCTTTTATGAACAACTGACAGGACAGCCCGGCAACTGTCCGCTAGTCGCCGACGTGCGTGCTGCTCGCGATTTACGCGGAGAAAGTGTCAGCGCCAAAATTTTAATTTGCTGGATCCGCTGATTTGCGCTTTGAACGTGCGGGATCCGGCAGATTAATAAAAGCAGCGGGAATGCGTGATCCCGTTTTGCGGGATTGCAATCCCTAGGGTAGATACATCAAGAAAATGCCAAACCAAAGCCCCAGCAAACAGGAGAAAAATAATTACAATTTTACATGCTGGATGGATTATCATTGACATTGACATTGATTTATCATTGACATACACAAAAATATATTTACTTCCTATCTTTTCAGAATTTATAGAAATTAATATAATTTATTTTTAGACTCGTTTTGAAAACGGGAGGAGAATACTTCCCGAAACGTTAACGTTAAAAGTTTGTACATTTTTATATTTTTAAAATTTTGTTCGTTAGGCAAATTTATTACAAAAAACAATCACTGAGAAATTTGTCTCCGTTTGGTTTTTTGTTTTTACCCAGTGATTCTTTATTTACATAAGAACAGATATTTTTGTTATTTTTTGAATTTTAGATCGTGGCAAAAAACCTAAATAAAGAAAAAAATACCCCGCAACTGTCATTCCACGAAGAGCTTCTGCGACTGCTAATTTTACGTCAGCGTTATTATATTTATACCTAGTATTTTTGTTTACTTTTGACTTATTTTTTTGCTTATTAACTTTTGATTTATTATGTACTTTACCCATTGTTTATTTTTATTTCGAGATAGCTTTACTCACGCACAGTTTTTAGAGGTTAGAGCAGTATCATTACATTCATTATATTCATTTATTATTACATTCGCAGTAATGGGCACAAGCGCATACAACTCGAGGCGCTCCCATTTCTGCGGTTAATTCTTCTGACGTTCGGTTTATTAGTGCGAATTACTGCGTTAGTAAATAATAATCAATCAACATTCAATTTGTAGTGCATTTTTGATATTAAGAAAATGTTATCTTATTTCTACAGGCGATCAATATGAATATTGAATCATTTATTTACGAAAAAAATATCTTTTAGTGTCACCTCTTTACACATGTACTGACACAAGAGGTACAATTTTCTCCTTCTATAACCAGTCAATTTTTAATAATTAATAACAAACCCAAAAATTGTTGTACAACTATGCCGTTACTTATTTTAAGGTTTAAAGTACTAGCCATATTTTTTTTTCAATTGTAAAAATTTACATATATTTTTATTTATAAACGCAGTTTATTTATAAACGCACACCTGCAGTAATACCATCACTTACCCTACCAGACTAGCAAAATCAATTTCCTTTTTTTCTTACTTTTGACATATAGAGGGTTATCCATTTCGTGGTTCGGTAAATACAGCTCTGTATTTTGAAAACTGTCAAACTTAAAGTCATCCAAAGTGTGATTTGTTTAGTTTAAGGTTTACCATTTTATAATATGGATCGTTTAACCACCGAACAACGCGTTAGACTTGTTAAAAGACTTTACAAAGATGGTAATTCTGCCGTAGGCACGTTTCGCGCCTTACAAGAAGTTTCTGAACGCACAACAGTCAAGAAATTTGAAAATACTGGGTCTGTTAGGAATGTGGTAAGACATGTGCATCATCATAACGCTCGCTCGATGGAGAATATCGCTGCTTCTATTGAAAGTGTGGCTGAAGACCCAAATTTATCGATTCCTCGGCGTTTACAGTCAGTACTTGTCTTACAGCCCATTATGGCGTATTTTATATTTGCAAAGTTCAACTCGCGCAAGAATTGAGGCGCCCCGAGATTGGGTTCTGGACCATTCACCCGATTTTTCGAACAAAATCTTCTTCAGTGATGAGGCTCATTTCTCGCTTGGCGGATACGTAAATAATCAAAATTGCCATATGTGGGGCTCTGAAAACTCACACGTGATTGTGGAGAGTCCCTGGCACCCGCAAAAGGTGACCGTTTGGTGCGCGTTGTAATCTGGTTGTGTCATTGGCCCGTTCTTTTTCGAAAACGAAGAAGGAGTGACTGTTAACGTTAATTCTGAGCGATATAGTCATATGAAAACCGTTTCGTTAAGACGACGCCATTGACACACAACAAGACCAATTTTGGCTTTATTGTACGAGAAGTTTCCAGTTCGAGATTTGATTATGTCAATTGGCCGCCGTGATCATGCGATCTGACGCCGTTGGACTGTTTTTTGTGGGGCTAGGCGAAAGATCGTGTTTACGTAGACAATCCTCACAAGTCTTGAAAAGTTGAAAAGTAACATTCGTTAAGTTATGACCGAGATACCAGCCGAAATGTGCGGAAAAGTCATCGAAAATCGCATCAAAAGAATTGATCACGTGGTTACCCAAACAACAGAGATATACTTTAACCTGGTTTTTAAAATAGCCATTGGGCTCCTACTTATTTGTCCTGAGATTGTACTCCGAAACTGGGCTGGATTTTGTGCGGTTTGTGGTCCTCTTGTTGACCCACGATAGTCTCCAGTCTGACAAATAAAACTCAAGTTTACAAAGTTCGACTTTATTCATCATTGTCTCCTCCTCGAAGAGAAACACAATCATTCCAATGCTTTTCTAACATTTCTATATCTTTTTTATAGAACGATTTCTCTTTGCCTTCACACTATCCTGTAGTTTTGTGCAATTATCTCTTCATTGGGGTAAAATTTCTTCCTAAGGAGCATTTTTTTGAGGTTTGAGAACCAGAAATAGTCGCTGAGGGTCAGATCTGGAGAATATGGTGCTGGTTGCCAACGATTTGTGGCATCGTGCAATGTATTGTCTTGGCAAAACAGCACTTTTTTTATTCATTTGAAGCCTTTTTTGCGATTTCGTTATTCAAACGCCCGATAACGCCATGTGTTAGTCGCTATTGATGATGTTACCTCAGTGGCGGCTCGTAGGAAGGGCGTTAGGGCGCCGCCCCTCCAGCATTAAATGCAGTAAACAATTTTTCAGAGCAAAACACCATATTTTATTTCCGTTCAGTTTCTTTCCTTTAACTCATTTTAAGATATTATAATAAATTAAAATTTCCAAATGTAGAAGAACGTCTGACGACCCATCACACCAAATAATGCGGATAAAAATTCCATCCTCTCGCCACAATTTTTACGCCACGTTATCTTTTCTCGTCGTTGGTATCACATGTTTTGTTGGTTGCCAGAATTATGGGGTTTAACGGCTTTTTAAAACTTGCGATTTGGACGTATATTCCCTGCGACCAAGCGTATCGGTAATTAGTTTTAAATACTGTTTTGACGGGTACGGAACGTTTGATATGTCTCGCGTTGCGTATTTCGTTCGCGTTGTTTTGATTTGGGATATGCTACGTGTGTACACACTGAGTAGTACTTTTAAAATAAAAATAATCAACTTTTAATTGCAATCAATGAAGGTGACTGATTTAAAACAGTTAATAATGACTAATTTAAGTTTTTTTCGAACTTTTTTGAATTTTCTTTGTTGATTTGCAGTTACAATATACTAATTGAATGGTTAACTTTTGGGAAAACGGTAAGTATCTACTTATTCATTCCTCTATCTGCGTAACAAGCAACAGCCCATCCTCCAATGTCCTTGTAAGTAGCAACAATACAAAATTTTAATGTTTTTCTGATTCACCTCCTGTATAGGACTTCAATAGCATGAAAAGTAAAAAGGAGGAAGGGGAAAGCAAAATATCTTCAGAAGCATTATTTTCTTCTACGCCCTCCCACTTTAAAAACCAACCAGCCGTTACTGTGTTACCTTACTCAAGATAATCGATGAACAATATCCCATGCGCACCCCAAAATAGAGAGACCATAACCTTGGCTGCCGATGGTTGTGTTTTTGGTCGCTTTGGAACCTATTTGCGATCTTCTCCTTCAAACGCACCAATAACGCTATTTAATATTCAATTCAACACCGAATGATAAACTATACTGTCCTGCTGGCATTGTTGTTCCTAGCATCAGACGCGAAGTGCTAGCCAGGAAGGAAAAAACTAAATTATCTACGTCTACGAGTCAACCCCCATACGGACATCAACCTGCCCGTTGTCGACTCAAATCGAGAAAGAGTTTCAAGCACACATCAGGGAATCTTACGAAAATACCGCAACAAACTAGATTCTAGGTTGGTTTATACCAAGGCTGGAACTTACTCCAGAACATACAGAGGTATGGGAACTGCTGGTGATTTTTTTTTGCTTTCCCCTTCTTCCTTTTTACTTTTCGTGCTATTAAAACCCTATGCAGGAGGTGAACCTGGAGAATGTGTTAAAGGAATGAAACTGAACGGAAATAAATCTTCGATAAAATAATTTGTTCGATAGCAAAGTCATCCGTAAAGAGTTCGTTCCAACTGGTTAAACTGCCACTGGGCAGGACTACTTAGAAGTCCTGAAACGATTGATGTAAATAATTCGTAGCATTCGGCCAGAATATCTCGATTCAGGCAACTGGTGTTTATTTGTTTCTTTTTTGGGTTTTTTTCGCCACGAACTAAAACTCAAAAAATATCAAAAATTACTGTTTTTATGTAAAATAAGAATCACTGGGTAAAAAACAAATTTCTCGGTGATTCTTTTTATGTAATAAATTTGCATAACGAACAAAAGCTTAAAAAATACCATTTTTTTTAAAATAAATACGAATTTTTGAACGTTAACGTTTCGGGAGGTCTCCTTTCGTTTTCAAAACGAATTTAAAAAACAGTTTATATTAATTTATATATAATACTGTAAAGATAGTAGGTTTGACAATAATATTTTTCACTGAGAGTGACATTCTGCCAAAACAATTATATAAGCGGCACGGGCGTAGCCAAGGGGGGGGGGGTTAGGGGTTCAAACCCCCCCGAAATAAGCCAAATATTACCTAATATTACATTTGAATTGAATATATATCCAAACTAGTGGACGTTGCGCACAGTAACGCCATCTCTTGTCGAGTAGTCGAACTATTTTGTATCGTATGGAAACTTTGCGTTGTTTCCCGATTATTCGCCACGCCCCTCAGTCGGAATGAGCGGAGCTTTGTGGAAGTTTGTGGTAGTTTCTGGACGGCTAATACTGGGCTGCTATATAAGCGGCGCGTGACCGCGCTTACGGCAGTATTGTTCGAAGCGAATATAAGTGAAAAGTGGTGAACGAATAGTGAAGAGAATTAAGTGTACCGTGTAAGTGAGTAATTTTAGTGCAGTGTTATTCGGTGACCTTGTTAAGGATAGATACGTGAATCATTATTACTGTCGAAAAATGGAGGGGAAAAAAAGGAAGGTTGATTAACTTAAAGGTATGGACTACTGGAAAAAGTTGTGTAGTCAAGGGGTTTCTAATAAAGAAACAAATTTGGATTTAGCTATCAAAGCTTCAGCTACCTTGCATGCTGATAAGAAGACTGTGATGAAAAGCGGGCCCTCGACCTCGAACTCAATCACAATACCGAATATCGAAATCGATGCCATGTCGCTGGTGCCCTGTTCGATACCTTCAACTGCCGAATCTACATCTAGTCTGCAACAGACCAGCTTGCCTGTTACCTCATCTTTTACAACTGTAGCTAAGTTGGATGTTAGTTTTTACGCGAATCAAGAAGAAATCTTGGATTAATATTTTAAAGATAAAATTTTAAAAACGCCATGGAACCTACATAGACATTATAAGTTTCCTAAGTAATAATAATAAGTTGCGGTTTGTGGCTGAGTCTGGAGATAAAGATCTGGCTGAGCATTTGAATTATTCACAGAAGAATGCCCTGTACACAAGCCCTCAGATCCAAAACGAAATAATTAACATTTGTGGTGAATTAATTCAACATAAAATAATTGAAGAAGTAAAGAAAGCCAAACTATTAGCGATTCTGGCTGACGAAACCACCGACATCGGACGTGTAGAAGAAGTCTCGTTATATCTTCGATTTGTTGATTTTACAGATAATAAACACCATATACTTAAAGAGATGTTCCTTGAGTACATTCCAACGGTCGATGTTTCAGGATCCGGTCTCGCAAATCTTATTATTACAGCTCTGAAAAAGAATGGACTTGAATGTTCTCATGTGGTTGATCAAGGTTACGATGGGGCTGCAGCTATGAGTGGGTAATTGCACGGTGCCCAAGCTTATGTTCACCAAGAATGTCCTCTTGCTCTTTATGTACACTGTAGTGCACACTCTCTCAACCTTGCTATTGCTGATTCATGTTCATTAGCAAATGTCCGAAATTGCATTGGGATTGTGCAGTCTGTTGGTTCCTACTTTCGACATTCTGCTCAACGCACTGCTTTGTTGAAAGAAAAATCCAAGAGCTACTACCCGTCGGTAACCAAAAAAGCTTGCTCTCAATGTGTGAAATACGGTGGGTCCACAAACATGAAGCTATTATAAGATTCAGGGAAATGTATTCAAGGATTGTGAATGCTCTCGAAGAACTCCAATTTAATCACAATAAGGAAACATCGCAACAAGCCGCCCAATTGCTAAGTACGCTGCGATCTTCGGATTTTGTGATGTGTTTAGTGATTCTTCAAAAAGTTATGAGCTATACATTATTGCTATCAAAACAATTACAGACAATTGACATCGATCTTATCACGGCATTCAAACATGGAGATGATGTTATTAATGTCTTACAACTCCTGAGAAACAACACTGACGTCGAATATCTTCATCTCTATGAGGACGCAAAGGTTTTACTGGAAGAAAATGGCGATATACTGCGAATGCCACGCGTCGTTGGAAGACAATTAAATAGACCGAACATTTCTGCATTTGATGTATGCACGTATTACAAAATTAATTTGTTCATTCCATTTCTTGATCTTACAATTCAACAATTGGTTGAAAGGTTTACCAAACATCGTAAAGAAGTATCAACATTATTTGGTGTCCTACCTTCAAATTTTACTGCCAGTTCTGAAATTGAAGAAGCAATTTCCATGTACTCGTCTCTGCTTCCCGAAAGCAACATATCAGTGGTTAAAGCAGAACTTGAAGTATGGAAAACAGTGATGACAAGTATCTCGCCTACCCCGAAATCTAGTTTGGAATGCCTAGATATGTGCGATAAAAACCTTTATCCTAATATTTACACATTACTACAAATCTTGGGTACCATTCCTGTATCCACTGCTATCCCAGAAAGGTCTTTCTCGAGCCTGAGACTGAAAAACTATTTACGAAACACTACAAGTGAAAACAGACTTAATGGTCCTTAATGGTCCATTAACCATAAACCATTAATGGTTTGGCTCTCATGAACATTCACTATGGAACAGAAATTCATGCAGATGAAGTAGTGGATATATTTAAAAGAAAAAGCCGAAGATTTCTTCTTTAATAGTTTTACATTTAGCGCAGAGGAACGAAATTAATTTAACCATTTCATTTAAAGTTAAGAACTTTATAAATATGTCGTAATTTTTCCGATGAATATATAGATATTAAATTTCATGTAAGTATATTTTTGTTGTTTTATTTACTTCAAATTAAACCCCCCTCCCCCCCCAAACTAAATCCTGGCTACGCCCGTGGCTGTTATTATTTGTATTTTTTGCCTACAGAATATTAGTTTATGTTTATATACATTATGTAAGTCAGTATTATGTATTGTAATTGGTTTTTGGATACGGGTTGAGTATGAGTGGTTCGTTGAGCTAGACTTCGCCCTATCTTTTAACATTTGATTGAATAATAAAGACATTTATTATTATTATTATATTAGATATGCAGTGATCTTTTTCGGGAGTAGCTATGAAATTTAGAAGCTTTTTATATGTTAGAAAAGAGTATTAGGCAGTATGTTGAATATGAAGCCACGGTAATCATGCAGGGGAAAATTTAAAAATAATGGTTTGTTGACTCTTTCGGCTATTTTTATTCGGGAATGTGCACTGTTTCTCTGCAAGAATCCAGAGTTATCCAGAGCAAGAATCCAGAACAGTAAACCTCAGACAACATATACAACGAGAAACCTAAACTATAATTACCCATTATATAAGTTAATACTAACGCAGCAGGGAACATACTATAACTGTATAAAAATGTACACCTACCACATTATGATAAGACTAACAGGGACATTGGCCAAGTGAAAAATGCTTGTTTAATTTTTTATTACATTTAGAACCCGACAGTGTTGATGATTATATAAAATATCAGAACTGTACATAATATATTTTATGTATATTTAACATCCTTCTAAAATAAAGATTATTATTATTATTATTATATTTTTGAACATTCCTTTGCGGAATGCGCATAAAATCCTTTTCCGCAAAATTATGCGGAATCCAATGCGCACAAATCCTTTTCCCGACTAATTGTTCATATAAAATCTTGTGTATGCTTATCATACTAATGTCCAGGGATGCCTCAATCACGCCGTATGTCACATGACGATCTTGCTTTATCAGTTCGCGCACATTGTCAATGTTTTCTGGCACAACAATCGATTTTGAACGACCTTCTTTAAATTCGTCCGTGAGCGAACGACGGCCACGATTGAATTCACTAAACTAGTGATATACAGTGGTTTTAGATAGTGCTTCATCGTCAAAAGTCGAAGTGAGTTGATCGATGCATTGTTATTGAGATAATCCACGTCGAAAGTTGTAGTAAATTATCGCACGAAAATTCTCACGAGTTAATTCAATTTTTTGACTGAGATGACATTTTCAAGCCAATATTCAACACAAATATATAGCGTCCGTATGACAAAACGTTCTGAATACGCATACAGTCGACAATGTTAAACTTTACCACGGTATAATAAATACTAAGGTAAGATATTGCGCATGGTAGGCGGAGCTTTGTTGTTGAACATCATAGTTTTGACATATAACAAGTTTATGTACGGCGTTTGTGTAGTGTTGATTTAAAATATTCAATAATAACAATGTGTTGTGCTATGTTTGGGTGTAACTCCGACAATCAGTCGAAAAAGAACCCTTGTGATGTGAATTTTTTTCAATTTCCCAAGAATGAAGTTGAGTGTAAGAAGTGGATCCATGCCACAAAAAGACAGGATAAGTTCAACCTGAAAAGGGCTTGTATTTGTTCGAAATATTTTTTAAATAGCGATTTCAAGGAAAATTTTCAACATGTTGTACCAACTCAAAATCTGACATTTAGTTCTAAAAAACCAGTAATGAATGAACAATCTGCAAGAATTGAAAAAAGGGAGAGAAAACAAATCGTCGCCGAGCTGTTGACCAGGTAATTATCACAGGAGAAAAATAATTGAAATAGAAATTAAACACTAAAACATTGAATCATGTTTATAACTTTGTTGCTTTAAAAAGTATGGTGTTTTATTTATTTATGCTTGATTAGATGTCGGGATGGTGGTAGAAATAGTAATGATGGTGATGGTAGTAATGTTTCTAATATTCCATATTTATACCCCAAATTTGCCAATAAGTGGTTCAATGATCAAGAAATTCGACTCTAAAAATGACCCACTTATGTTAAACAGTGCTCATGAAGAAGATATTGACGAGGATCTTCATAAACTTGAATATGATGGGCGCAAACTGGATATATATGTTTCAAGTTAAACGATTCCAGTTTAGAAAGACCCAGCACGTCCAAATATACCTGGACTGATCATTTAAGTGAAGGAAGTTTACACAAACCTTCTGAAGATTTTCTTTCACAGACGAAACAGCTTGGACAAATTTTTAAGTCTGTTAATGAATAATCCTTGACCAAAAATTATTTGAATAATTTGATGCTTAGAAGTAGCCACATTGAATGCACAGAAAAAACAAAAAAACTATTTTTTTATCGCGAATGTAAGTGTAAAATTAGATAAAAGAAGGATGATTAAAACTATTACATAATTACACTTATAGCTAATTCACAATGGACATAAGCTTAAGAAATATGTACAATTATAAATTTAGAAAACAAAATGTTGTCATTTTTAATACCAATATGAAATATGGCTAGATATGTGTTGAATAATTAATATTTTATTTGTGACAAAAAATATAGAATTTATCTGGATATTACATTTAAAAACCAATATTTACAAAACTTTCAATTTGCATATTGCAATTTTATATAACCAATGTATATTATTTTTTACATACATTTTTAAACTGAGAAGCAAAATGATTTGTTTATATACATTTCCAATACTCGTAATAAATAACACTGGGGAACAGCAATTTTGTTGACTTGGTTCTGTGACTGATTTTTAACTAATTTTTCATCTCTGAATTCAAAAATATTCATTATTCAATTATTACGGTGGGTTAAAAAAGTACCGGCACACTCTGCTTTTTTTCTTTCTGCTCTGATGGTGGCTTACTGGCACCACTCTGGCGCAGTGGGTAGAGGGTATACAGAAATAAGGAAATGAAAGGATTTACGGTTAGAGGCGCATCAGCATCTAAGGCTATTTAGCGACTGGACCTACAGCTTAACGTGGGTTCCAAACCACGTCATCAGCTACCGACCAACCCAGGCCAGCACACCCCTCAGGCTATCAACCCTTGGTTATGGGGTTAACCCATAAATATATCAGAAAGCCTACCGACTGGCGAGTGACCAGCGTAGAACACGTCTCAGAAGGCATCCAACCTTACCCAGTCTTTAACTGGCGTGACTGAGGGGTAATTCGTTGTCGGATTTTACACTCTTGCCTAGAAACAATCACAGACATTTAGGTATGAATATGGGTGGGCGTGTGTGTATAGATGTGAGTGTATATAACTGTATGTGTGTGTAGGGTAGGAAGTAAGACGGACGGAAGAATTAAAGAAAAATACCCATCCGAGAGCTGGAATCGAACCAGCTACCTTTGAATTGCCAGGCAGGCGACTAGCTCACCAGACCACCGCGGCTGGTACGAAAATAAGATTGTCGGAAGATTTTATTCAAAGTGAATAGAAGATCAGAACCAATTAAATATAGCAATGCCAACGGAAGAGCAAATGCCAGATATCCTCTAGGATGAAGTGACAAAGGTTATAGAATCCATGAAAAATGGCAAGGCTTCGGGAAAGGACGGTATAACTGTTGAAATGCTAAAAGCTGGTGGTTAAACTTTAAATAAAATACTGGCAAAATTGTACTCAAAAAGCCTTATAGAGCAAAAAATACCCAAGGAAGAGTTAAAAAATTACCATCCAATAAGCCCCTTATCAGTAATATACAAGGTATTCACCAACATAATATCTAAGCGGTATCCACTCTAGGATTGCTTTGTTCTACTTGTCGTCTGGCCTGTCTGTCATTTCAATTCCATTACACTTTCAATAAAGTCACATACTTTCATTTGATCTTTGATCCATATGCAAATCTAAAATTTTTGTTTTTTCCAGACGATGGATCAAAGCTATGCTAGGATCCGATACGTAGCGCTGTAGTCAAGTTATTAACAAATTTTATATTTATAAAATGAAATGATTCATAATTACACCATGACGTAGGAACGTCATTTCTGTGTCATTCCGTTAATCAACTCAACATTTTCATTATTGATTTACAACACAAAAAAATCCCCAGAAAGTCAACAGCTTTTTGACGCGACTAGAAAACAGACCGCAAAGGTTATCAGGCAAACTAAGAGGCAGTACATGAAGGAACAACTAGACTCTATAGAGGAGGATTTCTGCAATTATAACACGAGAGACTTTTATAGGATTTTTGCAAGAGTTTTTGCTTGAATGGGAGATTAGCGCTAACCAATCACGAGGATTGTCAGGAGCTGACACACTATTTCTCTGATCTCCTCAATTGCCCCGAACGCGACACAAGATTCCTCAAGCAAAATTCTATCCATACCCATCCAGAATCACCACAACCAACACAGGAAGAAATCCACAAGCACAGTCGCAAACTAAAAAATAAAAGGTGCAGATATCACCGCGGAACTATTGAAAAACTTCGGACTAAATTCACTTCAGAAACTTATGCAGATTATCACGAACATTTGGCAAACAGAAGAATTACCAGATGAATGGAAATATGCTCTTATCCACCCGCTACACAAGAAGGGAGAGATAACAGATGTGAATAACTACAGAGGAATCCCCTTACTACAAGTCACTTACAAAATCCTCTCAGCATGCCTTCTCCAGAGAACACAAGAACAATTAGAACACAAAATTGGCGAGTACTAGACAGGCTTTCGCTCTGGTCGCTCATGCACTGAACAAATATTTAACTTAAAAACAATACTGAAATACAAAGCTATCAGGAACGTCGCAATCATCTGCACGTTCGTGGATTTCAAAAAAGCATACGACTGCATAGACTAAAAATCTCTGTTCAACATCTTAGAAGAATGAGGACTCGACCCCAAAACACTACGATTAATCAAGCAGACACTGACTGACACAACCTCTAAAGTGAAATTTATGGGAGAAATTTCCGAACCCTTCTTGATTAAAACTGGAGTACGCCAAGGAGATGGGTTATCCCCACTCCTCTTTAATCTGATCCTGGACAAAGTCACAAGGGAAAGGGAAAAAGAACTGAAAAATCAAGGACACTGGAAACCAATACGACTCGGACGATCCAAAAACACCATAGAAATATCATGCCTGGCCATCGCAGACGACCTAGCCATACTCGCAGACAATGAAAAAAGGGCAACCAAACAGATCGAAGTCCTCAAGGAATGTGCAGAGAAAATCGGCCTACAAATCTCCTTTCAAAAAACCGAATTCTTCTGCTCAAAATTAAATGTCCAAAATTTGAACACCAAATACGACAAAATAAATAGGATCACTCATTTGAAATACCTGGGCGAGATTCTCGAATCCACAGGAGGAGAGAAGATTGCACAGAAGACTCGATTACAGAAGATGAAGGGGCATACGGCAAGACACACAATATCTATAATAAGAAATGCCTATCCACATACGCAGAAATGGTCACTACAATACAGTAATCAAACCAGAGGTACTATACGAAAGCGAGACACTTACACTTCATACAAAAAGCGGCATAGAAAAAATACTTAAAGAAGAACGCAAAATTATAAGGAAAATTCCCGGCCCAAAACTGATAGAGGAAGGATACAGACTACATTCTCGAAAGACCACAAAGAGCATGTCCAACGTAGCGGCGGACATAAGAAAAAGTATGTTGAAATTCTATGGACATATCAGTAGATTCCCACCGACAAGACTCACCAACAAAATTCTTATATACATACAAGGAGTCAAGTGAACAGTACCATGGATTACACAGGTCAGTCATATATATATATATATATATATATATATATATATATATATATATATATATATATATATATATATATAATATACACACTCATCAATGAATGATCAAAGACTTTCCTTTTTAGGCAAACTGGTAGTTTGCTCTTAAGCACTATGTTGAGCTTGGCAAATGCCTGCCAGCCACATTTAACGCCTCGGTCCACCTCCCGGACGATATCCCCTTCCATTAAAACCCTCTGCCCAAGATGCCAAACATGACCTTGACTCTTCTTCTGGTTTATCTTTAAGCCAAATGGTTCCCCAGCCCTTTGCAGCTCCTCTGGCTCTTGTAAAAGAAGAACGATATCATCTGCGAATGTAAGATGATTTAAGTATGCACCATTAATCCTTATTATGAAATAAGTATATTAATGTAAATATAATGTATGTATATATATATATATATATATATATATATATATATATATATATATATATATATATATATATATATATATATATATATATATATATATATATATATATATATATATATATATATATATATATATATATATATATATATATATATATATATATATATATATAAACCATCTTAGATTTGCAGATGATATTATTCTCATTTCACAAGACCCAGAGGAGCTGCAAAGACGCATACAAGAACTGCAAAGGGCTGGCGAACCATTTGGCTTGAAAATAAACCTGAAAAAGAGTCAGGTTATGTTCAATAACTTCGCTCAGGACAGAAGAATTTCAGTTTTAGGAAGGGATTTAGAGATTGTGGACAGCTTTGTATATCTTGGGCAGAGGATTTCCATGGAGGGGAATACCGCCCGGGAGGTGGAACGGCGTGTTAAATGTGGCTGGCAGGCATTTGGTAGGCTCAACATAGTGTTTAAGAGCAGACTCCCACTTTGCCTGAAAAGAAAAGTACTCGATCAGTGCGTTCTACCCGTTATGACATACGGAAGTGAAACCTGGACACTCACATCGCAATCAATTCAAAAACTTCGGGTGGCACAGAGGGGAATGGAAAGATGTATGCTTGGCATTACAAGACGAGACAGAAAGTCCTGCGCATGGATCAGGGAACAAACAAAAGTCTGTGACATCATTGGAAGAGTAAAACAGTTGAAATGGAGATGGGCAGGCCATATAGCGAGGCGATGGGACGACAAATGGACCAAGGCAATCCTGGAGTGGATACCGCTTGATGGCAAACGTCCGCGAAGAAGACCGAAAGCACGATGGACTGATGACATCGTTAAGTATATTGGACCCGAGTGGCAGAGGAAAGCCCAGGACCGTGAAGGTTGGAAGCATGCTGAAGAGGCCTTCATCCTGCAGTGGATCGATACGGGCTGATGATGATGATGATGATGATGATGATATATATATATATATATATATATATATATATATATATATATATATATATATATATATATATATATATATATATATATATATATTATTCCATCCTGTACATACCCTGTACAGGATGGAATAAGTATAATAATGTATATGTATATATATATATATATATATATATATATATATATATATATATATATATATATATATATATATATATATATATATATATATATATATATATAGTTGAAAGAAATTAATTCAACAGTTTTCTTCATATGATATTTTTTTTAATCTTGTAAAATTGCATTTTTAACAGTTACGCAGTATTGCAATTTTTACTTATTACCCAGTATTACAGTATCACCGACGACATACTGCTTGTTTGTTAAATTCTAAATATTCAGAATGAATTCTATCCAAGAATATCCTAATGTAAATTATTTTCGAGGCATTCTTTAATTAGATGTAACCGTGAACGAATTGTATGACGACAATTTCATCCTTTTTCAAAGACATCCAGCAGTTACAAATAACAGTGGTTGTTGATAATCAAAAATACAAGCACTCCGACGATACTAAAGCCAAAATTTAGTGCGTGAAAATAACGACGCCCACGACACAGACGTCCGTAGGCAAGTGGTATCGCGTCTCGGTTCTCAGTATATCCCAGCGATCGCGAAAAGCGGCTTCGAATTTGCAGGTAAATACAAAAAAAAGCTGCTGCTGACCCTGTTGCTTCTTGCTGAAAAGTGACTCTTGGCTAAAAAATTTGACGTGCGCAACTTGTGTGGCATTGACGTTTTTAACCACATCAAAATAATTTCAGTTTGTATATTTCGGGAGTTTATGACTCAGTGACACCTGACAGTTGATATATTTACGTTTATTATCAATAATTTTCGTTATTTTATTATTCTTATTCTATATAATGTTTTTTTTTTCATTAAAAAAAATATTTTGCTTTTTCATTCGAAAAATTATTTTTTTTATAAAAAATAAATCTAAATTATTTTGCTCCAAAATATTTTTAGAACTTTTTCCAATAACGCGTTGAAAATCGTGTTGAAATAGATTATTTTCCAAATTCCCACAAGTTGGCGGTAAATACTTAGTCTCGTGTGCAACTCAAACTGATTCTCTCCAGATATATTATACGAGGGTATAGTGAAAAATCGGATACTTTTTAAGTGAAATACTTTTTTTTTTAAATCGAAAATCGATTCATTTTTGAACGTAGTTTTTTCTTATTGAAAATGCTCTATGATCTCTTCATTTGATGTGAATTTCTTCATGTTTGGGAGAAGAAAGTGGTCGAATGAGGCCAAGTCTGGAGAATAGAGTGGATTCGGCCAATAATTCAACATAATGCTCTTCTGTGATCGTCGATGAAGTCGACTTCTCGTTCTTCTGTGGTCGTCGATCGTGAAAAGTCGATAAAAGTCCAATAATGCCTTGCAAGCCATGGAAACGTCTTCATTGGACGAAACTGTTTTTACTGTGCCTTTATTTCTGATGTCTTTTTCTTATGTTAAGGCTGGGTGGTGTTACTTTCCTCTGTTGCCAGTTCCTGATTTCCTGGGAGGCCTAAGTTTCCTTCCATCTCTTAGTTGGTCTGTTAACCCTTCGTAGCCCAAGTTATTGTGAAAAGTCACTAGTTTAGAGTAATAAAAAACACGTCTTTTTAAGTCAATAATTTTGTTTATTAATCATTTATTGAAAATTTTACGGAGTGTGGCATTGCTGTAGCATTGAGTAAAACTAAAAAAATATATGTGTTATGAAAGAATCTAAAACAATTATTTTGTTTATTATACATACTGCTACATCAAATTTTTCACAAATGGTTTGTGATACTCCATTGCATTTAGGATTGGATTGGAGTTAGAGACGCACCATTGCATTTAGGAAACTTGGAAACTTCGTTGTATCTGCACGTGTTTCTATGGCGTTCTATGTTTTGTAGATTCGAACATTGCTGTTTATTGACATATATTTGTTTCCCTATATGATATCTCTTAGATATGTTGATATCACTCTTCTTCTTCGTATTCTTCTTCTATGGAAGAATGGTGACTTATGGAAACTCATTCCGTTAGCGTACTATCCGGACTATTCCTCACCAGCATCCTATTTCCTTGACACAATCTCTCGAATGTTCTCTCTGCGATCGCCCAAGAGATATGGATTTCCTTAAACTTAACCATTTCCCCAATAGTAACTTCAAATATGCATCCTGAGTGCTCAGCGTCAATCGTATTGGATCGACCACATCGAAGCTTAGTAAGCTATTTATGAACTAAAAATGTGAAAGAGCAGATTTCTCATAATATTTTTGTTCCACTTTCTTTGGGTGGAAATTCGTTTTTTCGGAATTGTTTCGAAGATGGTCAAAAGAGTGTCTAAATGTCATATCGGGTCGAAACTGATGTAACGTTACTAGAAAGAAAGACACTTTTCAGAAATGCAATCACCTTGGTAATCATAGCTCCGTCTACCTTTCATTCTGTCCTTTTAGAAAATTGTTTTTGGTCCGACAATGATCTCTTCATTTGATGTGAATTTCTTCATGTTTGCAAGAAGAAAGAGGTGGAAAAAGGCCAAGTCTGGAGAATAGAGTCGATCTTGTATCAATTCGTAGCGCAATTTGTTAGATTTGAGCAATAATTCAACGTAATGCTCTCCTGTGATCGTGGGATTCGATCTATTCGAAACTATCTCGTCCTATGCCATTTCGCAACTTGAATAATGTTAATGTTTGAATTGGCATGGATTCTTCATCATTACCGACAGTTAGATAAGGCAACAGATCTTTTTTTTTCAATATGATCTTAATGTGTATAGCTTCTGCTCTTGCAATGATTCTTTTATGTTAAATAATGCACTTTGCGATATCAACATTTTTCCAACATTGCATAACATTCGTACTAGGATCACATTGCATAAAATTCATATTAGGATCACATTGCATGGTACCCAGTATAGTTTTAAGGGTTGGTCTAATGTTGAGTTAAGATCTAGATTATTGATTTTAAAGATCTGGTCCATAAGTTGAAGTAAGGCCGTCCAAAACTAGAATTGCATTAAAATCTAAATTTTTTTTTTAATAAGTTTCAAGGAAACAGGAACATAAGTTTCAGGAACAAAACAATCAGAGAAAATGACACTTGTAACCCAGGCTTTTGTGTTTGAATACCAAAACATTGGCAGGTTGTCCTTGTTTTGATTTTTCAAGCACGAGGATTTAGCGATCTGTAAAAAACCAGAGGCGGACTTGTCACTTTTGGATATTCAAGTTTTGTTTTATTTCTGTTCCAAAACAGGGCAGTTTCGTCTGCATTAAACACTTGTTCAGGTTGGTATCCACCATTAACAATTAACTTTGGAAATTCTTTTGCATCTGTTGCTGCTTCTGAAGTGTCTGCAGAAGTAGCTTCTCCAACAATTTTGATGTTATGCAGTGATCGTCTCATTTTGAACTTATTGAATTAACCTTCCGATACTTGAAATCTTCTATCCGTATATTTATCATCAGGTTCTTTAAAATGTGAGTAAAGACGCTAAGCTTTCCCACGGATTATAGCACTACTTAGATGCATTCTCTTCTTCATTCCATAATGTTAATGCAGCTTCCATTTTTTTTTTCAATTGCTGGATCTCGAACAATTTTTGCTGACAGTGTGGTTGTATCTGTAGAATTCCTTATTTTACCTTCTGATTTTTTGATGGACCGTACAGTTGATTCATTAACATTAAAAACACGTGGTATGGATGCAAACGGCTCGCCAAGGAGTAAACGATCAAGCATTTCTCTTTTTACCTTAAGCGGCAATACGACTTTTTTCCGCGTAGAAACTAATTTTCCTTTGCTTTTACTTGACATGATAAATCGCGAACAAAGCAGAAGAGACACGTGCTATTCACTCGAAATTATTGCGACGAATAACAAGTTGAAGCAATAAAACAAAAGATTCAAATAGTTCTATTTGTCAAAGAACTTTGTTGTTTTTATTAATTTTAGTTTCGAAAATGATTTTTCAGCACTAGCTGTAGTCATAGGAATTGTAACAACAAAAAACATTAATGCTGTACATACTTGAGGAAAGCTGAACGACATAAAATGATTCATTTTTATTAATAATTCAGCAAGTTTTTATTAATAATTCAGCAAGACTTTTCTATTTTGTCTCTGAAGGTGGACCGAAACCTGAGAATTTCCCTGGCAAATGATTCAGACATGTTTTTTTTATATATATATATATATATATATATATATATATATATATATATATATATATATATATATATATATATATATATATATATATATATATATATATATCAACAAATTCAAGACCTTATTTTAATAGTTCAGTGTCATTTAAATTTTGCAAAGTGGGAGGTTGTATAGCAATTGCTTCTAAAGAACAGTACTGGGGCTACTATTGTCAGATGTTTTCTCTTGACTTTCATCTTAACTTAAAGAATCTAGCATCATGGGAAGATCGTTTTTTAAACATGGCTTACTAGCCGTAACGGACGTCCCTGGTTGTTCTGTAGTTTTTTCCAGAGAATATCTCATTGTCATTCTTTTAGCTTTTTCGGAATTCGGAGAATTTGTAACGCCATCATCAGTGTTTTTCGTCTTCAATATTTCATCTTTTCATCGTTCACTGGTTTGTAAAACGTGTGCTTATAGCGAGGGTCTAAGTAAGAGGATTTGTAATAAGCCGAATTAGACCAGAATCCGGTATCTTGTTAAAGGTGATTCAGTTTTTTATATGCGTTTGAATTATTGGAATCACATATGATGTGAAGGTCTGAGTGCTGCATAGTTCTCGTGTGGCTTCATCAAAAGATTTCAATAGCTTAACACAGCATTCTATGATTTTACACTTTTCTGGCAAAATTGGGCCAATGTCACTGTCAGTAATGTAAAAACTTAACGCATCTTTTATCTTCAAACATCTCTCAAACATATAAAAGGTACTGTTCCTTCGCGTTTCACAATCTGGGGAACACTAAACTTGAAGAGATTTACCACTAAACGGGGGTCGAGTAGTTCAGAAAAGCGTTTTGGTGTTTAGTGGTAAATCTCTTCAAGTTTAGTGTTTGACACAAAAGCTTCCAATAGAAGAATTAATCTTGGAACACTCTGTTTGAGTTTATTTTAAACTTTTTGCGGTTGTTTTTGAGCAGTTTTGGAATGGTTAAAATGAGTCGACATTTTCTTACATTTTTGTTTGATGTCTTTTACGTTTTCCATTTAATACTACTAAATGCATAGCTCTTTTCATACAATGTACTTGCTCTTTTGAAATATTTCATTCAGTGAGTACTGTGTCAACCTTTTCGGCAATTATGTCACCAGTGTGACCATCGTCAAAAATTTTGCATTTCAATATAATTGATGATCGATCAAAGTTTTCTGCTATTCCATGGCAAGTCAGCCTAAGCAAAGAAGCATTAGAGCTTGAATCCGTCCAAATGTCAGTAGTAAATGACATGCAATCAAATTTTTAAGTGTTTAAGTGGTTTCAAGTGTTTAACTTAGGATAGCGACATTTATATACAGTTCCTTACACATGAAATTGGTAAAAAAGTTGCGCCCTCTCAAATTATATTGTGGTGCTATTTCTTGTGTCTGTTTGCAAAAACCTATTCCTTCTACAAAATTAAACGGTAAATTTAAAAGTGCAATCACTTCTCCGATGAGTTTGTCAATTTTTATCGATTTCGGATTGTTAGTATTCCACTTTTTTTTTTAAACTACTTCCTGTAAAGAAAGCCATTTTAGAGCGATGATTTTATCTGAAAAAGGAATACATACATAAATGACAACTTGTGTAAACCA
The DNA here is from genome assembly GCA_031761425.1 of Cosmopolites sordidus. Classification (NCBI taxonomy): domain Eukaryota; kingdom Metazoa; phylum Arthropoda; class Insecta; order Coleoptera; family Curculionidae; genus Cosmopolites; species Cosmopolites sordidus. The sequence continues at coordinate 510,670 of JARFXV010000132.1, forward strand.
GAAACTCCGTAAAAAATAAGTTTAAAAAAATTAAAACCATTGGAACGATATTTTTTTTTAATTTGGTTAATTCAGTAAAAGCAGTTGCGGTAAAATCTCCTCTTCAATTTTAATTAATTTCTAGGAGTTTATTCGAGAATCAATTCATGAAAGAAAAATACCATACTTAATTATGTCCGGCTCATACCTATTACCTATCGTAACTTTCCTGGGGTAAAGCTAACTAGCCACACGAGTTAAACCAAATTTATAAAACGAATTTAATAAATTAAAATTGTTAAAACTTACCTGATTCGTCTTTCTTCTTTTGCAATTGTTTAGCTGTTCCGGGTGCCTCGATTTCAGATGATTCTTTAAATACGAGGTTGGTTGTACGGATCTTGCGAGAATAACTTTTATTGTATATTTTACACTGAGATTTATTTCGGTAATCAACTCAACTTATCCACTAAGAAACACTTAAACAATAATGTAAATTGTGAAATAAATAAAAAACTTCTATATGATAAGCGCGTCTAAATACGTGATTTGACTTGACTTTATCTTGGTTTTTGCTGAAGTTTGAAGAAATTTGAAGTTGTTTCTTAACTTTTGTTGATTTGGATGTTTCTCACTAGCACAGGAGGTGCTGATTAAAGAGTTTGGTTTGGTTTGGTTTGGTCTGTTTAGGTTAGGTTAGGTTGGGTTGGGTTGGGTTGGGTTGGGTTGGGTTGGGGTTGATTGGGTTGGGGGGGGTTGATTGGGTTGGATTGGGCTGGACTGGGTTGGGCTGAGTTGGGTTGGGGTTGGATTGGTTTGTGCTGTGTTGTGTTGTGTTGTGTTGTGTTGTGTTAGGTTGTGTTGGGTTGGGTTGGGTTGGGTTGGGTTAGGGTTGGTTTGGTTTGGTTTTGTTCCATTGGTTTGGTTTGGTCTGTTTAGGTTAGGTTGGGTTGGGTTGGGTTGGGTTGGGGTTGATTGGGTTGGATTGGGCTGGACTGGGTTGGGCTGAGTTGGGTTGGGGTTGGATTGGTTTGTGCTGTGTTGTGTTGTGTTGTGTTAGGTTGTGTTGTGTTGGGTTGGGTTGGGTTGGGTTAGGGTTGGTTTGGTTTGGTTTTGTTCCATTTAGGGACAATCAGCACTCCATCCGGTTTCGTTGTTTCTGGTCTGACAGCTACGTTGTTTCTCTTTAGGAAGCTCATCACTTCCTGGAAGGCCGCTTTATCCCGCAAGATAAACGATGATTAACGCCTAAAAGGTTTTTTTCATCTCAAATCTTGCTGGGTGGTTGAAACCAAAGAGTGGGAACAAGCAGTCTGTGCTTCCTGGGGTTGGCTTACCTCATCTTACCTGATGTCGTTCGTCGGGATTGGACTATATCTCGATGATTTGCGGTGTGGTTTTTGGGGCTTTTTCTTTTTTCTATTCGACTACTGGTGTTTTAACAAAAATATTAGCGCCGCTGGCTTTTCCGCCAGTTTTTCGGGAAGAAAACTCTTTTAATTCACTAAGTTTTGCTTGCAGCCTTTTGATTTCTGCTTCTAATTCGCTATTTTAGATCCTATGATACGAAATAATTTTGCATTGACAAATCAGTGCATCTAAGTGCACCTCAATACACCTCAATACATCCCGCACGAAGATCCACCAGGTCTCGATAAATAAACCCAGAGTTTTCTGTCTCTCTAAGATAGTTTTTGCTTTTATTCATGGCGAATAACACTATTAACAATTGAAACACAATACCAATATTAATCATTTAGTAAAGGTTTGCCACTCTCCGTTTGGGAACTAGTCGGCACGATGTGCACTCACTGAGCTCTCGATTTGGACTCAATTTAAACACGTGACGTGTCAGTCCTTGTCACTCGCGGCGAGTGACCAAACTCAAGATTCCTATTGGTTAATAAGCGAACTGTTAATCGTTGACCCCGTCCAAAATTTCTCGTCGCGACTTGCAAAGTTTCGCATTAATTATTACAGATGCGGATGCGGATATCTGCAACATCTTTGCTACATTTGCGGATTATTTTCAGTCCAAACGTGGCAATTTTGTTTATCAACGTAACCATGTAGCAAAAAACGAGTTTCGTTTCTGAATAAAATTTTGCGGTTAAAGTGTGAGTGAAATTGTAATTGATTTTAAGCCCATTCACCGAACGTATGACACAAACGATGGTTTTGTAGCTTGAGTTCTTGGATAAATTGGATCTTGTTAGGTATCAGACCAAAATCCTCCACAAACACTGTCAGCAACAGCGACGATATATTCTTTGAAATTTTTTGTTTTTTTTTTAAGATCGATCAGCGTGAAATACGTTCGGAATTGCAATAATTTGGCGAATACATCGCTCAGTTAGGCGATTAGGTGCATTATAAAATTCACAAATCCTTTATAAGTCTGATGCACAAACTGCCGATTTGACTGGATAGTTTTTACACTAGAGGCGCGCAAACTTACAGTTCGTTTGCCAGCGACCCTTGCCCCACCCTTTAGTTGGGTGGGTGATTCTTCAAGGAGAGACCAGACTTGTGTACTGCATTTAAACAAGCAAAAGTGTAAAATTCGGCAAGGCACTACCCTTTAGGTATGTGAGTTCGATGCTGGTAAGGCCGGATGCTTTCTGAGAGGTTTCAACGTTAGTCACTCAACAGTCGGCAGATTTCTCGAAAGTCATAAGATTAAGCACAAACCAATTATTGATAGCCCGAATGAGGTGCTGGTTGGGGCTAATCGGTAGCAGATGACAGTGTTTCGGAGCCTACGTTAAGCTGTAGGGGCAGTTGTTAAAGAGCCTCAGTTACTGCGGCCCTAATCCTTAATGTTTGCTGAGTGTATATTTTCAAGAAGCATTACATAACGACGGTCAATTCGACAAACGGTTTGTGATTTCAGCAGAATTCATAAAGAGTTAGAATCAGTATAAATTATATCTAATTTTTTTACGTAAAATTTGTGGTAAATCTCGAACAAATAAAGCTATAAATCAAAAGTATTCAGTCGAATCGACTATTTTTACTTCTAGAAAACTCACAACAAGTTATAAATTGCACGACCTTATATTTATATCGCTCACAAAACCCACGTTCCTATTGTTAATATAAACCTGTTTATTGCTAATTGGTAACGAGTTTTCGTATTAATGGAAATTGAAAATTGAACCGACACGCTATAAAGTCGTTATGTACATGTGCAATCGTCGTTTTGTAAATCCGCCCACACTGTTTGCAGCCGAACTATTTTAAAATATTTAGGTTTTGAGTGTATTCGGTTCCAGTTGGCATATCGTCAAATACAAAATTTTGAAAATTACGAAAAAACACAAAAAAAATATTTTGAACGTTAGACTTAGCTCGATTTTTTTCTAGAAAATCTGCGAAGGTATTTTTAAATAAATTTATGATTTTTTTACGTGTATCTGCCAGACGGGGTTTAAGTTTTAAGGTGTGTTCCTAATAAATTTACAATCAACTGTTTTTTTTTCGAGATAAATTGATCAGAGCTTAGAGAAAATATATTATTATACCCCAACTTAATAGATGTCGTAATAAATTTGCGCGTAAACTTCTTTTAGTAAGTATTCTAAGATTTATATAATTAATAACATCCTGTAAATAATAAATTTAGAAATCGTAATTTTAGAAGATAAATACTTTGTGGTGAAAAACAATTATATAACTCTTACATTCTGCCCAATGACTTCCTATTAAACCAGCCATCCACACATTTCTTCACACAGACACGTCAAATTAATGTATAGCTCGTACAAAATAAAAGCAGTTGCACGTCATTAACCACGTGATCAACATTTTGACTGCCCTGTTTCCAGATTGCGACTAAATATCACAACCTTACTATAGCGAATTATTTTTATAATTTATACTTTAATAACAATAAAAAAATCAACTCTAAATTAAATGCAAATCACAAAGTAACTACCAAAATCATAATAAATGTTGAAAGTCTTGCAAATGTCGATTTAGTACCAACAATAACAAAAAACTTATGATAGTTTAATTTGTTTACTTATGTTAATATAACTCTCTTTTATATACTTAACCAATATAGATATGTAATCAGTCTCAAATATTAATTTAGATGTAGTACTTACTAAGTAACAATTTATATAGTCAAGAAACACTTGAAAAAAGGTTCCCTAATATCGGACAGTCGACTTTTCCTTTATTATTTAAACTTAAAAAATATTTGAACAAGAAATTCGTTCAACCATTAGTAAAGCAAATTAAGCTTTATGAACTTTGGTCAGAACTAGGAACGTTTTCTAAGAAATTTCAAAATTTTAATCGTATAGTCGGCAAAAATCATTGATGTATCTATCTGAGCCTTCTTCAACGTCAGCACTTGCTTCATATGCCTACTGATTACAAGCTTGGCAGCGTATCTAATCTTCATCGTTATTTTCTATGCAAATTAAACAAGATACATTTTGGGTCATTGATTTTGATGACGGAATCGCTGTTGTCTTGAATGTTGCAGTCGGTTTGTTTGTCTTTTTTATTTTTTTCGGGACGTTAGATTTCCTGCCTTTAAAATGTTGTATTTTGACCACGGCAGGCTGTGCTTTTGCTGCTTTATTTTCAGAGAGCGCATTTTTATAGGGGGAGGATGTCAAAACCTCACTTTTCTCAGCTTTTTGTCGTCGACTCACGCCTAGCTTTGCTGCAGCATTTAGGACTGGCAACGGTTCATGAATTACCGTAATAATGGTTTTGCTTGTTGTCGGTTGTGTTTCAAAATTGTCCTTTTCATTTACGTTGAAAGACTTTTGAGGCAAATCCTGAGGTATGCTCGTATTGCTGTTATTGCAAACATTCACTTCAACATCTGACTGCATGGGTACGTCGGTTACTGCTGATGGCAGAAAATCCAAATCATATTCAAAGGCAGAATGCCAGTGCATTGAAATCCAGACTTTGCTATATCCAAACGTGCAACGGGATTAAAAGCTTGTCCCACCATGTAGCAAAAAACGAGCTTCGTCGCTGAACAAAATTTTGCGGTCAAAGTGTGAGTCAAGATTTTGAGCCCATTCACAGAACGTATGACACAAACGAAGGTCTTGTGGCTTGAGTTTTTGGATAAATTGGATCTTGTAAGGTATCAGACCAAGATCCTCCACAAAATTTTCCACGTAGTCGAATAACAAAGCCAAGCTTTCTGAGAACGGCGACGACAACAATGCTAGCAACAGTGACGATATATTATTTGTATATCGTATAAATTATTTTTGTTTCAAAATTTTCCTTTTCATTTACGTTGAAAGTCTTTTGAGGCAAATCCTGAGGTATGCCCGTGTTGGTGTTATTGCAAACATTCACTTCAACATCTGACTGCATGGGTACGTCGGTTACTGCTGATGGCAGAAAATCCAAATCAAATTCAAAGGCAGAATGCCAGTGCATTGAAATCCAGACTTTGCTATATCCAAACGTGCAACGGGATTAAAAGCTTGTGCCACCATTGCAGCAATGTCATATTTTGTTATTCCTGCACCGGAGTTAGCCTTCATCCATAATTCACAGGCCTCAAAATATGCATCTTTGAATGGTTTCATAGAAACCCTGTCTAAGGGCTGCAGTTTGTGGGTCGTGTGGGGTGGAGTGTTTAACATATGCACGTGGTTTTCTTTCGCGTAACTTATGACAGTAAGATCTTTATGACTGCAATGACCATCTGAATCTCGTTGAATCCGGCTTTCTTGCTGAGCTGAGCTGAGTCATGGTTTGAGTCATAATAAAAATGCTTACCAGCAGATTCTTTTGCCATGTTAAATCGATGGTTCAATTTTGATTTCTTAGAGAGATCGAATACCAATTTTAGAAATTCTTTTCTAGTCAAAGACATGCACCTATTTGACATATCCACCACGTGTCCAATTAAAGCTTCTTCGTACTCCTGGGTCAAGGTTAAGTCAAATCGGTCATTGTTATTTTTTTTCCTCGTTTTAATTTTTTAATATAGTCGAACAGGGTACTTTTTGGTAGATTCTTCAGATGATTTTCTTATAAACAATTTTTTCACATCACCTTATCGATGGCCTTTTTCAATATTTCGCATTTGGGAGTATTCTTATAGCTTGGTTTAGGTTTACCTATATTGAATCTAAGAAACAAAATACGAAATTAATTACTACAACGATAAAAATCTAATTGCAAAACTGTCTGCCATAAGAAGATTTTTAGAGTGTCCAATTTTAGGGACCCTTAGATACATGCAAGAAAAATCCTTATTCACATTGTGTGTTATGAATAAACAAATCTTGTGAATTATGACAGATTAATAACATAACAATAATTATCAACAATAATAATATCATCCCTTCTTTTAATTACTGTTCACATACTCCAAAAAATTATTTCGAAAAAATTTTTAAGAACCTCAAAATTTAAACTAATCTCCACAAAGAACGAAGCGGCACTGACTCGTGAGCGTCATTAAACTCGAACAGATTTACCACTAAACACCAAATCACTCTTTTTAAACGCCTTGACGCACGTTTCGCTAACCACGTTAGCATCATCAGGAGAAGATTAAATCATCTCCTGATGATGCTAGCATGGTTAGCGAAACGTGCGTCGAGAAGTAAAAAAATAGTGATTTGGGGCTTACTGGTAAATCTCTTCGAGTTTCTTCTGTTCTTTCTTATTTTCCGCCTGGTCGTTGACTGTTTTCCGGTCCTGCTTTTTTCTTCCGGTGTTTCTTTACATTTGTATTGTGGCTTCTTCGCTATTCCGGTCTTTCCAGTTATTTCATTTCCAATTTGTTCCGTAAATCTCCATGTTCTGGTAGCGTACTTTCCCTCTTGCACTTTTATCCTACCGTATTTTTCTCGTTTTTCGCTGTATCAATACATTAATAATTTTTGGATTGCTGTTTTCCTGTAGATCAACTGTGGACCGAGGAATATACACAGTACGTCGGAAAAATACCGAACTTAAATTAAAAATACATCTCCTTTTTAAAAATACATCCCTTCTGCATCAATACACCGTCGGGCACGTTCAATCAATACCTGCATATTGCCTGCATACCTGCATGACCTTTGTCGAGGCTTCTTAGACTTGTGTAATATTGTCATAAAACGTTGTATTCATGACCAGTTTGAGTTTCGGGATCAGGAAATAGTAATAGTCACACGGAGATAAATCAGGCGAATACGGAGGATGTTGAAGCACACAAATTTGTTTCTTCGCTAAAAATTTACGAACAGCGACGGTCCTGTAACATGGTGCATTATCGTGCAATAATAAACAACGGTGCTCGATATTCGGTCTTCACTCGAACGATTCTCTTCCACAAATAATATTTTCCAGTGACATTTTGACCATGTGGAACAAATTTCCGAAGTATAGTAACTTTAGAGTCGTAAAGTCGTAAAGAGTCGAAGAACTTCTTTTCGATCAAGTATATGATCTCTGTCATACCATTTCATTATTTCATTTGTTGACATCTTCCATTGTCTTGATGTATATTACCATTTCTACCCATGTGTTTATTATAGTATTTTTTTTATAATTACCCATATAAGTTTAATTGGATTGTAGATGCAGTGGTATGGGGGAATACTTAAAACTTTGTGCCGATATTCATCTTCTTTATTAAAAACAAGCTATTTTTTTCGAAGCTTCATTGCCCCTTATAACCCTTTACCACATTAAGGTCAGATCGACACATATATAATATATATATATATATATATATATATATATATATATATATATATATATATATATATATATATATATATATATATAGGTTATATAGGATAAACAACCATCATAAAGTACATTAAACAACATATCGGTAAGCTTAGATATCGTATCACTCTACCCAATTATACCAATAGACGAACCTTTAGACAACAAAATCAAAAAAATCAAAATAGCATTGAACGAAAACTTTTCTGCACATAGTTAAACTTTCCGAATATTGCATGAAATATACTTACTTCAAGTTCAACAAACAAATCTACAGACAAACGGACGGTGGTCCCATGGGGTCCTCGCTCTCACCAGCTACAGCTAATCTCTACATGACACATTTCGAACAAGAAGTCCCAACACACACAAAACTTAAACCCAAGCTATGGAGGAGATATGTGGTTGACATCTTTATAATATGGCCGCACAACCAAGAAGACCTTATGGACCAAGAAGACCAAATTATTATAATTTCTTAACCTACATTAACAACATATACCAGAAAATCAAATTTACATTAGAAATCGAACAATATACGAACCTGCCATTTTTAGACCTTCTGCTCATAAGAAAACCAAATGGAAAACTTCAACAACCCGTATATAGAAAACCAACCCACACAGACAGATATTTGAATGCAGAATTACACCACCATCCACCAACTCAGATCCAGTCAGTCGTAAATACATTAATCTCAAGGTCCTATTGCCTAACGGAGCCGGGAACAAGACAAAAAGAACTAAAGCGTGTAAAATCAGTCCTCAAACAAAATGGATATGGAGAAAACACCACCAAGAAAGCTATAAAAACTGAGGAATACAGAAAAGGCTAGAAGAGAAAATACAGAACTCGTTAAAGAACAAGCCTTCCTGCCGTATATCAAAGGAGTCATCCATAGAGTTGCAAGAATCCTTATAAAACACGATATTCAAACCCTTTTTAAAACACAGAAAACGATATCAAATTCCCTGAGGAATCATAAGGAAAAATTAACTCTGGAAAATCAGGGCGTATACAGCATACCATGCGCGGACTGTAAACAAATATACATAGGACAGACAAACAGACCAATTTCAGTGCGAGTACAAGAACATTAAAATAGCGTGAAAAACAAACAAATGACATCAGCGTTGTTCCAACACCGCCAAAAAACAGGCCATGGAATTGAGTTCGCGAACACTAAACAAATAGCATCCATAAACCATTACAGCCATACTTAGAGAAGCACTAGAAATCGAAAAGAACGGAAAATTAAATAGACGAGATGATGCCCTTCATATACCAGCAGTAGAGAAAACATTTCTCAAAAACACAGGAAATGATGCAAACAAACACTAAACAACTCCGAAGATCCCAATACCAACCAAGTGATGGAGGGGCGGAATCAACAGAACAAACCGACCAACCAGAACCCTTCACGATACGCTGCACGAACCCGTGCGAACAAAACTGCGACACTCGGCGATCTAACCCTCACGCTTGGCCCACCCGGTCCGGCGGCCAAGCAGCGGAAACACCACTGGAAGAGAAGATAATGGTTTTGTGCGTAGCGTTACGACTACGGAAACCTTATCCCATCTAACCAGCAGTGAAGTTTCGGGATTATTTTAGAAAATTATCTCGGGTGGATGGAGGGCGCGAAACGCGAATCTAACCCTCAGTTCGAAGCTGTCTACCAAGAGAACAAAGACTTGAAAATGCCAGATGAGATTCTGGTGAAACGTCGTCAAGGATGTGAAAATTCTTAAGCGAACGAATTGACACCCGGAAGAAAAATTGACTTATTCGTTATAGAAAAATTAAAACTAACTGATTTTTTCAGAAAAATCGAAATATCTCTTGACATGTCAGAGATATCGATTTCGGGTTTTCACTGGATGATTTCTCTTTAAATTACCTTTGTAGCCATGTAATAAAAGCTGTACTATTCCATTTGAAAAAACTGAACAAGACTTCAAAAAAACTATTGTTGAATGTAACGCCACCTCGCGGTTTCATTTATAAACTAAATAATGTATCTCCCAGATTATCTGATTGTCCCAGCAATTGCCTTTTAAATGAATCCAAATTGAGGGAAATCGATTAAGGTAAACGTATATTAGACTTTTTATCTCAATAGGTAAAACTCCCCCCGCCCCCACCCCGGCCCCTCTATTCGTGAAATTACGACAAAATGTCATAAAACAAAGTTGTAGGAGACAGTTTGCTAATTACAACTGAGAATTTCGGTGCTAATTACAACTGAGAGTACTCGGTTAACACTTGAAAATACACACAAAAAATGATTATTAAAAATGTTTAGCTCGTCACGCCCTCTTGCGGTCGTTTTAGAAGCTTAAAAATAATTTTGGTGAATTTCTCATGATCATTTTTAGTACAATTTTTTTTCCCCAAAGGGTATTGGAAAGAAAGTTGGTATTGGGCACTGTTACATGACACATCCTGTATAAAAAAAATTTTATTGAAAAAAAATTTATTGTTCGAGCGTTCTTTCGAACACGCCTCCATTTATTTATTAACTAATTTATTCCATTTGGCTGGGACACACGGTATATATATATATATATATATATATATATATATATATATATATATATATATATATATATATATATATATATATATATACATATATATATATATATATATATATATATATATATATATATATATATATATATATATATATATATATATATATATATATATATATATATATATGTGTTCTGAAACGTTTCCAGGGTCAGTAATATTAGAATTATTAGATTCTAATAGATAGTAAAAGTATAAGTAAAAAAAATGTTAAAATATTTTTTGTTGTTCATGAAACATAGAAAGAAACTAACAAAAATCTAGGGAAAATTTTTAGTAAGATTTTTGGTATCAAATAAAAAAAAAAAGACAGTTTTTGAGTTGAAATAAATCTCTAGTCACGTTGATTAAACGATTAAATCAAGACTCTGTATAATAATGAATATAATAGCAATTATAATGGTGAAAAATTTAAGCAACTAATGCCATATTACTTATTTTTAAAAGGTTTCTCTTAGATTTAAAACAGATACATTTACGCTTGTTAACACTCGATAGAAAATACATTTAGATAATCGGTCTCGATTAACAGGCAAAATATCAGATAGGTATGTGTAATGGAACAGTTTTGAAATTATATATAAATAAACTACTTAAAAATCTTTTTTTAGAAACATTGTCATGGGAAACTATAAAAGTTCACACAGCTGTTAACTTTCGGCATAAATATTGAGGCATTCGTAGATTCTGAGAGAAATTTGGCAAAACTATGGACTTTCCAATCGAAATTATATTGTTTACGTTTCAAGTACTTTAATACCGAAGAAAAATGGAAACTGATTTTCTATTATTGTTGCTTAGTTCATTTTGTTGTATTTTATTTGATGTTTAAGGTAATCTTTGGGTTACTAATTACTAGCAAAGTTGGTATCTATTTTACTTTTTACAGTTCTGCACAAGTTTGTTTTATTTGGCAATGCTGCCAAGACGATATTGATGATTTCATTAATTATTTTTGGTCGGGTGATCATTGTTGGAACTACAGTTGGAGTTGTTACTTGTTATGATGCTGGCAGTCAACTCGATACGAGGATGACCTTAGCCATGGACATTAATTTTACTAAGCCATTGATAAAGAATTTTGGGTTTTATAGCTTAGATCTTCATGGTCTTCCACATGTTGGGCATTTGAGGTTTGGAGGATACAGAATTGATTCATGCAGTTCAGCCCGATTGGCTTTTTGCATCCTTTAGCTCCGCCTTTTTGGCGATTATTTTCCTCATGGAGCATGACAAAGCCAATTTTTTATGTTCATTTAAACAAAAAATTCAAATTAAAAAAAAAATTCAAAGTTTAAATGAACATAAAAAAAGCATTAGAAACTTTGAACCAAACGTAACTGCCCTTTCAACGCATGCTATAGTTAATGAACACAACTTTAATTTTAACGACATAAAAATCCTAGATTTTGAAAGACAATATAAAAAAATAAATATAAAAGAAATGATTTATATAAAAAAAACACATAATACCATTAATTTCAGAAATGATACAGATAATTTAAGTTGTATATATAATAACATTATTAAATAATAAATTTTCATAATTTTTTATTTTTGCATCTAATATTCCACGTAACAAATTCAAAACAATTAGGTTATAACAAAAAACAAAAATTTAAAGGTGAAAGAATTGTTAAATATGTCAAAGTCAAACATGTCATTTAAAAAAAAAATTTAATTATCACATATTATTTTAAAAAAATTAAAAATTAATTGTTTAATTTAATATTGGTATGTTTTTAAATGTAAGTTTGTGGTTTTTATAAAAGTTATATGTATTGTAGAATTATTCTGAGGATGGTTCTTTGTTTGCACCGAAACGTTAATAAAAAAATTAAAAATTAAACATTAATTCATGACCGAAAATCCCAATAAATAAAAAAATAATAATAATAATAAACGGTCAAGAGAATATATGTAATAATATATATATATATATATATATATATATATATATATATATATATATATATATATATATATATATATATATATATATATATATATATGATATATAATTGAGATTTGAACCTTAGCTCATAATTTGGAAGCGATTGATACAAATTTTCGTAGAATTGATATTGAGTACAAGTCAACATAAAATTTTGAATTTTATATTATATTCATCTTATATTCAAGTATATTTTGTAACAAATGAGTAATTTACAACGTTCTTAGTTATAAACATATAACAATTAATTTTAAAAATGAGGTAAGTAGCGTAGATTAATCATTATTTTTAATAATTATATTTATCATTTTAAATTATACACTTTTCAGTTTTAATTTAATTCAACGTTAATCGGTGCACAATATTCTTGATTAACCTGTATCTTGTTAACACAAATAGATTCGATGGTTTTCCTACACGTGAGCATGTAACATATAGTTGCCCATAGGAAAATATGGATTTTCCAAGTCTAAACCGCAAATGGACATTGTTTGGGTTTGAGACTTATTTATGGTCATGGCGAAAGTTAAACGAATTGAAAACTGAAGCCTTTTGAACGGTATTGCAGATTCTGACGGTATCATTGGAATACGTGGTAACAGGACCACTCCTTTAAAATTTCCAGTCAAAATGGTTGCTGCAAAAATATTTCCGGTGAGTGATCTTTTTGATGGCCAAACGTGTACCGTTGCATAATTGAGGTGGATTCAAATTACGCAGAAGAACAATAGGTCAACCAATCTTCAACCGAATATTATGTGGTGACATTCCGAGCATATCCAGAGAATTTAAAAATTCAATTGGAAAATTTACACTTTCGTTTTCATTAACAACAGTATCGATTGATTTAAAATATATCGGATTACCAGGCAACAATGGTTGTATCTGGAAGTTAATTTTGTCAACTTCGATATTTTTGGCTGCGAAAATAGCCCGATTAATGGGGCAGTTATGATCCAAGTGATTATTTTGTATGTCCGGGAAAATACTCTCAATTATTTCATTTTTGTCTGAACAACAGTGCAGAAATTGCCTGGTAATTCAATACATTGCGTATTTGGCTGCAGTTTTATTCTACCGTTTGCAATATCTAGCAATTGTTCGGAAAATATTTGTGCCTGTGGATCATTTTGCAATTGTACGACAATGGTTAAGGTAAATCGAAGTGTTTCGATACTTCGCCATAAGAACAGAGGACAATTGAAATTATATGAAAAAATAATGCACCAAAAATTGAGAAAGCAGGGTTATGTCCGAAAACTAAAAAGTTGAAGGGTTATGTCGATAAACTAACTTACACCGCCCTCTGTTAGAAACTTATCGAACTCATAGATAATTATAACCCTTTGTTCTATAATAAACAAATAATTTGCAATAAAAAAATAATGCGACTATAAATTGAGATAAAAACTATCCTATCTCTCAAGTTGAACCAAAAAATCATCATCATGATTAGCCAGTCTCGATCCACTGCAGGATGAAGACTTCTTCAGCATGCTTTCAACTTTCACAATCCTGAGCTTTCCTCTGCCACTCGGGTCCTATATACTTGACGATGTCATCAGTCCATCGAGCTTTCGGTCTTCTTCGCGTAAGTTTGCGATCAAGCGGTATCCACTCCACAATTACCCTGGTCCATTTGTCGTCCCATCGCCTCGCGACATGGACTGCCCAACTCCATTTCAATTGCTTCACTCTTCTAATAATATCAGATATCTTAGTTTGTTCCCTGATCCATACGCAGGGCTTTCTGTCTCTCTTGCTATGCTAAGCATACATCTTTCCATTCTCCTCTGTGCAACCCAAAGTTTTTGAATTGATTGCGATGTGAGTGTCCAGGTTTCACTTCCGTATGTTATAACGGGCAGGACGCACTGATCGAAGACTAGTTGCATCTTGAATCGGGGCAGATCCTCTCTGATACGTTTTCTTATAGTTTTGCAGAGCTCGGTGTACTCGACTCAGCCAAAAGGACTCCCTGCATTTCTTATTGTCCGTCGTTTCTTCATTAAATCAATGGTCTCAGGTGAAATTTTTGTCTGTTTGAGACATTTTTCTTCTGATAGGATTGAAGCATATTGTTGGCGATTTCTTTATATGGAACTGATATTTTCATCTCCTCTGGATCTTGTGAGTTGTTGACAAAGCAATTTCAAAATCGCTGCCTCTTTCCAGCAGTTTCTATGAATCCACTTTGCCCTTCTTTGACCTTACCATTATTTCGCGTTCTCTTCGACCATTAATCCTAACTTTTGCTCGTACCATTCGGTGGTCACTTCCAACATTGAAATTGCTAAGGACAGTAAGGATAGTTTCCTTTGCGTCCACACTGATTTCATTCTTTCGCTATGAACTTTTTTCTTTCATCAGACCAAGTTGTTCCACATTTTTCCTACATTTTTCTCTCTGGTTTTCTACATTTTTCTCTCTCATAGTAAAATGAAACCAAAATTATGTCAGATCCCGAAGTCCATCAAGCATAATTTCGGCATATCCCAAGCCTTTTCACAAGCGGAAGAGCCATTCTAGCAGCTAAAAATGTCAACATACACGATATGAACAACATCATTCTAAACAAAATCGCAAGTAAAAACAGTGACATACAAATTCATTGACTCCATGATGAACCAAAGTGAAACAGTGAATTTTCCAACGGAATTTCTTAATTCACTCGATGTTCCCAGATTACCGTTACATATTTTGAATTTGAATATTGGAGTTGCAATTATGTTACTCCGAAACATCATTCAGCCAAAGTTATGGGAGGGTACACGATTAGTAGTTAAAAAAGTTGATGAATAATCTAATTAAAACTACAATTCTGATTTGATCTCGTAAAGATGAAAACGTACTACTTCCACGAATATCACTCATTTCGACCGACAGTTCGAATTCGAGTCCGATTCGAGTTCAAACGACTTCAATTTCCAATATGCCTTGCGTTCCCTATGACTATCAATAAAGCCCAAGCGCAATCTTTGCAAGTGTGCAGTTTGAATTTAGAAAGCGAATGCTTCTCTCATGGGCAATTATATGTCGCATGCTCCAGAGTCGGTAAACCGTCTAATCTTTACGAGTTCTAGTTCAAACGACTTCAATTTCCAATATGCCTTGCGTTCCCTATGACTATCAATAAAGCCCAAGCGCAATCTTTGCAAGTGTGCAGTTTGAATTTAGAAAGCGAATGCTTCTCTCATGGGCAATTATATGTCGCATGCTCCAGAGTCGGTAAACCGTCTAATCTTTACGAGTTCGAGTTCAAACGACTTCAATTTCCAATATGCCTTGCGTTCGCTATGACTATCAAAAAAGCCCAAGCGCAATCTTTGCAAGTGTGCAGTTTGAATTTAGAAAGCGAATGCTTCTCTCATGGGCAATTATATGTCGCATGCTCCAGAGTCGGTAAACCGTCTAATCTTTACGAGTTCGAGTTCAAACGACTTCAATTTCCAATATGTCTTGCGTTCGCTATGACTATCAAAAAAGCCCAAGCGCAATCTTTGCAAGTGTGCAGTTTGAATTTAGAAAGCGAATGCTTCTCTCATAGGCAATTATATGTCGCATGCTCCAGAGTCGGTAAACCGTCTAATCTTTACGAGTTCGAGTTCAAACGACTTCAATTTCCAATATGCCTTGCGTTCGCTATGACTATCAATAAAGCCCAAGCGCAATCTTTGCAAGTGTGCAGTTTGAATTTAGAAAGCGAATGCTTCTCTCATAGGCAATTATATGTCGCATGCTCCAGAGTCGGTAAACCGTCTAATCTTTACGAGTTCGAGTTCAAACGACTTCAATTTCCAATATGCCTTGCGTTCGCTATGACTATCAATAAAGCCCAAGCGCAATCTTTGCAAGTGTGCAGTTTGAATTTAGAAAGCGAATGCTTCTCTCATGGGCAATTATATGTCGCATGCTCCAGAGTCGGTAAACCGTCTAATCTTTACGAGTTCGAGTTCAAACGACTTCAATTTCCAATATGTCTTGCGTTCGCTATGACTATCAAAAAAGCCCAAGCGCAATCTTTGCAAGTGTGCAGTTTGAATTTAGAAAGCGAATGCTTCTCTCATGGGCAATTATATGTCGCATGCTCCAGAGTCGGTAAACCGTCTAATCTTTACGAGTTCGAGTTCAAACGACTTCAATTTCCAATATGTCTTGCGTTCGCTATGACTATCAAAAAAGCCCAAGCGCAATCTTTGCAAGTGTGCAGTTTGAATTTAGAAAGCGAATGCTTCTCTCATGGGCAATTATATGTCGCATGCTCCAGAGTCGGTAAACCGTCTAATCTTTACGAGTTCGAGTTCAAACGACTTCAATTTCCAATATGCCTTGCGTTCGCTATGACTATCAAAAAAGCCCAAGCGCAATCTTTGCAAGTGTGCAGTTTGAATTTAGAAAGCGAATGCTTCTCTCATGGGCAATTATATGTCGCATGCTCCAGAGTCCGTAAACCGTCTAATCTTTACGAGTTCGAGTTCAAACGACTTCAATTTCCAATATGCCTTGCGTTCCCTATGACTATCAATAAAGCCCAAGCGCAATCTTTGCAAGTGTGCAGTTTGAATTTAGAAAGCGAATGCTTCTCTCATGGGCAATTATATGTCGCATGCTCCAGAGTCCGTAAACCGTCTAATCTTTACGAGTTCGAGTTCAAACGACTTCAATTTCCAATATGCCTTGCGTTCGCTATGACTATCAATAAAGCCCAAGCGCAATCTTTGCAAGTGTGCAGTTTGAATTTAGAAAGCGAATGCTTCTCTCATGGGCAATTATATGTCGCATGCTCCAGAGTCGGTAAACCGTCTAATCTTTACGAGTTCGAGTTCAAACGACTTCAATTTCCAATATGCCTTGCGTTCGCTATGACTATCAATAAAGCCCAAGCGCAATCTTTGCAAGTGTGCAGTTTGAATTTAGAAAGCGAATGCTTCTCTCATGGGCAATTATATGTCGCATGCTCCAGAGTCGGTAAACCGTCTAATCTTTACGAGTTCGAGTTCAAACGACTTCAATTTCCAATATGCCTTGCGTTCGCTATGACTATCAAAAAAGCCCAAGCGCAATCTTTGCAAGTGTGCAGTATGAATTTAGAAAGCGAATGCTTCTCTCATGGGCAATTATATGTCGCATGCTCCAGAGTCGGTAAACCGTCTAATCTTTACGAGTTCGAGTTCAAACGACTTCAATTTCCAATATGCCTTGCGTTCGCTATGACTATCAATAAAGCCCAAGCGCAATCTTTGCAAGTGTGCAGTTTGAATTTAGAAAGCGAATGCTTCTCTCATGGGCAATTATATGTCGCATGCTCCAGAGTCGGTAAACCGTCTAATCTTTACGAGTTCGAGTTCAAACGACTTCAATTTCCAATATGCCTTGCGTTCGCTATGACTATCAATAAAGCCCAAGCGCAATCTTTGCAAGTGTGCAGTTTGAATTTAGAAAGCGAATGCTTCTCTCATGGGCAATTATATGTCGCATGCTCCAGAGTCCGTAAACCGTCTAATCTTTACGAGTTCGAGTTCAAACGACTTCAATTTCCAATATGCCTTGCGTTCCCTATGACTATCAATAAAGCCCAAGCGCAATCTTTGCAAGTGTGCAGTTTGAATTTAGAAAGCGAATGCTTCTCTCATGGGCAATTATATGTCGCATGCTCCAGAGTCGGTAAACCGTCTAATCTTTACGAGTTCGAGTTCAAACGACTTCAATTTCCAATATGCCTTGCGTTCGCTATGACTATCAATAAAGCCCAAGCGCAATCTTTGCAAGTGTGCAGTTTGAATTTAGAAAGCGAATGCTTCTCTCATGGGCAATTATATGTCGCATGCTCCAGAGTCGGTAAACCGTCTAATCTTTACGAGTTCGAGTTCAAACGACTTCAATTTCCAATATGCCTTGCGTTCGCTATGACTATCAAAAAAGCCCAAGCGCAATCTTTGCAAGTGTGCAGTATGAATTTAGAAAGCGAATGCTTCTCTCATGGGCAATTATATGTCGCATGCTCCAGAGTCGGTAAACCGTCTAATCTTTACGAGTTCGAGTTCAAACGACTTCAATTTCCAATATGCCTTGCGTTCGCTATGACTATCAATAAAGCCCAAGCGCAATCTTTGCAAGTGTGCAGTTTGAATTTAGAAAGCGAATGCTTCTCTCATGGGCAATTATATGTCGCATGCTCCAGAGTCGGTAAACCGTCTAATCTTTACGAGTTCGAGTTCAAACGACTTCAATTTCCAATATGCCTTGCGTTCGCTATGACTATCAATAAAGCCCAAGCGCAATCTTTGCAAGTGTGCAGTTTGAATTTAGAAAGCGAATGCTTCTCTCATGGGCAATTATATGTCGCATGCTCCAGAGTCCGTAAACCGTCTAATCTTTACGAGTTCGAGTTCAAACGACTTCAATTTCCAATATGCCTTGCGTTCCCTATGACTATCAATAAAGCCCAAGCGCAATCTTTGCAAGTGTGCAGTTTGAATTTAGAAAGCGAATGCTTCTCTCATGGGCAATTATATGTCGCATGCTCCAGAGTCCGTAAACCGTCTAATCTTTACGAGTTCGAGTTCAAACGACTTCAATTTCCAATATGCCTTGCGTTCGCTATGACTATCAATAAAGCCCAAGCGCAATCTTTGCAAGTGTGCAGTTTGAATTTAGAAAGCGAATGCTTCTCTCATGGGCAATTATATGTCGCATGCTCCAGAGTCGGTAAACCGTCTAATCTTTACGAGTTCGAGTTCAAACGACTTCAATTTCCAATATGCCTTGCGTTCGCTATGACTATCAATAAAGCCCAAGCGCAATCTTTGCAAGTGTGCAGTTTGAATTTAGAAAGCGAATGCTTCTCTCATGGGCAATTATATGTCGCATGCTCCAGAGTCGGTAAACCGTCTAATCTTTACGAGTTCGAGTTCAAACGACTTCAATTTCCAATATGCCTTGCGTTCGCTATGACTATCAAAAAAGCCCAAGCGCAATCTTTGCAAGTGTGCAGTATGAATTTAGAAAGCGAATGCTTCTCTCATGGGCAATTATATGTCGCATGCTCCAGAGTCGGTAAACCGTCTAATCTTTACGAGTTCGAGTTCAAACGACTTCAATTTTCAATATGTCTTGCGTTCGCTAAGACTATCAAAAAATCCATGACTATCAATAAAGCCCAAGCGCAATCTTTGCAAGTGTGCATTTTGAATTTAGAAAACGAATTCTTCTCCCATGGGCAATTATATGTCGCATGCTCCATAGACTGTAAACCGTCTAATCTTTACGAGTATACTTTATGTTTATGCAGAAGACGGACAAACAAAAAATGTAATCCATCCACTAGCTTTGCAATAAAAAACGATTTTCTGTGAAATTGATTCTTTTTCGTTTCCTTTCATTCCACAGTATAGACACAGCAACGCAAAGTGGGGTATTAAATTGAATGATGTGTTTCCTTGGCGAATCTATGTTCGCTAGAATACTTTTGTTATCAGACGGACCATATTCATTTGATATCAAAGTGAGCTACAGCGAAGCGTGGCCGGGTTTAGCTGGTAAAATATAGAAGTAGTTTAGCAGTATATCTCCAAAAGTAACTTATATCTGTCAGCGACTCTAATTCTGAGGTATTTGCCACACAGTCGTTCGTCTAGATGATGTTTACGTGGAGAGCAAAAATAATTTCCAAGTCATAAAGGCGGTAGAATTTCCATTAAAATTTTTGGCATGCCTTGCCGTAGCTATAATAATATTTCGCCGGTTTCAATTTCGCGAAGCACCTGAGTTTTTAGGTGGTATTTACGTATTTTCAGTCCTATAAATACATGTTTCGGACTCCACTTAGTACATTGTAGTATAAAAATAAAACTCCAAGGCAGCGAATAATTTTTCGTTAGCTATAAGAATGAAATTAATATGTATGAATTTTATGTAAAGGGTGATTTTTTTAGTGTGTCTGAATGTCTGATAAGGGTTGCTATAGAACGAACTGTGAGAGTAAGGTTTGCAAGTTGTCGAAATTTAATATCAAAATCAGTGTTCTGTGGGCCAAATTTATAAAACACTTCGTAAATTTTATGGTGTACATAACCGACCGAATTATCGATAAATTCCGAACGAAATTTAAACTGTTCGATATTAAAACAAAAACAGGACAAAAAACCGTGCGTCTCGAAGGAAATATCACCGCTGTTACGGGTAGTGTTGATGAAGATCCAAATATATCAATACGTCGTCGTTGGCAGGAAGTTGGGTTTTTTTATTCGACTACGTGGAAAATTTTGCATAAAGATCTTGATCTGGTGCCTTACAAGATTCAACTTGTTCAAGAACTCACGCCGCAAGACCATCGTTTGCCTCGTACGTTTAGAGAATGGGCTCAAAATCCATCGTAACTTGGATTTAAACAGTAAAATGTTGTTCAGCGACGAAGCTCATGTTTGGCTAAATGGTTACGTTAATAAATAAAATTGCCACAGTTGGAGTGAAAATAAACCGCAAATGATGCAACAATTACCATTGTATCCAGAAAAATGCGTATTTCTTTAAAAATCAAGCAGAAAAGCACATTACCTTTATTGGAATCATCACGAAGTGATAACTAATGATTATTCCATTACGAATTTGAAATTGTTTTCAAAAATTAATGCCATGAATCTTTTCTAGCTGTGAAGTCTGGGGAGTAAGTAGATTGAGGGCTCGGAGTAAATCAATTAGATTCGCTTGATAATGGCTTCCAAGTGGAAGCCGAAACGTCGAGATTTTACAAATCTAAAATGCGATTATATATATATATATATATATATATATATATATATATATATATATATATATATATATATATATATATATATATATATATATATATATATATCATCATCATCATCATCATCATCATCATCAACCCGTGTCAATCCACTGCAGGATGAAGGCCTCTTCAGCATGCTTCCAACTCTCGCGGTCCTGAGTTCTCCTCTGTCATTCGGGTACAATATACTTAATAATGTCATCAGTCCATCGAGTTTTCGGTCTTCTCCGTGGACGTTTGCGATCAAGCGGTATCCAGTCCAGGACCGCCCTGGTCCATCTTTCGTCCCATCGCCTCGCTACATGGCCTGTCCACTTCCATTTCAATTGCTTTATTCTTCCAACGATGTCACTCATTTTCGTTTGTTCTCTGATCCATCTGCAGGTCTTTCTATCCCGTCTTGTAATGCCAATATATACTATATATAGTGATCTACAACTTCCAAATCCGTTCCTAAAAGAGAACTCCTTTTGTCCTCGGCAAATTTATTGAACATGACTTGACTCTTCTTCTGGTTTATCTTTAAGGCAAATGGTTCCCCAGCCCTTTGCAGCTCTTGTACGTGTCTTGGCAGCTCCTCTGGGTCTTGTGAAAGAAGAACGATATCATCTGCGAATAACCGATGGAATAAAGAATAATCTTTATTCCATCCTGTTCCCAATCCAGATTACGGAACATTCCTTCCAGGCAGGCTGAGAAAAGAAGAGGCGATATTCCGTCACCCTGCCGTAGGCCCCGCTCTACATTTATTCCAACCTCAATATCGTTAAGGTGGACTGTCGCTGTAGCTTCATCATATATCGATCCTAGTAGATTTACATAGGCTTTCTCTACACCTTGATTAAGCAGTGCATCCACTATGGCTCGTTTTGAGATTGAATCAAATGCGTTTTCATAATCGACAAAAGCCAAGCACAGTGGCATAGTGTATTCGTTGTGTCTTTCTATGACCTGCTGTAGAACCTGGATGTGATATATCGATATGTGATATATACATATGTGATGTAATATTATTATTATTATAATTATTATTCACGTATGGGCCCTGGTAGACCACGCGAAGTACCATTAGAGACGTTTGTTGTTAGCCTTCCTTTGCGCCCATACTAATTTCATTCTTTCGCTATGAGCTTTTTTCCTTTCGTTAGACCAAGTTGTTCCAGTCTTCCTACATTTTTCCCTCTGGCCAACCTTCCAAACGTTAACCTTGTGTCTGAAACAGCCTCTATCCTGAATTTCACTTTGGGTAATATTTGCTGATCTTAGGTCCCCTTTAATTGCAGCAAGCCATTTAATTATTTCTACTTTAGCTCTACTCCTATTTTCATAAAATTCCACTATTTGTCTAGTTAACCTTCTCTGATTCATCCGTTTTATGTGTCCGTAAAACTTAAGTCTTCTTTTTCTCATATCGCTATGTATATCTATGTATTGTTTGATTTCTTGGTTTTCTCGAAGTCGGTATGTTGTGCTATTTATTTGTTTGGGGCCTAGGATTTTTTTATGATTTTTCTTTCCTTCTTTTTAATGTCCTCGATGTCCCTCTTTCTATTCAAAATGAGCGTTTCTGCCCCCCACACACACACACACACACATATATATATATATATATATATATATATATATATATATATATATATATATATATATATATATATATATATATATATATATATATATATATATATATATATAATGGAATTCACCTGAGGCTTTATGTTATTATTAAACTAATGAATACATTCATAATAAGTTATGACATATTAAGAACTTAGGTCATCATATGCTTAAATATTTAAATTAGAAAGCTTGTTATTATAGTATTTTAATATTTTATTTGCAGGTAGTTTAGGAGCGAAAGAAACAAAAAGATGTCAAATCAACCCAAACTAGTGAACAAGCAGTTCAATACACCCATTGGTCTATATTCTGACCAAAATATTAAGGACGTTATCCAAAGGGAACAGCAGATTCTTTCGAATGGAGCAGTTGGGTAAGCTGAACACTTCAAAATATAGAACTTTCTTTTTATCCTGACACCTGCGTCTCCTATAAATGTGAACAACCAACATGACAATTAACACTAAATAATTAATTTTCGTAATGTATTAATTTCAATAATAATTTCTAATTATTAATTAATAATTATAATATTAATATTAATAATTATAATCCAATATATGCACATTGTGAACGCAATAACAGCATCGCCGTGCGGCAGAAAGGTTGTACTAAACGAGCAATACGATGCAAGGAGCAAATGGTTATTGATTCAGGCGTATGCCAAGAAACGAAATATTAATATGGCATATATCGATTAGAACAAGGCTTTCGATTCTATACCACACGAATGGATTATAGAAATCTTAAATATCTATAAAATAAATCAGCCAATAATACATTTCTTGAAGAGCTTCATGTTAGTGTGGAGAATCAAAATCCAGAAGATGTATTTTTAAAGGAGATTCGCTCAGTTCTTTTCTGTATCGTCATAAACTCACTTTCAAACCGACTGAACTCCACCAAATATGGTTTTGAACCTATGCGTCTAACCCATTTGCTCTACATG
This sequence comes from Cosmopolites sordidus, assembly GCA_031761425.1. NCBI lineage: Eukaryota > Metazoa > Arthropoda > Insecta > Coleoptera > Curculionidae > Cosmopolites > Cosmopolites sordidus. The sequence continues at coordinate 534,274 of JARFXV010000132.1, forward strand.
GACTATGCTCTACACGACATGGATCGTCTATTACACATCAATAGAAGAAAGCTGCTGAACCATGTTTTTGAGACACAGAACGGACAAAATATCGAGACAATGAGTGCTGTAGATACATACAAGTATCTGGGTATGAAGCAAGCTCGCCGAATTGATCATGGCTTAATGAAAGAAGAATTTACCTGCCAATTTACCAAAAGAGTGACACATTGCCTCGACAACAAAACGGTAGTGGATTAGTCGATATTAGTTAGCAACTGGACCAACAAATAGGAAATTTGCGGAAACACTCCTTAAATCAGGCGGAAACGTCTATGCTACACAAAGCTGTATACCCGGCTGATCGACTAAACTGCGACTAAACGATGATCAATTTCAAGTCTACGTAAAAACCGAATTTGAGAAATTACAATCATGGAGAGAAAAGCATCTGCATGGAAGACATTGCATGAGGTCACTCAGGATCAAGTCGACATATTAGCATCGAATTACTGGCTGACTGCTGGACAGATGTTTCCGGGGACAGAGGGCTTCTTACTGGCAATACAAGACTAAGTTATACCTGCCAGAAATTACCTCAGATATATAGTTCGGGACGGCAGTATGATTGATGATCGGAGGCTATGAAGCATTTGCAGTAACAGAATGTAAAGAAAGGCACGACGCAGTGGCGAAGATCCTTCATAAAAAATTGACAATAAAACTGTTGCTAAAGGAATCAGAGAAAGTCTCGTACTACAATTACACTTCTCAACCAGTTCTGGACAATAATAGTTACATAATGTGTTGGGACCGAAGAGTATTTATAGAGCAGAAATTAAATAACAACAGACCCGATATTGTTATTGATAAAATTTTAAGAAAAACAACGTTTATAGATATAGCTATTCCAAAAAACAATAATATTGTAGCAAAACATGTTGAAAAAGTATTAGGAGCTCCAAGAACATGTGAAAAGGCAATGGAATATGAAGTGCGTGGAAAGAATACCGATCGTATTGTCATCAACTGGAAGAACCTGATAAAGAATATTAAAATTTTGGGCATTAACGATCACCTTTTTAGAGCCATTCAGAAGGCGGTATTGCTTGTGATAGCTCGAATCGTTTGAAAGTTTTTGGATAACAATAGGAAACCAAGGATATCCATCGTCACCACTGCAACCGTCTGGCCCGAGGGCATAGAAAAGACCCATACAGAGCTTAATCCTTTTGATATCTAAGATATCTGGGGTAAGTTAATGTTTCCTTTAGAGGAACTACAAATGCCTTTAGGCTAAATAATAATTATAACAAGTTAATTGTAATAATTATAAATTAATAATTCATTTAATAATTCGTAATTTTTTTACGGCAGTGGTGGCGCGTAACTTTAAAGACCTGTTAAATATTTTTGGGATTTAAAAGACACATTAAAAACTTGTATATTTATCGCACTTTGTTTATTTAGACACATTAACTTTAAATTAGGAAAAAAATTTTGCTAACAAAAATTTTTCTTAAGCATAAAATCAAATTGAATGTATAAAATTACACTTTGGTAAGATAAAGGTAAAGGACTGGACCTACATCTTAACTTGGGTTCCGAACTACGGTCATCAGCTTCCGACAAACCCAGGCCAGCCCCACTCTCGGGCTATAAACCCTTGGTCATGTGCCTACCCATAAGTCTATCAGGAATCCTACCGACTATCGAGTGACCAAAATAGAACACTTCTCAGAAGGCATCCGGCCTTACCCAGCCTTTAACTGGCGTGATTGAGGGGTAATTCGTAGTCGGATTTTACACTCTTGCCTAGAAACAATCACAAACATTTAGGAAGTAAACAGACAAAAGAAAGAAAAACAACCATCCAAGCGCTGGAATCGAACTAACTACCGCTCCAGTGCGGTTTCGGCACAGCAGTGGCAGGTCGCTGCTCTTACCGTCCGCACCAACGCGACCGGCCTTCGGTAAGATCATGGAATAAAAAATACAGCTGTTTTTATTATTTACCTATATTTAACTCTTAATTTTAAGTTTAATTATGTGTAAACATGTTCTCTTTGGATTAGGAATCGTTTTAACAGTATAACACTTATTTAAAACCGTAAAACAAAATGAAATGTGTAATTAACAAGTTTAATCATGAGATTAATGAAACAGTAACAGAGTTTTTCATTATGTACCTGTATTTAATTCGTTATCTTAGGTTTAGTTTTCTTCTTCATCAGGGAAACATTCATTGTAAAGAAATGTAGTGTGGGCCCGGCAAATATTCCTCAGGTAAACCGTACACTGTGTCTTGGATTGTCTCATCTTTTTAGACAGACATATTTTGCAGTTTCCTCTGCATGCGCTGAAACTTGTACCGGATTCATTACATGAGTTTCCGTCATTTATGTTTAAGTGGTCCCTAATTTTTCTTATAAGTTTTTGCGGAAGGTACCTTCTTAGCTACGGTGGCCATCGTAGCTCTTCTCTCTACATACTCTTTTATCAGCTGCATTCCCAATTCACGCAAATATTTTCGGCCTTTTTCTATAAATTACCATGACGTTTATTCCTGTAATATCTAGAAAACGAAATAAAGGTGTTAAAGGCCCCCTGTTATTTTTTTTTTGACGTCGATTAAATGTTTGTTTTTTTTGTCAATTTCACTTATTGGTCTTCGCCTACGAGCCATTTTTAATAATCATAAATTATATTATTGATTTGTCCGTTACTTTGTGTTCATTTTTTGTTATGAAGGTTAGATGTAATGGCCGCTAATTGATCACTTTCGAGAGAGAAGTACAACCTGGTCACGCTTGTAGAGCCTGTAATCTCAAATTCTCACCAAACAGCGGCTTTCCCTGCATGTAACTACCTGTCTTAAATCAGGTGTAAATTTTCCTCAGCTCAAATATGGCAGTTTTGCTTATGCACGTAACCACTGAAGAGAAAATGTGCCTCATCATTGAAGATTTTCTTTGAAAAATCATCATCGATTATGTGCTCTTCCAAGGCCTAATCTGTGATTTTGCGACGCTGTTTGTGGTCATTATGCTTTAGTTCTGATGTGAGTTGGGTTATATGGGTCTATACATCATCTATTGAAGATCTTTATGTATAATTCGCCATAAAGGACCGTGTGGGTGACCTATTGCTTCGATGTTCTTGGAATCGGTATTTGCTATTCTTTTGCTACGCTTTCGCATACAGCCCCAATAGTATCACATGAAGATGATGGACAAAGATGCACATGTATCAGACAATTAAAAAACTGCCACTATAATGTTTATGGAATCTGCAGTTGCTTTCTTGAGAAACATTTTGAAAACACTACGACATTAAATGATGCACTTTTTAATGTTTCAAATGGTAGCTTTTTAATGTTTCAAATGTTTATTATAGATTTTACTCTACATATGTTTCGCCTTGTTAAGGCTTTCTCAAGAATAGCTTGAACTAATACTAATGGTCAAACACAGTGTTTCCAAGTATACATGTAAAATTACTTCTTGTTTTTTTAACGTCTAGTCTAAATATTCTAAACATCGGCTGGTAAAAACCGGGCTATTCAATTACAATATGGTCTTATCTGTGTATTTTGGATATTCGTGGTTATTATATGACTATTTTTTAAGGATTTTTTTATTTCCAATATTTCTAGTAGGTTTAATTGTTTACGTTTCTTTTCAGAGTGTAATAATTTAACATTGTTTTTGTCAATAAAATGATTGTTTTCAATACAATGTGTAGACTTTCTGGTGCTTTTAATATTATTTAAGATATCTTTTTTGTGTTCTTTTATTTTACAACCTATATACACTTTAACCAATGTATACCGCTTAACAAACCTTACGGTTAATTTTATATACACCCGATTTATCTGAAGTATCCGTTTTATCCTTATTATTAACTTAGATTCAGCCTGCATTAAGTGTTTTTACACAAATAGTCTTACAACCTACTTTATTTAATCTTTTACACACTGTATTACTAAGTTTAGAACGATAATTAATACATTTAAACGATTTGTCTTTTTGCTTTTTAATCGCGAGTGCAAGTGTATTATTTAAAATCCTAGCAACTGTCATTATCTTTAAATTTTTTAATCTGCTTACAAGAAGAGTCTTCAGTTCGGCAATGACTTCTACCGAATAGTATTTTGACGTGATGTACGATGGCAGACTTTACCGAGATGTCAAAAAATATGCGCGAAATGGGTAATAGATGAAAAATACCAGAATTGTATGAGAACAGAGTAAAAAATGCTTCTGAAAAAAATACTTTTCCGATTGAAGGCCGTGTGATTGGCATATGTCAACGATACTTTGTTGTAACGATTGTTGTCAATGTAAATATCGTTGACATATACAAAAAAATATATTTACTTTCTCTCGTTACTTTATATATTAAAAATTAATATAATTTATTTTTTAGTTTAGTTTTGAAAACAGGGGGAGAGTACTTTCCGTAACGTTAACGTTAAAAGTTTGTAAAATTTTTTATAACATTTTTATATCTTTAAATTTTTGTTCGTTAGGCAAATTTATTACAAAAAAGAATCACTGAGAAATTTGTTTCCGTTTGGTTTTTTGTTTTTACCCAGTGATTTTTTCTTTAAATAAGAACAGGTATTTTTGATATTTTTTGAGTTTTAGATAGTGGCGAAAAACCCAAAAAAGGAAAAAAATTGTTTTGTCTTGACGATCTTCGAAAGCAAATAGATTCGATACTTTCGCTATCACAGAAAAAAGCTAATTTCGTGTGTTGATTATACACTACTTTTGATGTGGAAAATCCATCACATAAACCGAAGAAAAGCAAAAGTTTTATGGGACTCTGCGTCTTCTTTCTGTTTTTGCGTGGAAGACCCATCGCGTAAGCAAAAGAAAGCTGAATAAGTATTATGGAGAGTTTGTTACATCACATTTCATGGTTTTATAAATTGTTTTCTGAGTTTTGAAGTGATTCTACGCTCAGAACGTCCCATTGAGATCAGTACTAATGAAATGGACAACAAAATTAATTGCAGGCTTTGCTAGACGATATTGCAAAAAATACTATCGCGAAGAGCGTCGCACGTGTTTTTTGCAATGTCGGGCGAGAGTAGGCTTGGTTTACGTTGGGGCTAAAATAAATGCTATCTGTACATTAAGAACCGCGCGCAGGAAAGGGGTATATAGTCTTTTGTCTATGTGGTGAACCTATGAGAGGCTACTAAATGTGGGAAATACTGGTGAAGTAGACAGAAAAGATTTTATGACCGAAAGTATCGTGTGTTCAATTCGAAACCGCGCCTGTGCTTGAAGGTTAAACTAAGACATACGTTTTGTTTTTTTTTTTTGGTTTTGATATATAATCTTTTTCTTTGAATTATATATACAGTTTAGCACTAATAACGAAAATAAACATAACATTTCGCAAGTCTTACAATATTTTGAATATAAAGTTAAAAAAAATGTTAAAATAACTCCGTCGGACCAGATGCCATGGAAGGGAAAAAAGAAGAAGAGAAGTGCATGTCGTAGATTACTTATGGAAAATATAGTTGATGAAATGCAAACAATCAAAATTATTTCTTTTAAATAATCAAGAGTGTTTAAGTGGTGTTTTTTAAATATTTTTATTGTTGCTGAAGAAGTATAGAAATTCATAAAACACTCAAATAGTCACAAACACTTACAAATCACGATGACAGATCTAACGGAAGTTTTAGTAATGTTCATGGTAACAAATGATTTCACTTCTTCTTGTTGGAAGTTTCGGTGTGAAACACTAAACTCGAACAGATTTATCACTAAACAACAAATCACTTTATTAAATTTCTCGACGTATCTTTCGCTAACCTAATGTTATCATCATCAGGCGATGATTTAATCTTCTCCTGATAGATAGGTTTGCGGAATATCTTAAAACTATGTTTGTTTGAGACCCACAGATTGTAATCCACACAGAACTATTATTTAGATTACATAATATAGAGTTTTCAATACTTGATTTAGACACAAGACTTACAGTACAGGGCATAATCAATAAAAAATATAAAACCCAAAAAAAGAAAATAGAATATTTCACTGCCCAAAATATAAATTCACAAAAATAAGCATTTTCAAATCACAAATTTTCTAGTAGGTTTATGAGCCTTTCTAATACCAACTTGGCCAATGGGAACAAAAACTCACTCTTAGAAAAGGGAATTAAATATAAAATAACAGAAACATGCAAACTTAAACAATATGAAATATTACGTGTAGAAACAGAGACAGTTTTAACTAGTACAATTCAAAATTTACAATTAAATACAAAGCCTCAGATAGTATTACAAAAGAAATTATATCTAACAGAACTGTAACCAACGAGGAATTTACTATAGCTAGAGCAATAAATAAAAAAGCAACAGAAAACGATATAGCTTTCACAGAGTCTCAAGGAAATACTATAATTGCCATAAAACTGGACATATACATAGAAAAAACACTGGGATTTATAAAAACAGGAAACTACCAAATATTATCTAGAGATCCCAGAGAGGCATATCAGATAAACATTAATCGTCAAGTTGAGGCATCATTTAGTATAATAGTCGATAAAATCAAATTTATATTACTTCCATTAATCCACAATCCCCACAACTTTAGTTCTTAATTAAACTTCATAAACTAAATTGCCCAATAAAACCAGTTGTCTCTTATCTGTCTGCACCTACTTAAAAGTATCAAGACACCTAATAGATATCATTAAATCGTACTGTAAATTTCGATCCAACTATAGTGTTAAAAATGCACACGAGAACATTACAATCCCAACCAAGGTCATATTAATATATTTGGGATTTAATTCCCCAGCATTCCGCCTCAAGACGCAATAACATTAGTAAAAAAATTATTAATTAAATATAATGCCAACCCAATTATAATATATATATATACTTTTTACAATTGTAAAAAGGGTTTGATAATGAGCAGTCTATTAAACCCCTTACTCGCGGAAATATTTATGAACAATATTGAAACGATAATCCACCAGAGCGGACTAAGTAAACAATTTGTATATTGTAATGGATATGTGGACTATCAACAGACAACTAAATGTATTTCTAGAATATATTAATTCAATCCACAAAAATATACAATTTACAGCTGAATTAGAAGAAAACAACAGTTAAAACTTCCTGGATTTAACTATTTCACGAATTTCAAGTAAACATAGTTTCAAGATATTCCGCAAATACTCTCAAATAGATACAAGAATACATAACAAATCATTACACCCGCTACAACATAAATTAGCAGCTTATAATAGCATTGTACACAGACTGATCAGAATCCCGTTATCAGGCGCAGATTTGAATAGCGAACTAAACACCATCAAACAAATTGCCCTAAATAACGGGTATTCAGAGAGAATAAGAGAATAATTCACAGAGGTAAGTCAGGGATATATCAACTGGATTGTGGGTCGTGTCCAAAAACTTATATAGGACAAATAGGAAGGAGTATAGAGTGAAAAGTCAGATACTTTTCTGATATATAGGGATGCGAACGAAAAGATGATTGTACATTTACTCTAATGATGATTGCATTTTTAATCTATATTTTTATTGGAATATTAATTAGTAATAATTAGTTTATACGTACAAAAACCCTTGTATAAACCTTTGACTCTCAACCTTTTTAGTGCCACGATCCACCAATAGCCAAAAAGTTAAGTAAAAAAGGGGGTCTAAGCCCCTCACAATTGGGGAAAAGCTCATTTTATCCGCTGCCATTGATATGGTCAATGTAATAAGTCCGGAAGAAACTAATTGAAAATTTTATAGAAAGTAAATTTTTTGCTATTCAGTTCGACGAGTCAACCGATGTATCGAACTTATGTATCGTATCGTATGTATCGTATCGTATGTATCGTATCGTATGTACTTATGTATCGTATCGATGTATCGTAATTTTTGTGTTTTGTCCGATATGAATGCGAGCGGTCAATTAAAGAAAATATAATTGTTTGCAAATTAATGCTAGCCATGCAACTAGCGAAGGACCCTTTAAAGTTTTTATTGATGCAACACAAAACCAAAAATTGAACTTTATTAAATGTACTAGATGGAATCCGCTTGCTTCGCTGGGCATTTAAAATTAACATTATTATTCATTGTCATTATTACAGTTTCTTTATAAAAAAAAATTAACTTCCCCTTCCCGTATTAAATCAAGGTTACATATAGTGCCCTCAAATATAGTATTTAGTCTTCCTAACATTTAATTTTCGTCGTCTATCTCATCTTCTTCGATGATAGTTTCGATTGGCCGCAAATCGTTCATGAGCCCTACGTACTTATTAGTTAAAACGACATCTTCATTACACCGAATGATGTCATTTGGAAAGCATTGTTGTAAGGTCTGATAGATTTTAAAAATGCGTTTGATTTTACATGTGTTCCATGGAGTAGCGATTTTAATAGCTCTGGAAGTTGTCGCAAAGGTTCTAGTTTTATTTTGCCAGCCGAACAGCATAAACCTTCACATTCACCAATCCACTTTAATGCTTTACAATAACTACAAATTTTTGTCATTGAACTTAATTTTGATTCTTGTTTATAATCAACTGTAGGATCACACGAAAAACGACAATTTATTATATTATTATATATTAACGAATTTTTAATTTCATACGTCGTAAATCTTCTTTCTTTTTTTGTTCTTTTAATAATATATACATAATACATAGATGTATATGTTTTTAATATCTTTTTAAATCAGTCAACTGACATTTGGTAAAAATTTGTTTAGCTTAGAAAAAAACAAGCAAAGATTTAATGCTACAGAAAAATATTAATTTAATAGTTTTATTAATAATTAATTTATTAAAATTATTAATAATAGTAGATAATGTACATGATAATAATAATAAGTTATATATCAATAATAAGTTGATAAAAGCTGAAATTTTAAATTTAGCATTTTTGATCATTAGCGCCCTCACAACCGCTTTAGAAATTTATTAAAATGAAAATTTGAAATGATTTTTTTCTTTCTTGGGCTATATTAAGTAAAAGTAAAGCTTTGGGGTTAGAGGCGCATCAGCAACTGAGAAGGCTATTTAGCGACTGGACCTACAGCTTAACGTGGGTTCCGAACCACGGTCATTAGCTACCGAAAACCCCGGTCAGCACCCCCTTCAGGCTATCAACCCTTTGTTTTGTGCTTAACCGAAAGTATCTAGAGAAGCCTACCGACTGGCGAGTGACCAACGTAGAAAACCTCTCAGAAGGCATCTGGCCTTACCCAGCCTCGAACTGGCGTGACTGAGGGGTGATTCAGATTTTACACTCTTACCTAGAAACATTCATAAGAATTTTAGAAAAGCTTTTTTTGCCTGGTACGGGATTCGAATCCGCTCCACATTAACTGCCGTAACGTAAGGCTGAGGCCTTAGACACCACAGCTAATGTGGCTCCACTATATTAAGACTAATTAAGTTTATAAAAGCTATAAAATCAGATAATTAGCGATTCTCATCATTAACGCCCCCGCAACTGGTGTAGAGAGTTCAACACTCATATAAATATTAGCCTATCCATTAAGTACATGTATTTTCTACATGGATACCAAGTTTCAAGTCAATCGGATGCATGGTTCAGTAGTTATATCGAAACATCCGTAAAAACCACTGTAGATTTATATATTAGTATAGATTGCGGTATATACTGATGGCGCGAAAGCAATAACGGGGACGAATAGTGGTGTAATAGTAAAATTAAAAGATGTTATACTACATATGGAATGGGCGCACCGCTTTCTTCACAGAAATACGCTTGCTACAAAAACGATGCCAGACATTTTACAAAATGTTCCATCAAAAGCCCAAAATATTGTTAATTTTATTAAAAGCCGACCATCGCAGATTAGATTGCTTTCCACATTATGTGAAAAAGGGGCGCCAAATACGACTCACTGCTTTTCCATAGTGAAGTCAGGTGGTTGTCGCGAGGAAACGTTCTAACGAGGCATTTTGAATTGCAAGATCAATTAAATCTTTTTTACGGATAAAAATAGCCCATTTTCAGAGATTTTACAAGATGGAGAAACTTTATTACTGTTGGCTTACTTGAGTGAAAAAACTTGAATACGAGTTTACAAGGACGGAATAAAAATGTTTTACTAATGACAGACAAAGTCAATGCCTTCATAAAGAAGTCTAGAATTTGGATTATACGCCTTGAAAACGCAATTTTGATGCATTCACTTTAACTTCGGATTATATTATCAAAAATACGAATTTAGAAAATTCTTTTACTGATCGCGTGTTGGAAAGGATGAAAACACATTTGCGGGAACTCAAAATTCAGTCAGGGGAATATTTTCCAGATAGTAACGATGATTTGTCGAAAAGATGTGTTCTCAATCCGTTTGATGAATATGTCGCAGCTGGAGAATTACCTATTAATATTCCCAACCAACGTATTCAAATATCGGCCGCCAAAACTGTATAACTAGAATTTTTAACTCAAGATTTAGATAAGTTTTGGCTTGCACGACAATGTGAATACGGAGGCCTTGAAAACATTGATTCCCTCGGTACACTGATTGAACCTCGGTAGTTCTTACTTATGCGAAAAAAGCTTTTCATCTATTATGACTTTGAAATCTTAAATATAGAAATCGTCTATTATCAACAGATTTTTTTTTAGGTCTGTTTACAATGGTGATTCACGTATAGAAAAAGTTTTAAGTGAAAAACAAAATCACTCGTCGCTTTTAATTATTATTTCAAACAACTTTGTTTATTAGTTTATTTAAGTTGATTTTATTATGTTGTTATTTAATATTCTAACGCTCGTTTTTAAATTAAAAATACTTTAATAAAAGGATATTTCGTATTCGGGTCTTATTTTTCGAACATTTTGCGATCCCCCTATAGGTCGCAATCCCCAGGTTGAGAAATTATGATATAAGCCAAAGAAAATTTGGAAAAGTATTGTGGGGACTCTCTCCTTTCAAATGTCATGGATTATAAGTCGTTTACTGAGTTTCGGTGTGGTCGAACCGGCACGAGTGAGGCTTCGAGTTCAGGAGGTCACTACTGAGAAAATGGTAAAAAAATTATGATATTGTGTTGACTAATTTCAGAGTGAAGACTAGAAAACTTTTTGAGATGATTAGCTATCAAAGCCCGATGGGTAATGAACTTGCTCGCTCCGAACCAAAATCATTAATCACTACATGCTTTGTGTTGATTAAATCATCTCCTGATGGTGCTAACGTGGTTAGTGAAACGCTCGTCGAGGAGTTTAAAAAAGTGATTTGGTGTTTAGTTGTAAATCTCTTCGAGTTTAGTGTTTTACACTAAAGATTCCAAAAAAAGAATTGACCTACGATGGGGAGTATGATACTGAATTATGGAGTAAATTTTAGGACAACTGGATAAAAAACACCGTCACTTGGCGAAGAAAAATGTGCTGTTTCATCTCAACAATGCATCTGCCCATTTTTCGGACATTAAAACAGTCCAACATCGTCGAATATGTTGTCCAGAGTCCAACATTGTCCAATATTGCAACGCATCCACCCTATTTTCCAGACATAGTCCCCTCCAGTGTGTTTTTTCTTTTAAACATGAATAAATGCATGACTGGAAAGACATTTACCTCAAACGAGGAGATCATTGTCGAAACAAAGGAGGATTTTGCGGAATCAAATTTCTTTTTTTTTTTTTGAAGGCATAAAAACAGTTGAGAGGGTGCCAGCATTATATATATAGTAGCGATATTAATTAAAAAGAGGTTAGAAAGAATAATTGATCCACAGATACGGAAATACCAGACAGGTTTTAGGAAGAATAGAGAAACAACCGACCAGGTTTTTGGGTCAGTTGAACAGGGGTCAGTTGAACAGAGGACGTATTCTTTACAGAAGCCATCAAATAGTGGGTAATGCGGACGGTATAGCAATAATTGCAAAAAGTGAAAAATAATTGAAAGAAATAACAAAAAGATTAGTGGAGGCAGCATACAAGTTAGGTTGAAAAATCGATGAAAAATAAAACAAACTAATGATAGTAGAAGATACACAAGAAAAGGTCTCGAAAGTAGAAGAGGATACAGAACTAGGAAGAATGACTCTTGAAAACGTGGAAGAATTTGCTTACTTAGGCGTAAGGAATAAAAACAAGTGTAAAGAAGAGAAGGAGATAGATAAAAGATTGATAAATAGATAATAGATTGATAAGAGATTGATAAAAGCTAACAGATGTGCAGGAGCCTTGAACCACCTAATAAGAAACTCATATCTAGACAGTAATGAGACCAACTATATTGTACTGAACAAGAATGAACAAGAGAAACTGTTAAGATGGGGACGTAGAATGATCAGAAGGATAACAGGAGTAACGAAGGTCTGTAGCTGGTATATGAGAAGAATAAATAAGGAAATATATGATGTGTTCAAGGATCCAAGGATAAACACGCTAGTAAAACCGACAAGATTGTAGTGGTTGGACCACATAGAGAGAATAGGAGAAAGTAGAATGGTGAGGAGGATTGCATGGGTACCAATCTACACGTAGTTGCCAAATCTACTAGCAGTTGATAACAACTCTGTTTTTTAAATTGAATACCTTATATAATATTATATTTTTACATTCTATGCGGTATTTTGAAACTTTTTTATATAACATATGCCATATCTATCTTGTACCATTTCGGAAATAAAAAATATTTTTTCAGAAATTTGGCAAGGAACATCCCTGAATATAAAAATATTTCTTTTTACAACCAGCATAGTTAGCTATCTGAATTTTTGAATACGGCTCCTTAATAGGTTGCTTTATAATAATATGACATGAGAATTAATTTATCGCATACAGGGTGTTTACAAATAGTGCGCATTTAATAGAACTTAAAAATTCATGTTAAGTAGGAATTTTAAAATGATCATCCTGTATTTTACAGTGGAGCACAAAAGAGCAATAAATTCTGTATCTAAAACATTTTTGTTGGTTGCTTGACCGGGAAGGAGCTTCACCTATCCTTTCAACTTCCACAGCCAACAACCCATGTTGTCGCCGACTTCTCGTCGGATACGTATATATGTACTGTTAGATTTTCTTGAGACAGCAGTAGCTGAGTGTCATCACACACCCAACCGTTGGGCGCCACAATCTTATGTGGAACACACAACAACCTGTGTCTCCGCCTAAATGAACATTTTTGTTGGTTGCTTAACCGAGAAGCAGCCCCACCTATCCCTTAAACTGGATGACATATGTTTCGTCTCTCGAGGTTCAGACTCATCAGGGCGCCAAGATATACCACACCATCAAGAATAGGGAGACCCTATCCACAGCCAACAATCCATGTTGTGGCCGACTTCCCGTCGGATGTTAGATTTTCTTCGACTGCGTCCAATGACACAGCAGTAGCTGAGTGGCATGACACTGGGTGTGTGATGACACTCAGCTACTGCTGTCTCATTGGACGTAGACCAAGACAATTTAACAGTACATATATATTCATACTATTCGAATGCAGTGATCATGAATTTATTTATTTTTTATGGACAGTGTGACAAAATTATCGATCGCACGTGCGCATACATTTCACGCAATGTATCCTAATTTAGCACGAATGAATAAAAGAAAATTTAAATGGATTCACATTTTTTTTATAAATTTTGCGTATCAAATCTTCTATTAGAAGAGCTGAAGGGAGCTGCATATAACACTTTTCTCAATACAAAGAATACTGAAAAAATCCGGCATGAGCCCTTACATTTTTTCTAAATCTTAGTTTCTCAAGCCAGTCGATTGCCCTCAAAGAGTGGAATTTTATGAAAATTTATTTTTAACAGACAAAATTGTCACTTTTGGGTCAATAAAAATCCTCATTTTACCAGAGAGTCCGCACTCCAAGAGAAATTTAGTTTTAATGTTTTTTGTTTAATCATTGGACAAATATTCGATACTATATTTATGATGAACAGTTAACTTCATGAAATAATCTAGAAATAGTAACAACAGTAGTAGAGGATTTCACAGAAATCTTTCCACTGGCAGTGTATCGAAGCAGCTGGTACCAGCTTGATGGTGCTCCGGCATACTGTAGAAGAAGAATAAAAAAGCAACTCTATGAACTATTCCAAGACCGGTGGTTTAGACGTTTGGGTCCGTGGAATCAACCGCCAAGATCACCCGATTTAACTTTTCTTGATTTCTATCTTTGGGGTACTGTAAAAGACAATATCTACAAAATGCCAGTAAACACTAGAGAGGAGTTAAAATATCGGGTGAATCAAGCATTAGGTCCTATTGAGATAAGAAGAGCCGTCACGGAAGGGGTCCATGTTAGAATGTTGAAGTGTTTAATGGTAAACGGTCAGCGTTTCGAACTTTTTCTATAAACAATGTTTTTTAGAGAATATTATGTTTCTAATTTTAATTTTGTGTTAATATTTACTAAAATTAAATAAACCTTTATATTTACTTTAACAGGGTGTTCCATTTAAAATTCCTATATTACATACATTTTTAAGTCATATAAAAAGGTCACTCTTTTGCAAACGCCCTGTATGTGATAAATTAATTTTTCGTGTCATATCGTCATAAAGCAACCTATTAAGGAACCGTATTCAAAAATTTAGGTATCTAGCTTTGCTGGTTGTAAAAAAAATATTTATTTATTCAGGGAAGTAAGAATCAGCTCCGAGTAGATCTGGGCAGCGCAGAAATTTATTAAATAGATAGTTCATATTCATTTACATAAATATCCAAAATATAAAATCATTACCCAAGCAGTTCTTCGTAAACATCTAATGTACCATCCACCGTGAATCACCCTATATATATATATATATATATATATATATATATATATATATATATATATATATATATATATATATATATATATATATATATATATATATATATATATAGTGAGATGATGATGTGGCCCAACTTTTAGACAAAGACAAGTGTATGATACAAGTGTACGATAAAAATCCGGATGGGCGACTTTAATGCCAGAATCGGAAAAGCAAGAACTGGTGAAAATGCAACTGGCCCATATGGAAATGGTGAGCGGGACAATAGAGGTGACAGACTGGTTGACTTTGCTGAAGGACAAGAACTCTATATAATGAATTCGTTTTATAAGAAAAAGATCAACAGAAAATGGACATGGAAAAGTCCATCTGGACGTGAAATTGATTACATCATGTCAAACGATAAAGCAATATTTTGTAATTGCACTGTCCTTAACCATTTTAATGTGGGAAGTGACCACCGAATGGTTCGAGCAGAGATTAGGATGAACTGCCGAAAAGAGTGATATGCGAAAGAATGATAAGATCAAAAAGGGGCTAAGTTAATTCTGGGAAGCTACTGGAGAGGGGCCGCGATTTTGAAATTGTTTTGTCAAACCGCTTTGCTGTGTTACAAGACCCGGAGGAGATCGAAATTACAGACCAATATGAAGAGATCGCCAACAATGTGCTTAAAACGGCGGCTTTAATAGCATCAGAAGATAACTGTTGCAAAGAGTTAAAAATTGTAAATGAAACCATTAATTTAATGAAAAAATGCCGGATAGTGAAGAATGCAGACAGTCCTTTTGGCAGGGTTGAGTACGTTGAGCTTTGCAAAATTATAAGAAAACGTATTCGAGAGGAAACGCGTCGATTCAACATGCAGGTAGAGCAAAAAACTCTGGAAGAAAACAGGCGAATTAACAAAGCTAAGCGGAAGTTGAGAAAGAAAAGGACACAAATGCGTGAGGATGGTACTATACGCAGGAAAAGGACGGAAATGTTAGAGGTTGTCGGAAGATTTTATTCAAAGTTATATGAGGACCAGAATCAAGCAAGTACAGCAATGCCCACTGAAGAACAAGTGCCGGATATCTAGGTGGAGGAAGTGACAAAGGCTATAGACTCGATGAAAAATAGCAAGGCTCCAGGAAAGGATAGTATAACTGAGGACATGTTAAAAGCTAGTGGTCGGACTTTACATAAAACACTAGCAAAATTATACTCAAAATGCCTCAAACAACAAGAAGTATCCAGCTTATGGGAAAATGCAGAAGTGATTCTTTTACATAAGAAAGTAGCACGGGAAGATTTAAAGAACTACCGTCCAATAAACGTCCTGTCGGTGGTGTACAAAGTTTTTACCAAGATAATATCCAAGAGAATATTAAGAAAACTTAATGACGCACAACCAAGGGAGCAAGCAGAATTTAGAACTGGATTCAATACAATGGATCATATCCAGGTCCTACAGCAGGTCCTACAGCAGGTCATAGAAAGACACAACGAAACACTATGCCACTGTGTTTGGCTTTTATCGATTACGAAAAAGCATTTGATTTAACCTGAAAGAGGGCCATAATGGATGCATTGCTTAATCAAGGTGTAGAGAAAGCCTATGCAAATCTACTAGGATCGATATATGATGAAGCTACAGCGACAATCAACCTTGACGATCTTGAGGTTGGAATAAATATAGAGCGGGGCGTACGGCAGGGTGAAGCAATATAGCCTCTTCTTTTTTCAGCCTGCCTAGAAGAAGTGTTTTGTAATCTAGATTGAGAACAAGATGGAATAAGGATTAATGGAGCGTACTTAAATCATCTTAGATTCACGGATGATATCGTTCTTCTTTCACAAGACCCAGAGCAGCTGCAAAGACGCGTACAAGAGCTGCAAAGGGCTGGGGAACCATTTGGCTTGAAAATAAACCAGAAGAGTTAGGTAATGTTTAATAAATTTGCCGAGGATAAAAGGATTTCTATTTTAGGAACGGATTTGGAAGTTGTGGATCACTATACATATCTTGGGCAGACCCAACACTCAGACCTGGACACTCACATCATAGTCAGTTCAAAAACTTCGAGTAGCACCGCGGGGAATGGAAAGATGTATGCTTGGCATTACTAGATGGGATAGAAAAACCTGTACATGGATCGGAAAACAAACGAAATTGAATGACATCATTGGAAGAATAAATCAATTGAAATGAAAGTGGGCAGGCCATGTAGCGAGGCGATGGGACGAAAGATGGGCCAGGGCAGTCCTGGACTGGATACCACTTGATCGCAAACGTCCACGGAGAAGACCGAAAACACGATGGACTGATGATATTATTAAGTATATTGGATCCGAATGGCAGAGGAAGGTTCAGCACCGCGAGAGTTGGAAGCATGCGGAAGAGGCCTTCATCCTGCAATGGATTGATACGGGTTGATGATGATGATGATGATATAATGTTTAATTATGGTTCTGTAACCAATGTTACATTATTAAACACGTCTTTATAACCCTTATTTAGGTTTTAGGTTTTTAGGTTAGGTTTTAAAGTCGTGTTTGACAATGTAACATTGGTTTGGTTAACTATGGTTTCATAAAGTTAAAAATAAAATAAGTGATAGATAAAAAAGTAAAAAAAAAATATTTTATTTGATTAAAAAAAAACTATCACAAAGCAACGGACAACTCAATCAATCAAACTAATTAAATTTAAGTTTTTTTTGGTACAGTGTCTATATTTTCACATTGAGTTTATGCCTCTATAATACTAAAAACATGCGATACAATAAAATACATCAAGCAAATCAGTAAATATTCATTTTAACTGTATGACACAGTTGTTATTGGAAATTTATTCTGACAGCAATGTTCTGATGCAATGATTTGTGTTTGACATGCCAATTAGTGACTAATAATTTAACTACACTGATTTATGCATGGTGACTGAAAATTTGTAGGTCAAAATTATTTTAATTGAAAACTGCAACTGTTCAAACAAAAAACAAAATTTATTTAAAAATATGTACGAGGGTGGAGTGGAAAGTGAATGAAGTAGAGTAAATTCTTTTTAACCCTCCAGTGGTCGCGTGTAACTAAGTTACATGAGAGGTCCGGTGGATGACAATAGTCATCCACTAAGTATTCTAATTTTAAACCTTTTTTTTTTTGTTTCTATAAGTGTCATTTGCATTATTAACATATAATTATAATTAATATAAGTAATATAATATATTGCATTATTAACATATAGGTTATAATATATAAAAATATAATATATATATATATATATATATATATATATATATATATATATATATATATATATATATATATATATATATATATATATATATATATATATATAAATATTAAGTATAAAACTATAGTGCTTTTAATATTACCAAATATTTATGAAAATTGTAATGGTTTTGATAAAATAAAACTCTGGAGCCTTGTCGAATATCACTGTATTTATTCAGATATTTTTATTGCCTAGTTTTTCGCTTGAACACAACTTCTCAACTGCCTTTTTCAATACTTCCCTGTCTATATATTAGTTTTAAGAGTATAGTCCAGTTCAAGATATTTAGTTGCCTTTCGACAAAATGTTAATTGCCTCAATAAATTTTAATACAAATGTTTCTAGTTTCTTCAAAGGCGCCAGAGTCGGGGTGGTTTAACTTCTGAATAATTTTGGAAAAAATAAAATATTGTTAAATTATTATTTTTATTATGTTTGACTAAAACATTGTTTATTGGTTTGTGTATTTTGAATATATTAGTACAATAAAAATAAATAAATAAATTTATCTATTACTACAATAAAAATTTTAACTTAAATTTAATTATACATTTAATTCGGTTTCACAATCACTGTCAATTTGATCTACATTAATAATAAGTGTTTCTGTACACAATCTTAATGTCCACTTTTTTCAAAATTTTGTCTAGCCCTCTTCTTAATTGGGCATCAAATGGTATTACCATGACTTTCTTTGTATTTTGATCCTTTTGAAAAGTCGAAGATTCTTTCAATAATTTTCTGAACTTATGTTTTCTAATTAATTTAACTACAATGTTCTTATTATAACCATTAGCTTCAGATACCTCCCAATTAATTTTAATTCTTTGTTATAATTATCTTTATTTAAAGGAAAATTAATTAATCTATTTACCATAAAATTTAAACTAGCCATATTATTTTGGAAGCTATGATCTGAGTCGTTAAGAATGTATCTCGAAGTAGTTGTGTTTTTTTATGAATATATCAAAATCTAACCTATTTTTATTGTTTCTGCTGATTAAAGCATCCAGAAATGATAAGCTACCGTTGTTTTCGATTTCATGCGTGAATATTATATTTTGGGATTTACCATTTAAGTTCTTAATAAAATCATCTAAATTTTCATTTTTCGAATCGAAAATGGCAAAAAAATCATCCACATATCTTAACCATACCTTTGAAAAGTAACTAAATTCATCTTTTGCCTCGGTTTAAAATTCACTCATAAATAAGTTCGCTAAGAACGGCGACAGAGGATTGCCCATTGCCGTTCCTTCTTGGTGTTCATAAAACCTGTTATTAAGCTGAAAACAATTTTGGTTCGTACATAATCTTGTTAAGGAGATGTACTCAGAAACAATCTTGTTATTAAAACAGTTTAGCTCGAGTAACTCCCTCAGGTATTTCAAGGTATGTGGAATCGGGACACTCGGAAACAACGATGAAACGTCAAAGGAAACCAAAACCTCACCTTCCTGTAGATGTCTGTTTTTTACTTCTTCTATAAATCAACTTTTTCAATTATTAATGTAAGGCCTAGTAAACTTTCTTTTTTTAAATTTTCATATAAATAGAACATCGTTTAGTTTTAGAATTAGATTGAATCATCTCCTGATGATGCTATGGTTAGCTTTATACATGGTTAGCGAAACGTGGGTCGAGTAGTTCAAAAAAAGTGATTTGGTGTTTAGTGGTAAAACTGATGTTGATTTATCTTATTTTTTAAGTTGTCTTTTTAAGGAGCTGTAACAAATGAAACTACTGGTCTAATTGGGTAATTATTTTTGTGTAATTTGATAAGCGAGTATAATATTAGTGCCTGAGGATTCATCATTATTAATTGTTGTTTCTCGTAATCGTTAAAAATAGACGAATCTTTTATTAATTGTTTTATACTTTTTTGAAAGGTATTCGTAGGATCAGAAATAATCTTGTGAAATTTCCCCGAATTCAGATACATCACAAAAACACCTATAGGTTCACAGAATCAAAAGTCTTCATTTTGAAAAATTTGGAAAAAATCACATCTATGAATGCCATATAACGAAAAGGATTAATATGAAAATCAAAGAAAACATCATAATGACAAGAGCACATAAGTCCATTGTTGCGATGTCTAGAGATAATTGTATATCAAAAACTAAAAAAAAAAATCAGATCTGTTGTCATCAAACAGATCGCAGTAAATAAAGGATACGACCCAAGCATTATAAATAAAAAAATTAATTAGAATAATTTAATTAAATCATTAATATAGCATAACCGATGAATAATATTAAAAATGCAGCGTTCAAAACAATTACATATACGGGAAAAGTTACCAAATTAGTGTCGAGACATTTATCCAAAACAAACAATATAAACATTGCTTTTAAAACAAACAATAGTCTAGGATGCCTCATTAAAAACAATAAAAGTCAAACAAGTAAACTGTATAAATCAGGATTTTATTTAATTGAGTGCGGATCGTGTCCAAAACTGTATGTTGGACAAACAGGACCATCTTGTAGAGACTAGGCTCAACGAACATAAAAAAAATTTATACTAAACAACAAAATAATTCTCATTATGCTAACCACTTTTAATGTTAGGAAAGCATACTTTCAATCATAATTTTATAATGTTACATAATGAGAATAAATAAAAAAATCTTTTAGAGAGCCTAATTCATAAAAGAACAGAACAGTTGACAGAAAATGGATTTTGCTAGTAAATGTTGTTTTATGGTATTATTACCATATTATTACCATTTATGGTCGATGGACACTTTAGGTTTGGTATTGTATCTGAAAAAGGCACTGTGTGCCGAAATAATTGTTATACATACAAATTTAAGTGTAGTGGAACTTTTTAAATATTAATCTCTGCTAATTTGCCTATTATTTTGTTGTTGAGATGACGGTTTTGATGATGTACGGTTTTTCTCCTCATTCCATGGGTACAACTAGCTGTACTATGTTAACGGCTAAGTATAGAGAACGGTTTTTATGCCCAATCGATGAAGAAACACATTTTAAACAAAATAGTTATCTTATTTCAAAATCCTAAGTTTTGGACTTTCGAACTTACTGATTCAATTTATGAAAGTACTTTCTCTTATAGTTAGTTAGTTAGTTATATTATGATGAAGGTCGCATCGGTCACAGAGACCATTTCTCTTATACCACAATAATCATAGGAAACAACTAGTGAGGCGTTTAAGTAATGTCCGAATGATTGTGGCGTGTTCACATATTTTTTCTTTATTTGGGTTTTTCGCCACGATCTAAAACTTAAAAAATATAAAAAATATCTGTTCTTATGCAAATAAGGAATCACTGGGTAAAAGCAAAAAACCAAACGCAGAAAAAATTCTCAGTGATTCTTTTTTTGAAATAAATTTGCCTAACGAACAAAATTTTAAAAGTATACAAACTTTTAACTTTAACTTTTCAGGAAGTATTCTCCTCCCGTTTTCAAAACGAATCTAACAATAAATTATATTAATTTTTATAAATTAATAAAAAGATAGGAAGTAAATATATTTTGTGTATGTCAATGATACTTACGTTGACAATTAGTTTTTAATGACAGTGACATATTACCAAAAAAAAATATATATATAAATATATATATATATATATATATATATATATATATATATATATATATATATATATATATATATAAATATATATATATATATATATATGTATATATATATATATATATATATATATATATATATATATATATATATATACATATATATATATATATATATATATATATATATATATATATATATATATATATATATATATATATATATATATATATATATATATATATATATATATATATATATACATATACCGCAATACCGCAAAGTATTTACTTCCAAAAGGAAAACGGACAATTAGCTCTAACTAACCAAGACAATTGCAAAGAACTTGCGAAATATTTTGAACAAATACTAAACTGTCCTGAGTCCTTAAACAAATTACCAACACTAAACTCTAAACAAACAAACCCTGATTCATTACAACCGAATGAAGATGAAATAATTAGGCAAATCAAAGGGCTTAAAAATAACAAAGCTTATGGTGAAGACGGAATCACTGATGAACTTTTGAAATCAGCTGGTCCAGGTACAATCAAGGAAATAACCAAAATTCTACAAAAAGTTTGGCGAACCGAACGGATTCCGGAAGATTGGAAAGATGCTCTAATACATCCACTACACAAGAAAGGAGATAGAACGGATATAAACAACTATAGAGGGATATCTTTTCTCCCAGTTTGTTACAAGCTTCTATCTCAATGTCTACTACACAGAGCATAGGGACAGTTAGAACCTAAAATTGGTGAATATCAAGCAGGTTTTCGACCGGGCAGATCCTGCCCTGAACAGATCCTGAATTTAAAGTTGATCCTAAGACATCAAAAACTGTACAATAAAAATATCGTCTGTACATTTGCGGATTTCAAAAAAGCATATGATTCTATTGACCGCGAATATTTATTCCGAATCTTGAAAGAACAAGGACTAGATCTGAAACATCACATCAGGTGACATCTCAGAGCCCTTCGAAATTTAAACTTGAGTGAGACAAGGGGAAGGACTCTCGCCACTCTTATTTAACTGTGTTCTAGAAAAAGTAATACAGGAGTGGCGTGAAAAAAAGTCGGAACTGAATATTGACCAGCCCATTAAACTGGGAAGAACCAACTTCAAAATTGATTGTCTGGTGCTGATGATCTATCAATTTTGGCTCAAGATGGATTAACGGTACAGAAACAGATTGAAAGCCGAAAAGAAACAGCAGAAAAGGTAGGACTCCAAATTTCCTTTGAAAAGACACAATGCATAACCTGCGACAAACTAAGAACACCATTTCTAAAAACAAAATATGGTAACATCAGAGGAGTCGCTCAATTCAAATATTTGGGTGAAATAATCATGGAAAATGGGTTGGAAAAAGCGGGCAATAAGGGTAGATGTCAAAAATGGAACCGGCATTGAAACTTGCACAAAATATTTACAACAAAAAATGCTTATCTAAAAACACAAAACTGAGACATTACAACACAGTTATTAAGCCAGAATGTCTATATGGGGCAGAAACGCTCATTTTGAATAGAAAGAGAAACATCGAGGACATTAAAAAGAAGGAAAGAAAAATCCAGGCTCCAAACGAATAAATAGCACAACATACCGACTTCGAGAAAACCAAGAAATTGAACAATACACAGATATACATAGCGATATGAGAAAAAGAAGACTTAAGTTTTACGGATACTTAAAACGGATGAATCCGAGTAGGCTAACTAGGCAAATAGTTGAATTTTATGAAAATGTAGGAGTAGAGCTAAAGTAGAAATAATTAAATCGATTGCTGCAATTAAAGAAGACCTAAGATCAGCAACTATTACACAAACTGAAATTCAGGATAGAGGCTGTTTCAGATACAAGGTTGAGGTTTGGAAGGTTGGGCAGAGAGAATAATGTAGGAAGACTGGAACAACTTGGTCTGACGAAAATAAAAAAGCTCATAGCGAAAGAATGAAATTAGTATGGGCGCAAAGGAGGGCTAAAAACAACAAACGCCTCTAATTGTACTTCGCGTCGTCCACCAAGGTCGATAAGTGAAGAAAAAAAAAATAATAATAATATATATATATATATATATATATATATATATATATATATATATATATATATATATATATATATATATATATATATACCGTGTGTCGCAGCCAAATGGAATAAATTCGTTCAGAAATAAATGGGGGCGTGTTCGAAAAAACGCTCGAACACGTCGATTGGTATTTTTAGATGCGCATTTTTTTCAATAAAATTTTTTTTATGCAGGGTGTGTCATGTAACAGTGGCCTATACCAACTATCTTATTTTAAATATAACATCCTGTATATTATTTAATTTTTGGATTCTTCAGGAAATTCTAGACATATTTCATGTAAAATATCCTAGACTTATCTTCAACTGTTTTGGAAATATTAAGTAATTCTTCGAACATTATCAGCAAATAGGCAAAGATAAAAAATCAGGTTTTTAAAGGTAGGTATTTGTTGTATGAAACGTCAAAAAAATCAACGTGCCTTATAAATTAGTTTTCTTTGACGTGTTTGATTTTTTTGATTTAAACATGGTGTATTTATCAGAGAGTCATAAAATAACTATCTTAATGATGATAGGTTATGGAGATAGGACACGAACTCAAGCCGAAGTTATTCGTGTCTTTAGGGAAAAATATCCTGACTTACCACCCATATCCCAAGGTACAGTAAGTAAAGTTGAAAAACAATTTAGAGAACTGGGACACGTGAGACAAATTAAGAAGCTTTGTTGTTGACCGATAACAAAAAATTGGATGTAATGCTTGCATTCCAAGACAATCCGCATATCTCAACTCGACAAGTTGCCTTGGAAAACAATGTTGGTCGCTTTTCGGTTGCCAGAATATTGAAAGAGAATAAAATGCATTCGTATAAGCTACAGCCTACTCAAGAGCTTAGTGAAGACGACTTCGACAGGAGAATGGAGTTTTGCGAACAAATGATGCACAAAATAGACAACAACCTTCTGAGAGTGGAAAATGTTTTATTTTCTGATGAATCTACTTTTACTCTTCATGGGCATGTCAATCGGCAGAACTGTCGTTATTAGTCGAGAGAAAATCCTCACTGGATGCGGGAAATTCACACACAAAGACCTGAAAAGATTAATGTCTGGGCAGGTATTATAGGAGATCAAATAATTGGTCCAATATTTTTCGATCAAAATTTAAATGGGGTAAATTATTTAGACTTTCTCCAAAATCAGCTCATTCCAAATCTTATAAATTTGTACCCTAATAGAAGAAATCCTCAATTGCTATCAGACACAATTTGGTTCCAACAAGATGGAGTACCCCCCCATTATCAAGTCAATGCGCGGCAGTACGTCGATAATGTGTTTCGAGTCATAATGAGCAATGGGTAGTTGCTTGACCGGGAGGAAGCCCCACTCATCCCTTACATTGGAGGGCACATGTTTCGTCTGTTGGTGGTTAAACTCATTAGGGTACCTACATATGCTCTCTCACCAAGAATAGGGAGTCCCTCTCCACAATCAAATAACCCATATTTTCGCCGACTTCTCCTTCTGTGCCTACTAACCATTGCTCTGAGGTTTACTGTATGATTGTGATTGTATATTGAAATGCCATATTGAATTTAAATCTACCGAAGGCATAGCAATATTAATTTTATTTAAATTAATTATGGAGGTTACTTTTAATCTTCTGTATTTTGTTACTGATTCTTTAATACTTATTTTTAATTATTTAATTTATTTTAAAATTTAAAATTGTTCCAATTGATTTCATGACGCGATTCCCATGCGTGTTGACAAATTCTAGATTTATTAAAATCGCCCTTTCTAAGAAGGTTTTTATGATGCTCGTTTATTTTAACAAAACAATAA
This sequence comes from Cosmopolites sordidus, assembly GCA_031761425.1. Lineage (NCBI taxonomy): Eukaryota > Metazoa > Arthropoda > Insecta > Coleoptera > Curculionidae > Cosmopolites > Cosmopolites sordidus. Next base: position 559,796 of record JARFXV010000132.1, read on the forward strand.
TATGAAATTAAATTTTGTTCGATAGAAAAATGTATTAAAAAAAAAGAATCACTGAGAAATTTGTCTCCATTTGGTTTTTTATTTTTACCCAATATTTATTGAGTTCTAGATCGTGGCGAAAAACCCAATTAAAGAAAAAAATATACTGAGACTTTTCCTACAAGTCACACTGAAAATCAAACCATTTAATTAATGTAATGTTCTTATTGAAAATTGTGAATAAATTGGGATATAAATATAAATAAAATCCTGAGACTCTTATTGTATAACACTTTAATTTGACCCTGGGTATATTGTGAGTTGTCTTATATTTTTGGTATGGAATATGCAAGTCATTAACGAGGTAAATAAAACCTGTGTATTATTTTTTTCGTTAGTAAGCCCGATTGGCAACAATAATTATTTTCGGCGGCGTGAATCACCAACTAATTCGAAAATAACTCACCGATGAAAATTTGCCGACTTTTCTTTATACCATGTGATCATTCTACTTATTTGTAGTGCTTTGAAATCGGTTTAATTCATATTCGACAACGAAAGATATAACGCTAACATTCGAACTGGTTCGAAATCCTTGATCTTTGATATTGTATATGTGTCTTGTTAATTTTATTTATCTTTTATCTGTGATAGCTGGTTTTTTTATTGTTCCAAAGAAATATGGTTCCTGCAATCGAAAGGTAATTTTTAATAACACTTTTAGATTAGTTTCTCTACATATACGCCCAACATATCTTGGCACTATTGTATTTATAATCTAGTTGAATCTATAAATATCTATACCTAGCTAAATAAACAAACCAAGATTTAGATTTAAATTTCAACTGTATTAAAACTTATATTACAATTGTTTCGACATACAGTGCCTTTTTCAAATATGAAAATCATATTAAAACTTTACAGGAAGAACACTAATTGCCACGTAAAAGGTCCATCAACTTAATAATAAAATAAATGATACTAGTGGGGAATTCAATTTTTTGAATGTCCATATGTGCAATATAAATTAAACAAGGATGGGCCGTTCAAGTTTGGTTATGCAAAACAGCCAATTTTTTTCTTTTATTAATTTCTAGACTCTTTTTTCCTTCTAGAAAAATTTATTTTCATTGAACATTTTAAAAATGTCGTTAACTGTGATTTTATGACGTAGATTATAATCTCTGATTAAGTAGTTAGCATAATGGGAATTATTTTATTCCTTAACATAACGTCTTTTACGTTTATTGAGCCTAGTGGAAAGAAAAAAAATTGTCCAATCTAGACTTTTTGAGAATTATCATACTCAGTGAGATAAACTCCTGACTTATAAAGTTTATTAGTTTGATTTTTATTGTTTTTAATAACACGCCCTAGACTATAATTTGTTTCGAAAGCAATATTTATTTTATTTATTTTTCATAAATATTTATGATATATATATATATATATTGGATATTATCCACTTGATATAATAAATTAATAGTTTTATTATAGTATTTTTATTCTTTATTATTTACGTATGGGCCCTGGTGGACCACGCGAACTACAGTTAGGGACGTTTCTTGTTGTTAGCCTTCCTTTGCGCCCATACTGATTTCATTCTTTCACTATGAGCTTTTTTTCTTTCGCCTGACTGTTGTTCCAGTCTTCCCACATTTTGTTCTTTGGGCAACCTCCCAAACGTTAACCTTGTGCCTGAAACAGTTTCTATCCTGAATTTCACTCTGTGTAATATTTGCTAATCTTAAGTCCTCTTTGATTGTATGCAATCCATTTAATTATTTCTATTTTAGCTCTACTCCTATTTTCATAAAATTCAACTATTTGTCTAGTTAGCCTACTCGGATTCATCCGTTTTGTGTCCATAAAGCTTAAGTCTTCTTTTTCTCATATCGTTATGTATATCTGCGTATTGTTTGATTTGTTAGTTTTCTCGAAGTCGGTATGTTGTGCTATTTATTTGTTTGGGGCCTAAAATTTTTCTTATGGTTTTTCTTTCTTTCTTTTCAATCTCCTCGATGTCTTTCTTTCTATTCAAAATGGGCGTTTCTGCGCCATATAGACATTATGGCTTAATATGGCTATGTTGTACTGTGTTGTACTGTCTCAGTTTTGTGTTTTTAAATATGCATATTTTTTGGAAATATTTTGTGTAAGTCTCAATGCCGTTTCCATTTTTTGACATCTACCCTTATTGGCCGCTTTTTCCAACCCATTTTCCATGATTATTTCACCCAAATATTTGAATTGAGAGACTCGTCTGATGTTACCATATTTTGTTTTTAGAAATGGTGTTCTTAGTCTGTTGCAGGTCATGTATTGTGTATTTTCAAAGGAAATTTGGAGTCTTACCTTCTCTGCTGTTTCTTTTATGATTTCAATCTGTTTTTGTGCCGTTAATATATCTTGAGCCAAAATCGCTAGATCATCAGCAAATGCCAGACAATCAATTTTGTTTAATGGGCTGGTCAATATTCAGGGCCGACTTTTTTCACACCACTCCTGTATTACTTTTTCTAGAACACAGTTGAATAAGAGTGGCGAGAGTCTACCCCCTTGTCTCACTCCAGTTTACATTTCGAAGGGCTCTGAGATGTCACCCATGAATTTAATTTTTGGCCTTGTGTGAGATAATGTTGCTTTAATAATTGCCAACGTTTTCAGATATTCTTGAAATTCATCAATTTTAGGTTCTAACTGTCCCTGTGCTCTGTCTAGTAGAAATTAAGATAGAATCTTGTAACAAATTGGATTAGAGCATCTTTCCAATCTTCCGGAAACCGTTCGGTTCGCCAAACTTGTAGAATTTTGGTTATTTCCTTGACTGTACCTGGACCAGCGGACTTCAAAAGTTCAGCAGTGATTCCATCTTCACCAGAAGCTTTGTTATTTTTAAGTCGCTTGATTTGCCTAATTATTTCATCTTCATTCGGTGGTAGTGAATCTGGGTGTGTTTGTTTAGGGTTTAGTGTTGGTAATTTGTTTAAGGGCCCAGGATAGTTTAGTAGTTGTTCAAAATATTTCGCATGTTCTTTGCAATTATCTTGGTTATTAAGAGCTAATTGTCCGTTTTCCTTTTGGAAGCAAATACTTTGGAGTTGATAGTCTGATAATTTAGTTTCAAATGTTTTGTAAAAGTGTCGGGTGTTATTTTTTTGGAAATGTTTTTCTATTTCATTAAGTTGATTATTTTCATATTTTCTTTAGTTTAATTTTAATCTAATTAGCTTCGATGTTTATTTCTTACTTCCAAGAAGATGTTATAATTTGTTGCTGTTTTTTTGACTATTCCAATCTTTGAATACTTTACTTCGGCTTAAATACTGCTTGCTCGCAAACTTCATCCCATTACGGATGTTTTCTACGTTTTTGTAAAGGGACCAACTTTAAGGCTCTTTAATAATTTTTTCTTTCAATTCTTGCCAATTCTATGCTGGTTGTTTATCAAGCTCTTCTTTTAGGGTTAGTTTTATTTTCGTAGGGCCGAACTTTGTTATTAACAGTCTCTTTTGAATAAGTTTTCGAGGCTTTAAGCTAAGTTTGATTTTTAGTCAAGTAGTGATTCAAGTAGTGATCCGTGCCTATGTTAGCTCCTTTCCTGACTTGAACATTCAAAATCTCTTTATAATTGGGGTACGAAATGGCAACATGGGTAATTTGAAATTCACCCATGTACGTGTTTGGGCACCTCCAGGTCATTTGTTTTGTTATTTTCTTCTTAAAATGGGTTGACATTATTTTTAGATTAAACTGCGAACATAGTTCAACCAATCTTCTACCATTATGGTTAGTCCATTGCCAAATCAACACCGAGATGTGGCGTATTTTTTAGTATTATTTTGTCCGTTTTACTTTTAAAAAATCTGTAGTTGCCGAATTCCAAGGTATTATCATCTGTCAATATGGTTTCTTGTAAAGTAAAAAATTTGGCTTTTTTACTGATTCAATGGTCGCCCCAATTCGTGTAGTTTTCTTGGACGCAGGAGATAATTGATATTTACCGTTCCAAAGAAAGTTTTTGTTTTCGGTTTCAGACGTTGGCCGGAGGTCTCCGACTCCCTCTGAAAGATTTTGCGTTTAAGCCCGGACGCACCAGAATCCGAAAGTCCGGTTGTACCAGCAAATCTGGCAGAGGATTGTCTACCTCCTGTGGTAATTTTGTAATTACTAGAACGGTTCATCTTGTACTTTGAATTAAAGGTTTGAACCATGACGGTTCAGATGTTAAGAGTGGAGGGGTTAGTTCCAGAATTTAAATGTCAGCCGCACCACTGGTGAACAGACGCTGACCACTCAACCGCTTGATACAACTAAACTTGAAGAGATTTACCACTAAACACAAAACACTTTTTTGAACTGCTCTTTTCGCACGTTTCGCTAACCATGAGATGATTTAATCATCTCCTGATGATGCTAACATGGTGATTTAGTTAGCATCATGTCCTGATGATGCTAACATGGTTAGCGAAACGTGCGAAAAGAGCAGTTCAAAAAAGTGTTTTGGTGTTTAGTGGTAAATCTCTTCAAGGTTAGTGTTTCACACCTAAGTGGATTTAGTTTTTTTTGCCTTGGTTCGGGGCTGCTTATTTTGAGTTATTCGCAGCTGTCCATTAATATCTAATGGAACTTTCACTATCCACTACCCGTGACCCGTTCCGTACCTTAGGCGAGGTATACTGGAGCAGCAGTAAAAGAACATATGAACAAATGTGAAGTTTCAAGTCATTTTGTCAATTATTTTTTACAAAAACAGCAGTTTAAAGTAAACATATCGGTGTTATTTTTTAAAATGGAAAATATTGAAAAAAGTGCAGTGATTAAATTCTTTGAAAAAAGGTTTAAAAATATTGAAAAACAAGGAAAAAAATTTTCCTGTGCTCCGCGTAAAATTCTCAATCCTTCAGTCGCCATCAAACGCCAACAAGCATCTCCCGAGACTGGTTTCTGGCCTTAAGCCGTCATCAGTCGGGCTTCGAGTTATACGTTCGAAAGCAACTGAAGGATTGACCAGGGTCCTGACCATATTAATCGGTCAAATCGGATGAAAGTAGCGTAGAAATGCAGCTTACGCCTTGAATATTTTTAATATTCTTCACTTGCCCACTGTGTATTTGCATGCAACAGGTTTAAAGGCAACGGAAATTAATAGTGATATGGTACATGTATTAGGGGAGTCTGTTCCTTCAAAAACAATGGTTTGTAAGTGGGCAGGTGAGTTTCAATGTGGTCGTACAAGCCTGGATGATGATTCTCGTTCTGGACATTCAACAAGTGCAACTACTGAACAAACTAATTAATTCTATACATGGTGTGGTTATGGATGGCAGATAATTGATTTTGACGGAAATTGCTAAGGCCATGGACATCTCAACTGAATGGGTGTTTCATATTTTGAAACAGGAATTGGGCTTGAGAAAGCTATACGCAAAATGGGTGTCGCATTTGTTACGCAAACGAGTTCGAGTAAAATGTTCTAATAAACATTTGGATCTTTTTCGAAAGAATAAAATATATTTTAAACGTCGTTCAAAAGACAATTCACCGTCTTACAGAGATGTTCTTCCAACGGTCAAATTGAAGGAGTTATACTACGAATTATTGATTGTATTGTAATAAAACAATTTTTTACTTTGTTATCTATAACTTTTATTGTTAAACAAAATTTGTTTGACTGTAGTTTCGTAAAACGACTTTACATTCTCAAACTACTACTTTAAAACTAAAGTTTTACAGCTGTTTATCTATTCTATGTTCCTAATTTTATACTTTTATTGGGGTTAATTTTTTACAATATTTTAAGTAGTGGGAAATTTCGGAGATCCGTCTGATCGTTTAATAGCTGTCTAGACGGATCTTTATTATATTTATAAATTTCAATAGCTTCTAAAATGTTTAATTTTTTGCTTTTGGGCGGTGTATGAAAAATTTTCAAATTTGTAATCTCGGGAAATATATGTCCGGTATCTATGAAATGGTTCGCAAAATTAGACTGTTGTTTCTTTAATATCTATGCAGATTTATGTTCTTTGTATCTGGTCTGAAAATTTCTGCCGGTTTGTCCAACATAGCAGCTACTGCACTCGTTGCAACTTAACATATAAACTCCAGATTTTGTGTTTGCTGATATTTTATCTTTGGCATTAAAAATTAATTTACTGGTTGACTGGGTGGTTTTAAACGCTATTTGCAACTTATGTTTCCTCAAAGAGCGAGCTATTTGTTTTGAAATTGGACCGAAATATGAAATTTTACAGTACTTTTTATCATTTGTTTATTTTACTTTTGGATATTCTTGATGAATTAGTAATTGTTTCCGTTTTTTGTTTATTAAGTAACTAATTTCTTTTTCTTTAAAGCCGTTATTTTGTGCCATTAGTTGTATTTTTTGCAGTTCTATATTTATATTATTTTCAGATAGTGGAATTGTGAAAGCTCGGTGGATCATAGACTTATATGCAGGATATTTATGTGTAATGGGGTGGATTGATTGTTTTGTAATTGTTATATCTGAGTATGTGGGTTTTCTATAGATATTAAATTCTAGTTTATTATTTTGTTTGGATATTGAAAGGTCCAGAAAATTTACGGTTTGATTTTGTTCTTTTCCTAGTGTAAATTTTATTTTTGGATGCATACTATTTAAATGCTTTAACGTTCCTTATATTTGTCTGTCATTTCCAGTACAATAAACCAAAATGTCGTCTACATATCTAAACCAAAACAATATATTTTTGCTTTATCCGTTTTTAAAACATTATGTTCCATGTTTGACATAAACAGTTCTGATAATAAAGGGCTTAGTGGGGAACCCATTGCTAGACCATCCTTTTGTTTGTAAAAAACGTTATTAAATTAAAAATAATTTTCATTAATACATAAGTTAAAGAGTTCTAAAATATCTTGCTTAATAATTGTATTGATGTTATTCTTTATGAGTAAATTATCTATTAATAGTAGACAATCTTTGTTCGGAATATTCGGGAACATGTTGCTAACGTCAAAGGATTCTAGAAACTTGTCTAGACAGCTATTAAACGATCAGACGGATCTCCGAAATTCCCTACTATTTAAAATATTGTCATAAATTAACCCCAATAAAAGTATAAAATTAGGTACATAGAATTGATAAACAGCTGTAAAACCTTAGTTTTAAAGTAGTGTTTGAGAATGTAAAGTCGTTTTACGAAACTATACTCACACAAATTTTGTTTAAAAATAAAAGTGATAGATAACATAGTACGAATTGTTGAAGCATTCACCATATTCACCAGATCTGGCCCCCTTTGATTTTAATCAGTTCCCAAACCTCAAAAAATTCCTACGTGACAACGTTTTTTCGTCAAATGTGGAAGTTATAGCAGCTGTAGATGATTATTTTGAAGGACCAGAAAATTAATTCAGAGATGGAATAAATGAATTGTAGAATCGCTGGACAAAATGTATTGAGCTCAAGGGAGAATATACGGAAGACTAAAGTCATTTTGTGTCACATACTGAGAATAAATTTTGTACGTCAATGGCAAAATTAGGTATTATTAGGTCGTTGGACAGTTTCGGGTGTAAATAATTTTCTTATTGTTAGTTTAAAACAGTTCGTTTTTGAAATGAAGCATTGTGTTTCGAAACAATAGTTATACATGCAAGTTTTAAATATAAAGGAACTATAAATTTTAGTTTGTTTAAAATGAATTGCCAGCAAGTATCGGCTACCTCAGTTAAATGTACAATCCATTTCAAGATATTTCGTTGCTCTTCGGCAAAATGTTAATTGCCCCAATAAATCTCAATAAAAATATTTCTAGTTTCTTAAAAGGCGCCAGAGTCGGAGTGGTTTAACTTCTGAATAATTTTGGGAAAAATAAAATATTGTTTTATTACATATATTTTCGTGACCGTTTAGTATTATTATTATTATTTTATATATTGGGAGTTTCGGTCAGTGTAAATAAGTTTTAATTTTTTATTGTTTTATTTACGTTTTGGTTCTACAACGAACCATCATCAGAATACTTCTAAAATAAAAATTACTTTTATAAAAAAAAAATACAAACTTACATTTAAAAACCTACCAATATCAATTAAACAATTAATTTTTTGAATTTTTTAACTAATATGTGTCAATTTTTTATAAAATTTTTAAATGACATATTTGACTTTTGACATATTTAACAATTCTTCCACCTTTTTTGTTTTTTTATTATAACCTAATTGTTTTGTATTATGAAAATGTATTATTTAATAATGTTATTATATATACAACTTAAATTATCTTTATCATTTCTGAAATTAATGGTATTATTTGTTTTTTTTTATATAAATAATTTCTTTTATATTTATTTGTTTATATTGTTTTTCAAAATCTAGGATTTTTATGTTGTTAAAATTAAAGTTATGTTCATTGTGTATAGCATGCTTTGAAAGTGCAGTGATGTTTGGTTCTAAGTTTCTAATGCTTTTTTTTGTGTTCATTTGTTCTGTTTTTTAAATATTGTTTCGTTTGGCCAATATATGAGCCTGGGCAGTTTAAGCAATCAATTTTGTAAATTAAATTTGTTTGTTCCATTTTGGATGTTTGTGGTTTTAATTTTGTAAATATTTGTTTAGTGTTATTATTGGGTTTTTCTGCTATATTTATATTATATGGTTTAAGAATAAAATAAATTTTTATTTTTGCATCTAATATCATTCCATATAAAAAATTCAAAACAATTAGGTTATAATAAAAACAAAAAAGGTGGAATAATTGTTAAATATGTCAAATGTCAAATATGTCATTTAAAAATTTTATAAAAAATTGACACATATTAGTTAAAAAATTCAAAAAATTAATTGTTTAATAGTTATTGGTAGGTTATTGGTAGGTATTGGTAGTTATTGGTAGGTTATTAATTTGTTATTGGTAGGTTTTTAAATGTAAGTTTGTATTTTTTTTTAATTTTATTTTTTTTTATATAAAAGGAGCCACATTAGCTGTGGTGTCTAAGGCGACAGTCTTACCATACGGCAGTTAATGTGGAGCGGGTTCGATTCCCGTTCTAGGCAAAAAAGTTTTTCTAAAAACAAAAAATTCTTGTGAATGTTTCTAGGTAAGAGTGTAAAATCTGACAAGGAATCACCCCTCAGTCACGCCAGTTCGAGGCTGGGTAAGGCCGGATGCCTTCTGAGAGTGTGTTCTATGTTGGTCACTCGCCAGTCGGTAGGCTTCTCGAGATACTTTCGATTAAGCACAAAACCAAGGGTTGATAGCCCGAGGGGGGTGCTGACCGGTGTTTTCAGTAGCTGATGACCGTGGTTCGGAACCCACGTTAAGCTGTAGGTCCAGTTGCTAAATAGCCTTTTCAGTTGCTGATGCGCCTCTAACCCCAAAACTTTACTTTACTTTTTTTTATAAAAGTAATTTTTATTTTAGAAGTATTCTGATGCTGGTTCGTTGTGGAACCGAAACGTAAATAAAATAATAAAAAATTAAAACTTATTTACACTGACCGAAAGCCCCAATATATAAAAAAATAATAATAAAATATTGTATTGTTAAATTATTATTATTATTATTATTATCTATGACTAAAACATTGTTTATTGGTTTGTGTATTTTGAATTTATTAGTACAATAAAAATTATATTTTAAATTTAATTATACAATTAATTCGGTTACGCTCTCAATGTCACTTTGATCTACATACATTAATAATAAGTGGTACTATATTATTAGGCAATGTACCATAGGAATCTTCTATTTTAATAACATGGTTAATTTTATTTATCCAGATTCTTTTGGGGATACTATCTACAACCTTTCTTATTAATGTTGCAGTTTCCCAATTTAATGTTATTTGCATCAGGAACTTTATTTCTTGGCCGTTATGATAACTAGCATTGTCCATTACAATTACTCTTTCCTTAGGCACATTGGGAAAAAGGCTATTTATAAACTAACCTTCAATAAGTTCTGCTGTAGTGTCGTCATGGTAGTCCAAAAATGAATGTTTAATATTTGTGGAGGACAACTATAAACAATTTGGAACCCATCCATCCTCGGAACCAGCATGTAAAATTGTAATTATTTTTCCCTTGTTCGCTGGGGCTTTGGTTTGGCATTTTCTTGTATGTATTTTTTTTATAGAGTTTAAGTTGTTAAAACGCCAACGTTGCAATCGTTGTGATTCCATTAATATTTATCTTTTATTAATGGTCCGATATACAACACCCATTTCAGATAATATCCTCAGGCTAATTCTGTTGTAAATAATGTTGGTTTCATCTTTCTTTAGTCGACGTTGCAATGAATGCAATGTAGGCACAGTTTGCTCTTCATACATAGCATAAATTTTGCTTCGAATTAAGTATTTATCGCTTTCGTCAACACCTTTACTTTTACCAGAACCACTAGGAACTTTTTTGCTTAAATTGGCTTCGTCACAATATCTGTAACTGTAGACAACGGAGTTTTCGTTAATGAAGACGTTTCTGTTGCGGCTGTATTTATATTAATCCCCCTATTCAATAAAAAACATCTTCTTCTTGGGGGTACCATATCCTCATTGGACGTTGGCAATTACCATGGCCCATCTAATCCTGTTGGCCGCTGATCTAAATAGTTCGGTTGATGTCATTCCTGTCCATTGCCTCAAGTTCTTCAGCCATGATATCCTTCTTCGACCAGGTCCTCTCATTCCCTCTACTTTTCCTTGTAGTATAACTTGTAGTAAAGAGTATTTTCCTCCTCTCATGACATGTCCAAAATAAGATGCTTTTCGTTTCTTTACGGTGACAATTACTTCTCTTCTCTTGTTCAGCCGCTCCAGAACCTTTTCATTGGTAACGTGGTGTGTCCAGGAGATTCGAAGTATACGGCGGTAGCACCAGAATTCAAATGCTTCAAGTCGTTTTACAGTGTTCCCTGTCAAGGTCCATGCCTCCACCCCATAGTATAATATTGAGAAAACATAGCATCGGAGAGTCCTAATTCGTAGTCTGATGTTTAGTTTTAGATTGCATAATACACCTCTCATTCTGTTAAATACATTTCGTGCTTTTTCAATTCTGATTTTTATTTCTCTAGCGTGGTCCCAATCTGCGTTCAGGTTGCATCCCAGATATGTAATGTTTTGTACCTGCTCTAGTTTCCTGTCATGCAAGTAGAAATCAGCGATTATGTTCTGTTTGCTGATAATCATAACTTTTGTTTTCTCTTTATTGAGACTTAGACCGTATTCTTTGCTCTTTTCTGCTATTCTATTTATTAGTATTTGCAGTTCTTCTGCAGTCTTTGCTAGTAGTGTAGAATCATCGGCGTAGCGGATGTTATTATGGGTGACAGAATGCACCCCTGTCTAACTCCTTTTTGGATGCTTATTTGAGACGAAGTTAGGTTTTCTGTTCTGATCGTTGCATTTTGGCGCCAGTACAAGTTGGCTATTATACGCCTTTCAGGTCCATCTATTCCGATTCTTTCTAGGATACTTAACAGTTTATCGTGTTTGACCTTATCGAATGCTTTCGAAAAGTCAATAAAACATGCGTATACGTCCGTGTTCACATCTCTTGCTCTTTGTATGAGTACCTGTATACTGAACAAGGCTTCTCTTGTACCAAAACCGCTTCTAAAGCCGAATTGAGTGTTTCCTATGTGTTCCTCAATTTTCCTATATACCCTTTCATATATTATTTTCAGAAAGATCTTTAGGAAATGGCTCATTATACTGATTAAGCGATGTTCGTCACATTTTTTTGTCCGTGTACTCTTTGGAATAGGTATAAACGTCGAGGTTAACCATTCCTCTGGGATTGATCCAGAATCATATATTTGGTTAAACAATTGTATTATTGTGTCTAGATGTTCTTCGTCTATAAGTTTTATAACTTCTATATAGGTGTTATCCGGAAAAAATAAAAAACATATACATTTTTAACAATTTGCTTAGCATCGGGCGATAAATGTTTTCTTTTAAAATTAGCACTGCCGGAAGCACAATGATCATTATCTTGCCAAAAACACATTTTAAGCACGTTTGGAATATCAAAAATACGATCGAAATTATATAACTGCACTGTTTAAGAAAATAATGCGCACTAAACTAAAATATTTCGAAACTACTAAACCGGGTATAAAATTAATTTTATCTTTTTACATGTTATTTTTTTAGACTCGGCCCTGTTCACGTTTCTTGCAACTGCCGGGTTTCGTTACGGCAGGGGTTGTTAAGAGTTTATTGCAGCCGATCGGTTAACGTTATATCTTAAAACGCATTATACCTTTCTACCAGATCGAGCTGGTTTACTTCGAAGATTGAATAAATCAAAAATTTTTTTTTCAGAGTTAATTTCTACAATCCTCAAGTAGGAAAACCAGCCAATTTGCAAAATTCTGCTGTGTTGCGAATGCTAGAGGAAGAAGAAACTAGAAGAAGCGGATACGTGGGTAAGTTTTTGTATTAATAGCAAATTTCGAATTTGAAGAACTTTTCTCACCTGCTATCTTATTAGGTGTACACATGAGTAATGTCGTTTTTTTGTACTGTACAATATTTTATTTTATTTAAGAGTTAATAGAGCTTTAATTTACACTACAATAAACATCGTTATTGACAATCTTCGCCAATCTCTCTCACAAACTTTCTATTTCCTTCTTGAAAAATGATGGGTGATTTTCAAGTAAAATATTTTTCGGGTACAATTTTGATAGTTAAATTTTCTCGACGAAGAAAATATTCCATAAATCTGAAAGGATGGTAATCTAACGGTGGGTGAAGAAGCAGTTTCCAGGTTAAATCTACTATTTTTCTTAGGTGATTCTTGTACTATGATGTCTTCCATTGTCAAGCTATAGAACAACAACCTTTTCGGGTAATCAGTTTTGGAACTTTTTGAATCAAAGCTATGTTTAATGTGTCAGGCTGAGCACAATATATGATAACAGTAGGAACCTCATAATACATAATGTTAAATCCAACTGTACTAACGTAATCCTAAGTAACACTTTTTTATAGTGACGACCTGGCTTTGGGATGGGTAAAGTTGGTTCTACTGTGGTTAACCATTGTTTTTTCTTATTTGGATTTTTTATGGACTTTTCATCTCCATTAATAATTTGTGGAAGAAATATTATGTGACTAACATGGACGAAAGTTCACTGCAGATGGGTATACATAGAATTTCGTTGACAGTTGACAGAAGTTGACAGGGACCTCATCTTCCTTTTCTATGCTCTTTGTTAAGTTGTTTTAAACTCCATTGTACTGTGGATGATGAAGTTTTAGGTTTTATGATTAATTCCTGTATTATTTGTTTGGGATCGACTTCAATTTAGCTAACAGATCCTTATCAAAATCAACAGGTCTTTCAATTTTATACAGTCGAAAAGATTAAAATCAGCGTGTTTAAAAGTTTTAAACCAACGTTTAGCTCAATTCTTCTATTGGAACCTTTGGTGTGAAACACTAAACTTGAAGAGATTTACCACTAAACACCAAAACACTTTCACTGAACGCACTAAACGCAAATAAGCACGCTTCACTAACCATGTTAGCATCATCAGGAGATGATTTAATCTATTCAAGGTTAGTACCTTGAATAGACTAATATAATTATATATAATAATAGACTAATATAATTATATGTAATAGACTAGAATATAATATTCTAGTGAATAAACAGCATTGAGGATGCACCAGAGGTACAATCGGAGGCAAAAGTACTGAAAATGAATATAAATAAAACTGTGCAAAATTGGTTCCAAACTGTTTAACTTACATAATCTGAAACGTTAGAACGCTGTCGCTGTCGTGCATTTGTGCCTTTCCCAGATCAGCTCTGACTTGTGTGATCCATGGTACTGTTGACTTAACTCCTTGTATTTATATAAGAATTCTGTAGGTGAGTCTTGTCGGTGGGTGTCTACTGATATGTCCATAGAATTTCAACCTTTTTTTTTCTTATGTCCGCCGCTACGTTGGATATTCTCTTTGTGGTCTTTCTTGAATATAGTCCGTATCCATCCTCTGTCAGTTTTGGGCCGAGAATTTTTGGTTTTCAGTGTCCTTGATTTTTCAGTTCTTTTTCTCATTCCCTTATGACTTTGTCCAGGATCAGGTTGAAGAGGAGTGGGGATAACCCATTTCCTTGGCGTACTCCAGTTTTAATCAGGAAGGGTTCGGAAATTTCTCCCATAAATATCACTTTAGAGGTTGTGTTGGTCAGTGTCTGCTTGATCAATCGTAGTGTTTTGGGGTCGAGTCCTTGTTCTTCTAGGATGGTGAACACAGGTTTTCGGTCGATGCAGTCGATATATATAGCAACGTTGCCAGATCATCCAAAATAGTTGGATCGCTACGAGGCTGATCGCAGCTGTGCAGCGATTAGTTTTGGTATATAATTGGAAAGACATTTACGTCTATGTTTGTTACGTTTTTTATTTTTTAATAAGTTATAAATGTATATAAAATTGACACAAGTCACTGATAATTGTTCATTCGAAATTTTCTCGGCGAGAAAATCAAAAATTGTATCGTACAACGACAAAAACGTGTAACGACAAAAACTTTCATCTTTTTTTCTTGTGTTCTCTAGCATCATTTATTTTTAAAAATTAGCGGTGGTTACTCGACATAGATGGGTTTTAGGTATCCCTGAGTATCTGCTTCCATCTATTCCAGCTATTATATCATAGCCTTTCAAGAGTTTATCTACGAGGTTTTTATAGTTTTCATCTTTCTTGTTGCCCAGAAATCCTTTCACTACACTTACAAAACACTTTCAAGCTGCCAATTCATTTTCATTTAATTTTTCTTCAAAACGGAAATCAGCTAGAAACATCCATATAAATATGCCTTCTTTTAGTTTTGCATCACTTAATTGAGGGAATATTTCTTTTGGGTAGTTGAAAACATTACCTTCTTTGCCCATGGATTCGACTAAGTTTTTCATTATTCTAAGCTTAATATGGAGAGGCGAAAGAAACACCTTTTTTAAGGCTAACAAAGGGGCATATTTTATATTTGAAGTACCAGGTTCAAAAGAAGTTCAATGAAGCCAATCTTTCTTACTGTAATATTTTTTGTTGTCCTACTGTCCTATAGGTACAAAAACAGCAATACTTTGAACCAAAGTATTTTTTATGTTTGTACTCCAAAGTCAGGTACAAATAATTTCATTGGCCCCATGATATAAAGGAGAAACAGGTACTTGAAAATGGACGTGCTAACCCAATTCTTTGAAAGAGTGTTTTAATAACTATCTAAATGAAATGCAAAAAGAGCATGCTCATTAATGTTACAAAAATCATGTCGACCTGTGTATTTAGAGGTTTCAATTAATAGTATTATTAAAAATTCGTAGTTCCATAAATCTAAATCAAAAATGTTTTGGGGAAAAATTAATATCAAGGCATATTTACTACCAAAACTTGGTTACATTTTTTTCATATTGTTTGTTATTATCACTATAATTCGAGATTATAAGTGAAATTTGCACTTTCTTTTTTAATTATACATTATTTTCTACCATTATCCTTATTAATTTTCCTTGTCTATGTTCTGTAAAGCCAATATATCTTTAATGGCATTCTTATAAAGTTGGCCTATTTTTTTTTTGTAAATTTAACAATAAACACAATAAATATTATATTTATCTAGAATATAAGTAATGTTAAGTTAAATTATAGTCAATAGATGGCAATGTTTGTAAAATTGGAAAAAAACGATATTACTCATGGGTATACTCAATATTTTGATTTAATTCTAATGTGATAGAACATTTTTGGAACATTATCTATAAAACATCAGTTTTAATATAAATAAACATAGTTTAATAGCCTATTTTTGGTCCCGGGATATTATTAATGAATGGGTATAAACACGACTAAGAAAATATTGAGCCTTGTAATAACAAAGCTTTGAGAATATTTTAAACTGGCATATTTTTATACAAACTTATAGTGATAAAAAAATTGCAACTAAAAGGGCATGTTTGATTACAATATTTTTTTTTTAAATATGAACATTAAAGAAAGAAGTAACCGAGGAAAGTTTTTCGTTGTAAAACCTCTGCTGTTTAATTTAGAATCAATGTTGTTCTTTTCATTTAGTATGAATTTATTTCCTGCTAGCAATTGTTCAAACCTGGAGAATAAGGCAGATGTGTTATTAAATCGTAGCGCGATTTGACCAACTTCTGTATCGCTACGTTGGGCGAATGAATAGGTGTATTGGCGTGGTGAACCAGCATTTCCTTCGCCAAATTATCATTTTTATCAAGTCTTGGCGAAATTTGACCAATAATGTAGCCTAGCATAGACGCTATTGTCTTTCCCTTTTCCAAATAATCGAATTTTGCTGGAGCATGTTCGTCGGATGAAACCCGGTTATTTCGTATCTAGTTTGTAATATTGAACCAAGTTTCATTAACAACCACGAATTGCCATAGAAACCCTTTCGCATTACGCTTATGCAAAGTGCGTCTCACGAAAAACAGGACGGAAAACACAAATATTAATTTTTTTCGCCAAAAATCATTATGTTTATGCAAAATCCTTGCAAGTTAATACAACGTTTTACACGGTCACGTCACTATAGTTACATGCTCATTTATCCCAAAAAAAAAACAGGCGACCATATAATCGATTGTTGTTTACTTCATACGCTCACACGCACACATCCAAGATTCTAAGACTAACTGCTTGATTGTTTCTGGTAAATCTGAATTACTTTCGAATTTGAAGTTTTTTTTCTGTGAAAAGGTGTGAGAGGCGAAAGAAGCAGCTTTTTTAAGGCTAACAAAGGGGGCATATTTTTATATTTGAAGTACCAGGTTCAAAAGAAGTTCAATGAAGCCAATCTTTCTTACTGTAATATTTTTTGTTGTCCTACTGTCCTATAGGTACAAAAACAACAATACTTTGAACCAAAGTATTTTTTATGTTTGTACTCCAAAGTCAGGTACAAATAATTTCATTGACCCCATGATATAAAGGAGAAACAGGTACTTGAAAATGGACGTGCTAACCCAATTCTTTGAAACGGTGTTTTAATAACTATCCAAATGAAATGCAAAAAGAGCATGCTTTTTTTTCATCAAAAGCTTCAATTTTTCGGTTTTTCCAAATGACCTGGTCTTTTTTGGATCTCTTTCCCTTTGCTTTGGATGCTATTTTTATTTGTTATCGGATTCGGATTATGCTTTGATAATATGTTGTCTTTGAAGAGCATGGAGCGAGTAAGGTTCGTATTCAGGGTTGGAATCTGAAGCAAGATCACTGTTACTCAAGAAACCATCTCATGGAATAGGATTGATATGCTTGGAAGTACCATGAAACCAGGAAGGTTCCATTTCTATAAAGAACAGAAAGCATCCTTGATTCTATACGAAGCCATATTTGACACACAGTGTTTTAATGAGAATGCATACGAACCCAAATATGGTAATTTCAAAAGAAGGTCCAAAAACCAAAGAAAACAAGAAATAGCACAAAAACCACAAGCCCATGTTCTTGAATACGCAAAGAAAGTATTTTAAAATTATTGATTTTTTACTTATCCTTTTATATGTTTTTTTTCCACTGATAAAAGTAGCACTAATTTGACTGCGCTTCAATGGTCCTGCACGCTGCACATAACCTCAAATAGTTTGACAGTTTGCACTTACTATAAAGAACAGAAAATACTTTTCGTTACATGAAGAAATGTACCATTAGGACTCAAAGTTTGTTTTGAAAAAAAAAACTTTTAACATACTGAAAGAAAAAAATGAGAAACTTTAGCAGCTATGTAAGGCTTTGTATTTGTAAATGGTTAGATAAATCTGCGCGTCACGGGCGTAGTCAGGATTTAGTTTGGGGGGGGGGGGGGGGGGGGGTTAGTTTGAAGTAAATAAAACAACAAAAATATACTTACATGAAATTTAATATCTATATATTCATCGGAAAAATTACAACATATTTATAAAGTTCTTAACTTTAAATGAAATGGTTAAATGAATTTCGTTCCTCTGCGCTAAATCTAAAACCATTAAAGAAGAAATCTTCGGCTTTTTCTTTTAAATATATCCCACTACTTCATCTGCATGAATTTCTGTTCCATAGTGAATGTTCATGAGAGCCAAACCATTAAGTCTGTTTTCACTTGTAGTGTTTCGTAAATAGTTTTTCAGTCTCCTTAGGCTCGAGAAAGACCTTTCTGGGGTAGCAGTGGATACAGGAATGGTAGCCAAGATTTGTAGTAATGTGTAAATATTAGGATAAAGGTTTTTATCGCACATATCTAGGCATTCCAAACTAGATTTCGGGGTAGGCGAGATACTTGTCATCACTGTTTTCCATACTTCAAGTTCTGCTTTAACCACTGATATGTTGCTTTCGGGAAGCAGTGACGAGTATATAGAAATTGCTTCTTCAATTTCAGAACTGGCAGTAAAATTTGAAGGTAGCACACCAGATAATGCTGATACTACTTTACGATGTTTGGTAAACCTTTCAACCAATTGTTGAATTGTATGATCAAGAAATGGAATGAACAAATTAATTTTATAATACGTGCATACATCCAATGCAGGAATGTTCGGTCTATTTAATTGACTTCCGACGACGCGTGGCATTCGCAGTATACCACCATTTTCTTCCAGTAAAACCTTTGCGTCTTCATAGAGATGAAGATATTCGACGTCAGTGTTGTTCTCAGGAGTTGTAAGACATTAATAACATCATCTACATGTTTGAATGCCGTGATAAGATCGATGTCAATTGTCTGTAATTGTTTTGATAGCGACAATGTATAGCTCATAACTTTTTGAAGAATCACTAAACACATCACAAAATCTGAAGATCGAAGCGTACTTAGCAATTGGGCGGCTTGTTGCGATATTTCCTTATTGTGATTAAATTGGAGTTCTTCGAGAGCATTCATAATCGCTGAATAAATTTCCCTGAATCTTATAATAGCTTCATGTTTGTGGACCCAGCGTATTTCACACATTGAGAGCAAGCTTTTTTTGGTTACCGACGGGTAGTAGCTCTTGAATTTTTTCTTTTAACAAAGCAGTGCGTTGAGCAGAATGTCGAAAGTAGGAACCAACAGACTGCACAATCCCAATGCAATTTCGGACATTTGCTAATGAACATGAATCAGCAATAGCAAGGTTGAGAGAGTGTGCACTACAGTGTACATAAAGGGCAAGAGGACATTCTTGGCGAACATAAACTTGGGCACCGTGCAAATACCCACTCATAGCTGCAGCCCCATCGTAACCTTGACCAACCACATGAGAACATTCAAGTCCATGCTTTTTCAGATCTGTAATAATAAGATTTGCGAGACCGGATCCTGAAACATCGACCGTTGGAATGTACTCAAGGAACATCTCTTTAAGCATATGGTGTTTATTATCTGTAAAATCAACATATCGAAGACATAACGAGACTTGTTCTACACGTCCGATGTCGGTGGTTTCGTCAGCCAGAATCGCAAATAGTTTGGCTTTTTTTACTTGTTCAATTATTTTATGTTGAATTAATTCACCACAAATGTCAATTGTTTCGTTTTGGATCTGAGGGCTTGCGTACAGGGCATTCTTCTGTGAAGTATTCAACTGCTCAGCCAGATCTTTATCTCCAGACTCAGCCGCAAACCGCAACAGGGCTCTAAAATTACCATCATTCTGTAGTGGTTGTTCAGATTGTGGTGATTCTGGTGTAATTTGTATGCGCCCTGAATCGATTTTACGTCTCAAGGAGATGCCTTGTTTGCCGCAAAAAATTATTACTTTTACGATAGAGATTAGTTTCTTTCGATTCTCCTCTTGTTGTCTCTTTCTTTCAGAAGACAGCTGTTCAGTGACCGAAAAAGCCTGCGAAGACATTACTTTTAGAAAGTTATCTGCCAGTTCTGAATTTTGCTTGTGGTATCCCGATTTCGCATGAGCTTCAAATATTTCTAGGGCATTTTTCCACTTACAAAAAGGTTCGGTTACCAACTGGCCGATCCTTTGATGACCGCCTTTACCTTCATCAAGCGAACGTCCCATTACCACGCAAACTCTGCAGTATGCTCCACTTTTATATTCCGAGTATGATAATCAGGGGAATCTCTCCAACCATTTCAATTGAAAGCGCAAGTTTCGCTTTGTGGAAATAGGAAACTTATAATCTCTGGGTGGGTTCCATGGCGTTTTTAAATTTTGGACTTTAAAATATTCATCCAAGATTTTTTCTTGATTCGCGTAAAAACCAATATCCAACTTAGCTACAGTTGTAAAAGATGAGGTAACCGTTAAGCTGGTCTGTTGCAGACTAGATGTAAATACGGCAGTTGAAGGTATCGAACAGGGCACCAGCGACATGGCATCGATTTCGACAGTCGGTATTGTGATTGAGGTCGAGGTCGAGGGCCCGCTTGTCATCACAGTCTTCTTATCAGCATGCAAGGTAGCTGAAGCTTTGATAGCTAAATCCAAATTTTCTTTCTTTATTAGAAACCTCTTGACTACACCACTTTTTCCAGTAGTCCATACCTTTCCCTTTTTTTTCCCCTCCATTTTTCGACAGTAATAATGATTCACGTATCTATCATTAACAAGGTCACCGAATAACACTGCACTAAAATTACTCACTTACACGGTACACTTAATTCTCTTCACTATTCGTTCACCACTTTTCACTTATATTCGCTTCGAGTTCGCAATGAACAATACTGCCGTAAGCGCGGTCACGCGCTGCTTATATAGCAGCCCAGTAGTAGCCATCCAGAAACTACCACAAACTTCCACAAAGCTCCGCTCATTCCGACCGAGGGGCGTGGCGAATAATCGAGAAACAACGCAAAGTTTCCATACGATACAAAATAGTTCGACTACTCGACAAGAGATGGCGTTACTGTGAGCAACGTCCACTAGTTCGGATATATATTCAATTCAAATGTAATAATTTAACTCTCTTCACTCCTCGTATTTTTTCGGTATAATATTAGGTAATATTTGGCTTATTTAGGTAATATTTGGCTTCTACGCCCGTGCTGCGCGTTAAAGTAAATTTCGTCACTTATTACATGCTTTACAACATAAGCTATTGGGATCAACTATAGATAATTAAACTATGTCCTTTTTTTAATTAAACACAAATATTCCCTGCTTTTTTTTTAAATGGTAATTTCAGTTTTAGGATTGTTTTTGTCTTGATGCTACAATTGTTTTTTTTTATGAAACATTTAACATATAAATTTTATTATTACAAATATATAAGGTGTTCTCCTTATTTAAGCCTTTTTTATATATTAATTAATGGATTTTTTTGGAATGCTTTTTTAAAATATTAAAATCACATATATTTTAAACCCATTTTTTATGACATTTTATTATTGGATTGATGTAAAAGCTCGTCCTATTTTCTTTGAGAAAAAATGTATTTATAAAAAATTACATGTATACGATATATCAGATATTTCGGTTAATGTCGATTTTTTGCTAAATTTAAACGTTTGTTTCCATGACAAAATAAATTACCTTAATACTCAAAATATTGGCCATTGTTAACTGTGACTTTTGCTCATCTATCTGTCAAATAATGGATTCCGCGCCAAAAGAACTTTTGTTTTTTTGAGATCAAGCATTCATTAAGCTCATTTTTCACTTCTTCATAAGAATGCAAGTGTTGCTGTGAAAGTCCGTGCTGCATCGATGGAAAGAAAATTTTACATTTCTTAGTAGCATACACACACTTTACTGTGTAGAAATACAACAAATTTTCAAATAGGTACCTAGATCATAAAATTTTGCTAAATTCACTATCGGACCATAACCATTAAATCTGTTTGTAGTTGAAGTCCATTCTCCTAAATTTCTGAGCAGTAAAGTGGTCGATAACTCGATCATTAAAATTTGAAATTGACTTCATAAGTTTTTTTTCCATAGATAGCATTGCTAACGCGCACAGCCAGTCCTGGCATATAGTGTCTCTTAGAAATGTTTTGGTTCCTTTGAGGGTAGAGAAACATTTTTCGCTTTCCACAGTCGTCATAGGGACGGTACACAAAACAGTCAGGAACTCACTATTGATGTCAGTATGTAATGTCACGATTCACTAAATGGTGTTGTTAAATTGCTTTGGATAAACATTTGTAGCAGCGCCACTGTGTTTCATAAAATTGTCCCGTGTGTATTACCGAGAGTTTATCTTTTAATTTTAAGTAATTTACGTTTACAAACAGGTTACACACAATTTTAATGTCGTCATTTGGAAAGACGGTTCGATATTCACCAAATTTTTCAGTTTCAAATAAATTTGCAACAGTTCCAACAGTATTCATCGGAATTAAAACGTTCATGAACCTGTATGGCTAAGGTATCACAGATTTCCTTGCATATCCTGACATTCAAATTGGGATGTCCCTTGTCAGTATATTTCTGTTTCTTTCTACGATTCTCTATGATCATTCATATATATCTACATGTCCAAAAATATAGGTAACTAATATTCAACATAAAAATTGTCCAATAGTTCTAAATTTTCTGCCTACGATTGCTCATATTCAATAAGAACCGTTGCAACTTCTTGCAATATCCATATATATATATATAACACTTAGATCGCTTTAAAATGTGAAGATTTCCTTGGACAGTCCGGTCAAATTAGACAGAAAAATAAGAGTGAAGGTACATAAATTCACATTAAGCTGGAAGTGAGTAAAATTGTTCAAAACATAATTAAAAAAAACATTTCAAAATTCCCCATCGTTCCGGTACTTGGAAAAAAAATTGACAAATGTCAAAAATGGGTTGTTCGCGATTTTCATCAAAGCGGTAAGTTTTATCGTAAAATTATTTTAGACAAAAATTGTAGATCATAAAATTGTCTATAAAAAAGATTAGGTAGGTACTTTACTTAATGATCAGGTAGACTTGAAAGGTTCACCCTTGTTAAACTTATATTACTCTAGACATTGAGACGCGGGACTCCCACTATCATCATTTATAGTTTTATTAGATTAGTTTAGGTAGTAACTGCTTTTCTTACTGTTGAAAAAGACACTGTGTGTCGAAACAATTGTCATACGTACAAGTTTTAAATATAGTGAAAATTTATATATTAATCTTGGTTTTTTATTTTAAATGAATTTCCATCAAGTATCGGCTACCTTAGTTAAATAAAGTAGTTTTTTATCATAAAAATAATAATGTCGGTTAAAATGGATAATGTTGATGTTAACGATGAATTTTGTACCACATTCACTATGATTTCCTTTCAATATACGAGTTTATACTTGTAGATATGTCAGAATTTGTTATAATTTCGCCCCCATCCAACACAAGCAGTGTGTCTGTACCCGTACAGCAGTATTCTTGTATGCCGTTACAGCCGGGGCCTTCTACATCAAAACCGTTGTTTATATATAAAACTGGAAGAGAAAGGAACTATTTTGATGCAGAATTTGATGCACAAATGAATTCCATTTTTAACAAAATACAAACAAATCCAGAAATTTTACTTAGCTCATCAAGCATTATAATAACTAAATCATCTAATGAAGAAAGTTTGGAAGTTGTAAATGAAATTGAAAATGTTGAACCAGACTTGGAAGTCAAATATGCAAATATATTTATTGAAAAAACACTAACAACCCCTGCAAATATACCGAAGAAAATAAAAAACTACAGACTAGAAAGTATAAAAACGATGTAACTATTGAACAAATGCGTTATTACTATTCACTATCAAGAACAGAAACTGAAGCTGGAAAAACACAAAATAGACAAATGTTGCAGATTGAGAGAGAGAAGTTAGAATATAAAAGAAGAAACGGATTATTAGAAAGAAAAAACCAGTTATTAGAAGAAATTAGTAGAAATACAAATTCTAATATCAATTCACTTAGGGAAATTTCATGTTTTAATCAGTTTTGTATTAAATATTAGATGGATGTAGAAAGGAATTATTAATTTATACGGAGTTTTGTTTATTTTGGATTTCAGAATTATTAAAAATTACAAACTAGCTTATCAAATATGTCTTCTTTAATCTGAAAATATTTAATAATGTTACATTACTTAATATAAAATATTTGTTGGCACGCCTTGGGTACGCAATAAGACACACAGTCAACAGGAAAATTATATTTAAATTTTGACGAAATAATATAAAAGAAAATTATACTCTAAGTAAAAAAGAAATTAAATTAAATTATCCAAAATACAACAATATTAATACTATCCTAAAACTTGTGGAGCTACAAAAGCTTTGTGATCAGCAGTATCCCTATTGATATTTTGATTGTCCTCATCCTCCTCCTCATTAATTAAAAGTAAAAGGGGGTTTTCCATGTTTGGTTGAACTTCATCAAGGAGAAATTCGAAGTGCCTTATAGCATCATTTTTTTTTACTTAATATAGTACATCTGGCTCCATTTCTGTTTCAGTAAGCCAAAACAGTGTTCGATAACATAACGGGTTGTGGATAACTTTGAATTGAAATTTGTTTCTATATCTGTAAGGTTCCCTGTATCTTTAAATTGGGTTAATATGTTTCTCATGCAAGGATAGCCACTATCCCCCACTATATAAAAATGGTGATACCTATCCACCAATTCTGCAGATAGAGGTGAATTTCTAAAAACCCTGCTGTCATGAACAAAGCCAGAATATCCGATAAATAAAAATATCTCTTATCTTCTTATGATCACACCCCGCTTGTATCTGAATATAATTAAAAAACAAACTTAAAACATTTTGTATGAAAGGTATCAATAAAAGAATATAAATATTGTTTGAAATAGAATTAATAAAAGTTATAAATCTTCCTCGCTGAACTCACCTGGTTGCAGTAAAAATATTTTCTATTTAAATATGAGTCTGGATCGATAGTAGGCTTGTCGATTTTTATATGCGAGTCGTCAATAGCCCCAATCACACCTGGAAATCCCTTTTCTCTGAAATGTCTGCGGAAATGTTTTAAAACACAAAAACTGAATAGTCTCAAAGTTTGCAGATTGTCGATGTTGACTTAGAAAAACAATAAAAATCAAAGTCAAAACAAAACAACGAACATTTCCAACTATTGCACATGTCGCCAACTAAATTGAACGGTTTGCAACTAGTTTGTAAACTGGATTTTGTTGTCGCTAGAACATCTCACTGGTAGTCGGAATCACGGGGTTAATTTGCTAAAACGCGTACAGTTGTCTGTGCAAACTCCGGACGATTCCCAATCATTTGAAATCGTTGAAATCGAGAACAAAGCTAATGTATTACCCTTGAAGAAGACTATGTAGATGAATAAAGTTAAATTTTACCTAAAAGTTGTTGTTTAATTAGTTATCCTACGAACTTATTGAGTGATGTGTTATTCTACACATTTATCACCGTAACCATTCGTTTTAAAAATGGTTTGATGCACTTCAATAGAGCGAAAATTCGATTTATCAACATTTTCTCTGTTAGCGCTTCCGGCTTCCATATATCGACATTGCTGATCATTCCAAGTTGACGTAATCGCCTTGAAACTGAAGACTGGTTAATCTCAATAATTTCTCCGATCTCTCGAGTTATATACACATTACTTCTAATTAGCGTCAATTTTTTGTTGTCTAAGATTAAAATAGTTTTCAGAAACCTTCTAAACCATTTACGTCACGATCATCAACGGCATCCTCCCCGTACACAGCATTTATCTTCTTTTGTGCCTGTAAAACATTCTTGCCTTTTCGGAAATAGAAAATCTTAATATGCCGAAAATGCGTCATGTTTACTGCAATTTATAATGCTTTACAATATTTTCAAATAATTTTTTTTTTCCTAGATGGAAATTGTTTCTGCCAAACAACATCCAAGCTTTACACGCGTGAAGTAGATACACTTAACCATTTAGCTCTAAAAACGGGACGAATTTTTGTATCAACCCAATATTTTTCTTACACACCAATCTAGAATTGATTTTCTTGGATATTTATTTACCGAATTTCGGTTTTAATAGAACAAAAATATGCCACTTCCACTAACATTCAAATTAATTGTTTTTGCACGTTTTCGTGTAAACAAAACTTGTTTTTTAGAGTTATAGATAGTTCAGTTGAAATATACAAAAATATCTTTGTTTGCTTAGAAAATATTTACAGCTAGTGAAAAGTTAAAAAAGAAGCAATTAAAGATAATGTTTGAATTCATTAGTGAAGTTATTACATTGAGTTTATCAGTTAAATTAGTACACAAAGCATTAGCAAAAATACAATTTTACATAATTTTGCAGATTTAAAGTAAATATAAAAGTTCAGCTCATATTTATTGTCGTTTGCTCTTGTCCCAGGCAATTAGCCAGAGCATTAAGTTAAAATATCTCCTTTAATATAAGTTTAAACCATAAAAACCACCTGCATTTTTTAAAATTTAGTGATCATTTGTAATAACATAATATTAGAAATATATATTTCTTTTATGGATCATTGATCCCATTCAAAGTATTTCACTTTATCCGGACTGGTTATCGGAGCAAGAATAATGCTATTTATTATTGAAAATTGTTTCTCCGCGATGATCGATACCCTTTTGCATATGTTTGAACCAATTTTCATAGCATTTTTTTTCATTCTGATTGAGCCATCTCCAAAACATGTATTTTTAACGCATCAAACGTTTCTTCTGGTGTCGATATTCATTGACCACATAGTAGTAGTTATTCTTCATGGACGGGTTGGCTTCCATGTCAGGACTGTACGGTGGATGACCCAACAATTCGATGTTTTGGCCGATCAAAAATTGAGTTGTTCGGTTCGATATGTGAGAGCTCGCATTGTAATGGTGAAGAACGATCCGGCGTCGTTGGTTGTTTTTCTTATTTCTACTGGCAAACAAATGGTTGTGTACCATTTAAAATTGATCGTTCTACCATTTTTTAGAAGCACGGCACCCACATGCCCGTTTATCTAAAAACGAAAAAAAAAAAACAGGTGACCATTTACTTCGGATCATTTTGAAAGACCCATACAATCGAATGCTGTTTTCTTTCAGCTCACCCATAGGTCCAAGATTCGTCACCTGTGTAGATGTTATACACGGCTTTTGACGTACCCCGATTGTATTTTTTTGGGTATTTCTTTGCAACCAAGAGACATAAGAGGCTCATTTTGAGCGATTTTCAAATTATGCGGAATCCAACATCACAAATCTTTTTCACATGCCGCTATGCCTATCGTACTTATACTCAGGGATGCCTTAATCTCACGGTATGTAACATGACGATCTTGCTTTATCAGTTCTTTTCTGGCACAATAACCGATTTTCAATCACCTTCTTTAAATACGTCAGTGAGAGAACGATGACCACGATTAAATTCACTAATCCCGTGATATATAGTAGTTTTAAATGGTGTTTCATCACCAAAAGTCGAACCAATTTTTTTTAACAATTACAAAAAAGGCTATAAATTCTAACTCAACAAGCGAAATTACATGAAATCTCTTCCAGACAGTGATGTCACCTTAAAAAACCAAAGGTTGTATCGATACATAAAACGAACGAATGTTTAAATCAAAAGTAACCTGATCAAGAAAACATTTATAAAGTTAATGGCGAGGAAAGTTAAATATTTATATAAAAAAAATGCTTAAAGTTTCATAATTAGTAGTATTTTAACACCTGATATATTTGGAAAACTAACATTAGTATCAGACAAAAACCAAAATGTTCTAAAAAAAATCATACAGTCACAACCGCACAATAAAATATTTTTCAAAGTGAATCACAAATGATAAAATTGGCGAAATTGATGACACAGGTAGCGGTGAATACATTCCAAGTTCCCTTCGTGACGTGTCCTGGCCTCCTCCAGATTACGAACACATAAACCACCTCCGATCCACATTTAAAGACGTGGTTACTCCAGGTAAACGCCTAGTGAGTGTGCGCGTCACTTCCCACCCGATCGTTTCTCACTGTTAGACTATTCATTGACAACATGTGCTTTTTCTTCATGCTGTAAAGTTGCACCGACTCAATATTTTTGTGTACGAAACATTTGTGCTAATTTGTGTCGGTCAGTTGGTATTTTTATAACGTGTAAACGTGCTTTTGCACCTGTCTGGATAAGTTACGTACGTGCAAACATTTCTAAATAAGTACGCGACGATTTTCACGTACCACCGGGCTTTTTTAATATAGTAGTTCAGTTTCTAACCTATGTTATCTCATATGAATAATTTAGTATTTAGATTTATAATATTTTAAGGTAACAAACCGCGATAATGATATAATTTTTGCTTACTTTTTTCATCATTGCTTTGCTTTTAGTGGTTTAGTATTTTCGGATTTAATATTTGTTGTATTTTGTGTCTTTTTTTTGTACAATAGTTTTTGCATTTATTTTAGATTATTTTTGGATGAATTGATATCGATTTTTTTTATATTAAACCAATCTTTTTTTATTTTTTCTTTTGGAAAGACTGTGGAACCTTTAGTTTTAAGAATAAACCGCGTGTCAAAATTTTTCATTTACAACAAATCACCTTTAATTTCGCAAGTTTCGCTAACAAAGCAAGCACTATCAAGAGGTAATTAAAACTAAAGATTAGCTTATTTCATTTACAATCAATGCCTGTCCTAGTTCAATGAACGGTGTTAATACGCTTTTTGTAAAACGAGAGTGATTTTGAAGTAAAATGTTCTTCGAATGCAGTTTTGATAGTTGTCGCAAGGAAAGAATTAAGTAAGATCTGATAATGTGGTAATCAGATAGTGCAGGATCGGAAGAATATGGCTGGTGACGAAGTACTTTTTTGTATTCTTTCATTTTTTTCTCGGGTGATTTTGTCATTGTGAGATCTGACATTATCAAAGCCATGTTTGGTCTACCAAGCTGAGCGCAATATCATTCAGCACTTATGGTTTCTATAGGATTCAAAATCCCATGGTATGGTGAATATTTCCTACATTTATCACAGTTCCCCTCCAGCATTTATCACAGTAAACAATTTTGCAGAGCAAAACACCACATTTTATTTCCATTCAGTTTCTTTCCTTTAACTCATTTTCTTGTTTCACCTCCTGTATGAAACCCTATACAGGATGTGAATCAGGAAAATGAGCAGGAAAAGTAAAAAGGAGGAAGGGGAAAGCAAAAAAAACTTCATTATTTTCTTCTACGCCCTCCCGCTTTAAAAACACACAAGATGCCACAGATTTTTGGAAATTAGTGGCTTTATTATGCTTTAGAAATTCATAAAGCATCAAATGTCCAATATGAAACTTATCCGTACTTTGTTCTTCCATTATAGTTAAAGTTTTATCAGTTGTAGATTCATAGACAATGTTTTTATAATTTGAAGCCTATGGGTACAATATCGATTGTTTTAGATATTAAACGAATTTTTTGTAGATTTGCAACGGGGATACATAAAAGTGTTATAACGGTTTAATTATTTTTAATTTTTTTATATGATATTTTTTATTTGGATTCCTCTACCGCCTCTACATTTCATTAATATATAAAAAAATAACGTACATATTTTTAATCATTTAGCACAATAATACATTGATTGTGGATAATACATTGATAATATTCATCATGACACAAGCGAAAGAAACTTTATAAATACATTTAATATTATGAATAAATTACATTTAATAAGTTTTTGAACACATACACAGAGTGTCCATTAAGTATCAGTACTTAAGATATATCTCAGCGACCAGTCACGCCATCTATTGACGAGCGACGTCGTTCCAAAGCTTGAACATTCCTGAACCTAACCAAACCTACTTTACCACGATCAGGTGACATTTGTTGATTTTAAGATGTCTTGTTTACAAGTCAAAAACGTTTTTAAATTTAACGCAAAACTCGGTAAAACTGCGTCGTAAACATTCAGGTTGATGCAGCAAGTGTACGGCTATGATTGTTTAAACACAACAAATGTTTTTCTGTGGCATAAACGTTTTTTGGATGACAGAGTATCACTGGAGGATGACAAACATGATGGCAGACCAATTTCAGCTCGTACTCCTGAAATGATCGAAAAAGTTCGCAATTTTGTAGAAAATGAATTGTAAAAATGATGAAAGAAGCTTTGAACATCGACAAAGAAACGATTCGACTCATTCTTCACTAGGATTTGGGTAAAACAAACCTGTGTGCCACGTTTGTTCCACGCACGTTGACAGAGGAGCAGAAATCACTTCGTGTGAATCATTAATTGCCAGTAATGATCAAAACTTCCTGAAATCAATTGTTACGGGGGATGAAACATGGTGCTTTCAATACGATCTAGAAACTAAGCGCCAAAGTCGAAACACTCACCACAAGCAAAAAAAAAACCGAAAAACTCCTTAAAAAATCAGGACATTGGTCATTATTTTCTTCGATAACAAAGGCATCATCCAAAAAGAGTTCGTTCCAACTCCTCAAACCGTCATTGGGCAGTACTAGTTAGAAGCCCTGAAACGATTGATAAACAGAATTCATCGCATTCGGCTAAAATATCGCGATCCAGACTGTTGGAGTTTGTTGCACGATAAAGCCTCAAGTCATCATCATCATCATCATTAATCAGCCCTCTGCATCTACTGCTGGATATAGACCTCCCCCATTTCTGCCCACCGTCTTCTATCTTGAGCGCTTTGCATCCAGTTTGTGGTTATTCTTTTGATATCGTCCGTCCACCGCGTGAGAGGTCTTCCCCTGCTTCTTTTGTCAGCTCTTGGTCTCCACTCGAGCAGCCCCTTTGTCCATCGTCCATCTGTCATGCGGGCCACATGTCCAGTCCAATTCCATTTGAGCTTAGCCACCTGATAGATAACATCCGTGACTCCCGTTCTCTCTCGTAAGTCCTCATTTCTAACGTGGTCACGAAGTGACACACCGAGCATCGATCTTTCCATCTTACGTTATGTTATTCTAAGCTTCTTAGCAGATGAGACTGTCAGAGTTAAAGTTTCGGCACCGTAGGTCATAGCCGTCAAAATGCACTGATTAAAAACCTTTCGTTTTAGACAAATTGGGAGATTACTCTTAAATACCTCCCCAAGTCTACCATATGCAGCCCAAGAGAGCGTGATTCTTCTTTTTAATTCGCGTGTTTGTGTACCTATCCAATCACCAATATTAATATTTCCACTAGGGACCAGATTCGTCATAAACTTCGTTTTTGATATATAGCCCAACCTGAGCACATACTTCCTTGAGATCTTCCAGCATTTTCCTGATATCTTGTAGGTTGTCAGACAACAAAACTATATCATCCGCGAAGCGTAGATTTGTTAGGTTTAAGCCATCTATATTTAAACTCTTTCCGCTCCATTCAAGCATCCCGAAGGCGTATTCCATAACGGTGATAAATAGTTTGGGTGACATAGTGTCACCCTGTCGTACTCCTCTACCGATTCTTATGGGGTTGGTGTTTTCGTGCAGTTTTACCATCATGGTAGCATTTTTATATATGTTATATATTAGTTTAGTGTTTAGACTTCTTACAAAAATGTCGTGCCGACTATCGTTACACTAAACTAATAAGCCTCAAGTCACACATGGTTAATTCTGAGTCAATTTTTGGCCCGAAACCAAGTCTGCGTGATCAACTAGCCACCGTACTTACAAGATTTAGCCTTTGTGACGTCTCCTTATTCCCAAAGTGCTTTTTTGAAGACATTCAGACTATCCAAGCAGCTTCGACACGTGTTTTAGCGGCTGTGACACAAAATCAACACACTATTGAATCGATGTATGAAATGTATCGTAGCGAGGGGAGAATACTTTGAATAATAATTCATAAAAAATGCCAGGTATTTCGTTTTTATCACATTTTCCCGTATCAGGACTGATACTTAATGAACGCACTGTGTATGACTATAATATGACATACATGTTTAAGACACGGTAATAAACACTGAAAAATATAATGTTTTTTACACAATTTTTAGTGTTTTTTATTAGTGCTTCTAATTGATTTTTAATATTATTTTATATATTATCTAAAATAAAAGTAAAGTGTTTGGGTTAGAGGCGCATCAGCAACTAGGCTATTTAGCGACTGGACCTACAGCTTAACGTGGGTTCCGAACCACGGTCATCAGCTTCCGAAAAACCCAGGCCAGCACCCCCCTCGGGCTATAAACCCTTGGTTATGTGCCTACCCATAAGTCTATCAGGAAACCTACCGACTGGCGAGTGACCAACGTAGAACACTTCTCAGAAGGCATCCGGCCTTACCCAGCCTTTAACTGGCGTGACTGAGGGGTAATTCGTAGTCGGATTTTACACTCTTGCCTAGAAACAATCACAAACATTTAGGAAAGATAAACGGACAGAAGAAAGAAAAATAACCATCCGAGCGCTGGAATCGAACCAGCTACCGCTCCAGCGCGGATTTGGCAAAGCAGACGCTCTTACCGCCGCACCAACGCGACCAGCTTATATATTATCTGTTCAACTCAGAAAAAACTACATGTTCTGGAATTATAAATAAACAGAATTATTCACTTACTTTTTCGAATTTATATAAAA
The DNA here is from genome assembly GCA_031761425.1 of Cosmopolites sordidus. Lineage (NCBI taxonomy): Eukaryota > Metazoa > Arthropoda > Insecta > Coleoptera > Curculionidae > Cosmopolites > Cosmopolites sordidus. Next base: position 592,242 of record JARFXV010000132.1, read on the forward strand.
GGTGTACACATAAGTTTTGAGGGTTTTTTTTGTAACTTTGAAACTTTATTTAGAGAAATTGGTACAATGTATTTTATTCTGAGTATTGTTTATTGTTAGCTAAGACTTTCCCCATCTTTCAGGCAGTATACGGACTCCGTGTTGAAAAAATTCCTCGTCTTTTGAAGCGATCCTATAATCAAGCCAATTTTTGGGCTTCTTTCGAGTGCTGCTCGGCCAGACCATGAGTCATCGACCGGAACAGGTGGTAGTCGGAAGGAGCAATGTCTGGTGAATACGGCAGGTGGAGTAGGACATTCCTTGACGACTTTTGCAACATGTCTTGGTAATATGTCTTTTGGCATATTGGGGGCGATTGAGCTTCAATGCTCGGCTCAATTGCATCAATTGTTGTTGGTAACGTGCCCAAGTGATGGTTTTGTTAGGCTAGAATAGCTCATCACTCCGATCTGATCTCTGGATCACTCCGAGCTGATCTCACCAGATGCACGTCATTTGCTCCTTGCCGTGAATATTCGGTTTGGCCGTTGAAGTTGATGCATGGCCGCGCCTACCCCACGATTTTCTAGGCTTTGGATTGTCGTAGTGAATCCACTTTTCGTCCCCCGTCACGATTCGAAACAAAAAACCCCTTCCGATTTTGCCTTTGTAGTAGTTGTTCGCACGTGAAAAAACGGCGTTCGATGTCTCTTGGCTTAAGTTCATATGGAACCCAATTTCCTTATTTTTGCACCATGTCCATGGCCTTGAGACGGTTTGAAATCACTTGTTGAGTCACTCCCAAAGTTTCAGCGAGCTCCTCTTGAGTTTGCGTGAATCTTAGTCCAATAATACCTCCAACTCAGCGTCATCAAGCTTTACTGGCCTCCCTTCGCGTTCTTTATCACTGGTGTCAAAATCGCCACTTTTAAAATGCCGTAACCAGTACTCACACGTTTTTATTGATAGAGCATATTCCCCATATGCTTCACACAGCAATCGATGTCCATCAGGTTCACTTTTCTTCAAATTAAAAGAAAAAAGCTGCGCTTGCCGCAATTTGTGTTTGGTTGGAACAAAGGTGGACATGGTTTGATCACAAAGAAAGTATGTTGTTTACACTTCAGCGAAATGACACACACTGATTTTTAGAGGGAAATGACGACGTGCTAACATGAATATAGTTACAAGATGGTCCGATGCGATTTAATACTAGGTACGCCATGTTTTGTAAATCCCTGAAAACGTATTTGTACATCCGATATTTGATGCATCACTCCAAAAGTTGATCTAAGAAAATAAATTTTGCATCCTATCATTCCGCAATACCAATTCCTCTTCTTCTTCGAATGTATTTTGAATGTAATGAAATAAATTCTTCTATTTTTGTCGATCTACCTTAGAATCGATCGAATCGATACACCCTAGAATCAACACGTTAGACTTTAGAATCACCCTAGAATCAATTAATATAGTAAATTAATTAGATCAAATCACCTCTTGATGATGCAAACGTGTTTGTGAAGCGCGTGTCGGGAAATTAAAATCAAGTGATTAGTAGTTTAGTCCGATTGAGGCTTTTTCCGACTTCCTCGAAAGATTTGAAGCGGCTATCGATCAGGTGATGTTGCAAGTATCGGAGAGATACAAATTTGACGAGGCCAAGTCTGGAGAAAACGCCAGATGCGATAAAATCTCCCAGCCCAACTCGGTAATCATTTCTATAGTCATTTTTGATAAAAACTTTTCTTTTGAATGCCATTTGGATATTGTTCCATAAATATTCATCAGATAATTGGAACAGTTACTCGTCATATAAAAAAACCAACGATTGTTGCCTCGAAGGAGTCGATTAAGTATCGGTTTTCCTTTCTCGGCATTTCCAGCGCCATCTAAGAGGATTTTAGGGCGGCAGGCTGGCATTTAGGGTTTCAAACAGGTGATAGTGCATATCTAATGCACTGCAAGAAGGTCCAGCGAAGTATATTATTACTCAAAATATACTATTTTAAATTATCGCTGTTCGACAGCGTCTACCGAGTGTGGCGGTTAATAATTCTTAATGAGAGAGAGAGATAAGAGATGGCGCTGAAAACAAGGGTCGGTTTACTGTTTAATCCCTTATGTCATTTTGTTGCTACGACAATACCTTTCATAACATCATTGATGTTTAAACGATTTCGAGTTAGCGTCATATTTTTTTCGTATGGTAAACATGTCGAGTTTCGAGCCAAATAAAGATCAATTGAGGCAGGTACTGCTTTTGTTGTTCAATCAAAAGAAAAACACAAGTGAAAACCGTCATATACTTGTGGAAACTTACCGTGACAATGTCACAATGCAAGAGGCTTATCGACAAGATACAGCGATAGCGTCAGATACACCATTTTTGCATTTGTCAGGGAACACTTGCCTCATGCGCCGTACTTATCAGACTTTGTACCTTCCGATTACCACTTGTTTTTTGGAAAGAAGACACACATTACAAGAGTGTCGTGTACTATGAGCTTCTGAAATCAAGTGAAAGAGTTACGACCATTCACTACCGTTAACAAATGGTCAATTTGAACCAGGCATTGATCGAAAAGCGACCAGAATAGGCTATAAGACTCTGAAAAGTCATTTTGTCAGAGATACCATTTCTGCACTTGGCTAGGAAGTCTTGCCCCACCGGCCGTACTCATCAGATTTGACCCCTTCCGACTACCATTTGTTTTCATCGATATCTCACACACTTTCCTTTAAATACTTCCACAATTCGGAGATGTTGGAAAATGGCTTGATGACTGAACCACTTCAAAAGATAAGCGGTTTTTCTGGAAGGGCACCCAGAAATTAACAGAGAGATGGGAAAACGTTGAATAAAAATTATTCACCTCCACACCAGGTATAACTGAAACGTAAATGTGCATGCTGGAGTAACAAATATAAAATGTTTAAGACACTGATTAGGCATGTTTTAACTTATGCTTCGGAGACCTGGGTAGTGATGAAAAAAAAAAAACGTTGAAAAACTGCTGGGCACATTCGGGAGATATCAGTGTTTACACATATTTATAGAGGACTCCAGGAGGATGGGGAGTGGCGAAGACGATATAACTATACAGCGAGCTGTACAGAGAATATCAGGACACCGATATAGTTACTTTTATTGAACTGGGAAGTTTAAAGTCGAAAGATAGTCTATCCTAACCACACCAATAGGCAAAAAACCCAAAGGAAGACCTAAAAACCCGGAACAAATGACAGGACATTCTACAACAGGTTAAGAGTTGGATAATGATGAACAAGGCTTGTTAAAAGTCTAGATAATAATGGAGCTTTGCATGCATATGAAAATGATTCAAATATCAAAATCAAACATCAATGGTAGCAAATCAACCAAACCATTGTCTGAATGATTGTGGCGTGTTCATATTCCTTTTTTATTTTTTTGGGTTTTTCGCCACGATCTAAAACTAAAAAAAAACGACCTAAAAAAAATATCAAACATATCTGTTCTTATATAAGTAAAGAATCACTGGGTAAAAAACACAAAACCAAACTGACACAAATTTCTCGGTAATTCTTTTTCAGTAATAAATTTGCCTAACGAATATAACAAACGAAATTTAAAAAAATTCAAAAATTTTGTTCGATAGGCAAATTTATTATTGAAAAAGATTTGAGAAATTTGTCTCCGTTTCGTTTTTGATTGTGTGATTCTTTATTTGCATAAGAACAGATACTTTGATATTTTTTTGAGTTTTACATCGTGGCAAAAAACCCCAAAAAAAGAACAAAACAAACCATGGATAACAATTCCGTTCAAGCTTTTGAATTATTAAGGTAACTCTAGTTTAAAGGTTAATTATTTTTATACTATATTAGGCATGGTTGCTATATAAATAGAACATAGTTTAATTTTGGAATTATATTGGATTATGTCCTGATGATGCTAACATGACATATATATATATATATATATATATATATATATATATATATATATATATATATATATATATATATATATATACAACACACCACAACTTCCAAATCCGTTCGTAAAATAGAAATCCTTTTGTCCTGAGTAAATTTATTGGCCATGACCTGACTCTTCTTCTGGTTTATTTTCAAGCCAAATGTTTCCCCAGCCCTTTGCAATTCTTGTACGTGTCTTTGCAGCTCATCTGGATCTTGTGAAAGAAGAACGATATCATCTGCGAATCTAAGATGATTTAAGTACGCACCATTAATCCTTATTCCATCTTGTTCCCAATCCAGCTTACGGAACAGTTCTTCCAGGCAGGAAGAGAAAAGATGAGGCGATATTGCGTTCCCCTGCCGATATTGCGTTCCCCTGCCCCGCTCTACATTCATTCCCACCTCAAGATCGTAAAGGTGAACTGTCGCTGTAGCTTCATCATATATCGATCCTAGTAGATTTACATAGGCTTTCTCTACACCTTGATTAAGTAATGCATCATAATAGATAAATGCCAAGTACAGTGACATAGTGTATTCGTTGTGTTTTTTTATGACCTGTTGTAGAACCTGGATATGATCCAATGCATTGAATCCACTTCTGAATCCTGCTTGCTCCCTTGGTTGTGCGTCATTAAGTTTTCTTAGTATTCTTTTGGATATTATCTTGGTGAAAACTTTGTACCGATAGGAGGCTTATTGGGCGGTTGTTCTTTAAATCTTCCCGTGCTCCTTTCTTATGTAAAAGAATCACTTCTGCATTTTTCCATAAGCTGGGTACTTCTTGTTGTTTGAGGCATTTTGTGTATAATCTTGCCAGTGTTGTATGTAAGGTCCGACCACCAGCTTTTAACATCTCCACCATTATACTATCCTCTCCTGGAGCCTTGCCATTTTTCATCGAGTCTATAGCCTTTGTCACTTCCTCCACCAGGATATCCGGCATTTGTTCTTCAATAGGCATTGCTGTTCTTGTCTGATTCTGGTCCTCATATAACTTTGAATACAATCTTCGAACAACCTCTAAAACTTCCGTCCGTTTCCTGCATATTGTGCCATCCTCACGCATTAAGGAAAACATTTATGTCCTTTTCCTTCTCATCTTCTGCATAGCTTTGTTAATTCCCCTGTTTTTTTCCAGATTTTTTGCACTAGCTGCATGTTGAATCGGCGCGTTTCCTCTCGAATACGTTTTCTTATAGTATTGCAAAGCTCAACGTACTCGACTCTACTAAAAGGACTATCTGCATTCTTCATTGTCCGGCATTTTTTCATTAAATTAATGGTCTTATTGGAAATTTTTGACTCTTTGAAACATTTATCTTCTGGTGCTATTGAAGCCGCCGTTTTAAACACATTGTTGCCGATTTCTTTACATTGGTCTGTAATTTCCATCTTCTCTGGGTTTTGTAACACAGCAAAGCGGTTCGACAAAGTAATTTCAAAATCTCCGCCCCTCTCCAGTAGCTTCCCAGAATCCACTTTGCCACCTTTTGATCTTATCATTGTTTCACGTTCTTTTCGGCAGTTTATCCTAATCTTTGCTCGTACCATTCGGTGGTCACTTCCCACATTAAAATGGTTAAGGACAGTACAATTGCAAAATATTGCTTTATCGTTTGACATGATGTAATCAATTTCACTGGTGAGTCCAGATTGACTTTTTCTGTTGATGTTTTTCTTATAAAAATAATTCATAATATAGAGTTCTTGTACTTCAGCAAAGTCAACCAGTCTGTCACCTCTATTGTCTCGCTCACCATTTCCATATGGGCCAGTTGCATTTTCAGCAGTTCTTGGTTTTCCGATTCTGGCATTAAAGTCACCCATCAGGATTTTATACCTACACCTCTCTTTGTCTAAAAGTTGGGCCACATCATCATAAATATATATATATATATATATATATATATATATATATATATATATATATATATAAAGACTCCAAAATTTAGCAAAGAAGCTAAAATGGATATGGAATTTAAGACAAGTAAAAATTGTACTAATAGGTCTGTCTGTGGAAGGAGATGTCACCAATCGGATAAAAATCATTTACAATACAGTTCTAAAATGGATTTGGTGCCGAAAAGACTAAAAAACTGTTTTTTCATATGCTCGTTAAACTGGTTCTGAAAGTACATATTGTCACTTATTGTTTCCTTATAATTCTTCTACTTATTGATCTCCCCGTGACAATATCCTTGGGTCCGGGCACTAATCAAAAATTGGATTTCAATTTAAAAGCTACTATATATTTTTAAGGTACAACACTAATACTTCTAAATTATTGATTGATTTGTCCGTTACTTTATGATAGTTCATTTTTTAAAAAAGTAATAAAACAATTTTTTACTTTGTTATCTATCATTTTTATTTTAAACTAAACTTTTTTTTTAAACTAATACTTCTACTAATAAAATATACTGTTATTGACACTCGCCTATATCGACACTGACAGTAAAATGATTTTTCGTTGGAATGTATTACCGGGGACTGTCGATAACTTCGCCACACTGCACCCCCCTCTTCTTAAACCTAATCGGCCCGATCAGCTTCTGGGCCATGGCATTTTGTAAGCCAATCCAGGTGTACTACCTTCATCTTGGACTTTGGGCTGCACTGGATTCGATACATCAAATCATTTATCCTCTTATATTGGCAACTATGGCTTTGTGGCTTATAGAAATGGAACCAAGTGTAAGTTCAACGACGACTTTTTTATGAACTGGTGCTGTTTCCCCGATGACTGTACGCAACATTACTCTCCTTGAAATAGGCTGTATTCTCTCGGATCGGATTCAAGAAACGGCTGCCCCAGTATCTACAGTTACAGCCTTCATTTGTCCATTAATTGTTCCTTCTAGCGTTAAACTTTCTTGAGACCTTTTTAAACTTTTTATGGAGACAACCCTGGGGGCTCAGCCAGCATTCGCCCCTTGACACTGGCTAATATTTGTTTCCCTGTTGGTAACTAGGGCTTGCATGCCTTGGTCTAGTAGATCTTTGATTTCGATCCCTCGAAGAAGATCTGGGCATCCTCACTCTGCAGTTCCTTTTTAAGTGTCCCTTTTTATGACATCGAAAACACTCGACTTGATTTAAGGCACGCTGGTTGGACTTTTCACTTAAAACGTCAATTTTCTCCATCAGCGCATACAGGACATTTTCCAAACCTGTTTCGTGTGCACGTGACACTGCTCTGATTTTTGGCCTTGATGCGTTAAAAATAGTCTCTAATTCTAGAGCACGGACAAGAATATCACTACTCCTACTGAACTTGGACATTCGTAGGGTTTCTTGTATTTTTAATTTTCGCAATCCATCAATAAAAGAAGACACATCCATCCATTCCTACATCTCCTCTCCTGCAGTAGGGATTGCTAGTCTTATTAATCTTTTTATTTCGGACTTGAATTCCTGAAGTAGCTACCCAGATTGTTGTACTCGGGATTTAACTTGAGTCCGAAATACCTCTTGTCGGTATTGGTCTCCTAATCGCAGCTCCAAAGTTTGCTCAAGATGGGGGTAGTCTTGCTGGTGACAGGCTGGTATACTCTGGAGCAGGTCTAATGCAGGCCCTCTCAGTGAACCTATTAACGACGTGATTTTATCGTTGTCGTTCCATCCGTTAGCTGTAGTGGCTTCAAACTGTCGAAAATACATGTCCCAGGAAGTGGAGCCATCAAAGGTTGGTGGTTTTATTTAAATACTAGAAATATGTCCAGCGAGACTTTAAATCTTTAACTTTTTCATTTCCATATACAGTTTTTCAACTTTACTCTCCACGTTGTTTATTTGCGTTTCTACTTTTTCT